>JASPKZ010007523.1:0-600000 GCA_030220185.1 Diploptera punctata | reverse complement strand
AGGAAATAACACTATGAGGTTTCTTTTAATTATATTTGAGTTGGAAATTTGACTCACCTCATATTTCTTGATATTTATGCAGACCTAGATTTTGTCGCTTCTGTGCGACATTGTCGAAGCCTCCGACTAAATTGGGCAATGTCGCACAGAAGCGACGAAATATAGATTTGCATAAAAATCAAGAAATATGAAATGAGTCAAAATTTCCCAACTCAAATATAATTAAGATGGCTCTGTTGCATCTTACCTTCTAAAAAACAACTTCTATGAGGTAAGATGCAAAAGATTCACCTTAACTATTAAAATAATACCTTCCTGAATTCTAAGTTAGATACCGAGTCAGTCTCAACAACTTCATAATAGTAATAACTTTTTTGATAATAGATGAAAAATATGATAAACATGTTAATGTTTTTTTTCCTTTTTGTTTTTAGATCTGATCAACATGCAGCAACTTCAACTAGAACTTCTGACAGGAGAGAGAGAAGTTATTACAGGAGAGATGGAAGTAATGAACAAACATCTAATGAGAGACATGCAGAAAGGAGAAAAAATAATGAAGGAGAAAAGGCAAAAGATGGTCCAAGTAAACCTGAAGAAAGGAAGAAGTAAGTTAAATTTGAATTACTTCATACATTGAACTTTTATAGGAAAAATCAGTATGAGGTTTAATTTAAATCTTATTTCATACGTTATAATAAAACTGTTACTGATCCATCGGTAATAAATAGGAAGTGTCATTGTGAGATTTAAGAGAGTAAATTGGAAATATACACCTTGCCTCATAATTAGAGGGCGGATTTATATGTACTAAAAACCATAAATATATGCATGCAACTATGCAGCAAAAAAGTTGAAAATATGCTCTTAAAATTAAAAAATATGCACAAAAAATTTATTTCTCTTATATAGTAAAATACACTATTTTCTCACATCATTTTATTTACTTTTTATGAAGCAACAATTGTAATATTAAGGTAGAATTTTTTATCACTCACCTCATATTGTTCAATATGAGGTGAGTGTTAAAAAGTTCTACCTTAATGAATATACCTCATAGTGAGAATTCCTGAAATAAGTAATTGTAATATTTTTTACTTTTTCACTCCTAATTGAAGTTAATAATTATATTTTCTAGTGTAATTCTCATTAATCTTGTCTGTAATATGAAAACACTTGTCTTGGTCCACTAACACTCACAAAATGGTATTTGAGAAAATAATTTAAACTTCATAATGTTTACTTCCCAACATTAATTTAATATATTTTTAAACTTTGATTCCCAATTTGTTAGTCACTATGGTCAATAATGTACAACAGACTTCCTTTGTGTGAAATGAAGTATATTTTGCACACATGAATGTATATTTCAGGAATGATTTTTGAGTATTTGTTGTGTATGCCGACAGTCTCAATAAAGCTGATGTTCAAACTACAAAGAATATCGCTGGTTGAAAACGAAAACAAGGAATTACCACCAATAAATTGTCCATTGTTGACAAGCACGTTCATCTCTTCCGAAATCTTCCTTTCATGAAATGGTTTAGGCCAGATTGCTTTATAGACCTGTTAAGATTTAAAACTACAGACCCCCTGCTCGGCATTGTTACTGTTATGTGAAAATGCTGGCTTTCTATGAAAACAAAATTGTTTTCATTTGCAAAAACATGACAAAGTATAAACTTGTAATTTTATGGGGTTACAAACTAATAATTTAATATTAAATAGTGAAAAAAGTATAATATATGCACATATTAGTGAAATATGCACTAATCCCGTGAATATGCATTTATATGCACTATAAAATTTTGCCAATTGATTCCAAATGACATGAAATGCATTTTCCTCTTCCATGCATATGTTTATCTTTGAAGGAATAAAACATGCAAATATGCAGGAATCCGCACTCTACTCATAATACATTTCCTCATCTGGACAGGTTTTAGAGAACATTATCCCTATTCTCAATTAGATTCATCTCCAAAATATTTCCAAATGAGAGAATTTAATATGAGATGAAATGTATGTTTATTTCATACTGTGTCTCATGTAAATACTATTTTACAAAAGACTATAAAATGGAACATTACAGTACCATGTAAGAATCAAATTAATCGTGAATTCTTCTTACCTCATACATCTATGTTTTTAACACAGAACTGCTATAAACAAAATTCTCGCATACTCCGCTAAAAAATTAATGCAAATCCCCCTCTTCTATATTCTACATTAAACCCAGAAACCAACTCCGACTCCCACTATCGGGAAACATATCATTCCCATCTTCAGCTGTTTTCACGACTGTCAATTGTTCATTATGCCAGTAATTTTCTAAACTGCCATGTGATGTACTTTTGAAGAACTTTGTAATCAAATTAGGTTTGTCTGGAAACTCAAAGTTCATGATTCTAGTATGGTTTTTTTGAATGTACATATCTTCCCAAACTGTTAATTCCAAAGGTTTAGATAGATGTTTCAAGAGTTTCAATTCTGTAATTCTCTAATAAACTATATGCTGCTATTGCTGATTTTTCAATTTTTCCCCATTTTTTATGTTTATAAAATGTTCTTTCTTCCGAGTGTCTAAATTCCTTTTTGTTTTTTTCTATATCACATTTATTGCAATCTTTGCAATTAATTTGATAAATTCTAGATTTTTTACTGTCTGGGGTGTTAACTTTTTATTAAAAAACATAGATGTATGAGGTAAGCAGAATTCGTGATTCATCTGATTCTTATTAAGAAAACCTCGTAATGTAAAAATTCTCAAATGTATTATTATATTAACAGTACCATGTACTGTAGTATTTGCAAAAATGGATCAATAATTGCCAATATATGAATAAATGATGAAAATCATAGAATTAATGTTGAATATTGATACCTAATTTTTGTAACTTATTAGTTGTCCCTTGTTTGTGTTCCATTAACAGACCAGGAAGTGAGTTAGTTAGTTAGTCATAGAATTAATGTTGAATATTGATACCTAATTTTTGTAACTTATTAGTTTGTCCCTTGTTTGTGTTCCAGTAACAGACCAGGAAGGCGGAATCGCTGGGGTAATGACGATGACAGAGATGATATTTTAAATAACCGTCCAATCGAGGTGAAGTACGAGTGGGGGAAAAAATCAGATGTGAAAGAAGAAAGAAAAAGTCCATCTAATCAAAAAGATAAACCAAATTTTGGTTTGTCAGGGAAGCTGACAGAAGACACCAACATGTACAACGGAGTTGTAATTAAGTATAGTGAACCTCCTGAAGCACGAAAGCCCAAACGTCGTTGGAGATTTTATCCATTTAAAGGTGACCAAGGACTTCCAACATTATATATTCATAGACAAAGTTGTTACCTTATAGGTAGAGACAGGAAGGTAGCAGATATTCCTGTAGATCACCCATCCTGCTCAAAACAACATGCTGCATTGCAATATCGTCTCGTACCGTTCACACGTGAAGATGGCTCTGTTGGAAAGAGAGTGAGGCCTTACATCATTGATCTCGAATCTGCTAATGGAACATATGTAAATAGTGTGAAAATTGAACCTCGGACTTATGTGGAATTATTAGAGAAAGATGTGATTAAATTTGGCTATAGTTCTAGGGAAATACGTTCTCCTTCATGAGCAGAGTAAAGATGACGAATTAGATGATGATGTAACAGGCAGTAATGTATAAACATTTTCTTTGTTATTTATATATATGTATATATCGTGCAAAAAATTTATAGTATAACGTTATGAAAAACTAATGTGTCATATGCTGATGTTAAAGGCATTTTTCTGTAAATGAATTGTATTTCCATTTACAAAAGAACATAAAGTTACATTTGTTGTGTCGCTTGAGTGGCCATTAATGAACATCTTTATGTTCTATGATAGTACATGTCATTTAGTAACAGTATTGCGTTCGGTTTACTTTCTCAAATACTGTGAAAAACGGAACTTTTCTAGGAGGTGGACTGTATATATAACCTATATTTAAAGTAATGGAACATGTTATTATAGTGTACTACTACTGCATTCAGAATATATGTAAATATGTTCAGAAATTTACTGCTGAGATGTTTATGCCATTTTCTGTCTGTTACATGTTTCTTGAAGGAGAAGTTTTCATTCATATAATTTTTTAACTAGTTATCAATGTGTTGAGAATCTGACGAAAAAATTTCTTTACAAAAAAATTCTACTTAAACTAAATTTTTGTATTCTAATAAAATCATGATTAATCATTTAAGTGTATACTTTTTTTTTTTTCCAATTCTACAATATTGATCCTGAATCCTTTAGTCTTTGATTAATACAGTAAAAACTTGGAATAGGGCAATTATAATTATCATAAGTAATGCCACGAGTAATTTCCAAATTATCGATAAATTCACGACTAATGAAGTGAGGAGTCAATTTATCTAGATAATTTGGAAATCAAGAGTGGTATTTGTTAGGACTATTTAACGAATAAAATTAAGCTGTTTACTCACAGATCATTATTTAACTATAGTTATTTTAAAATATTTATATATTTCACGTAAACGGCGATGTTTGAAAACAAATGAGAAACGATTCGTATGCTTCATTTGCTTCTTTTGTTCATCACTGCAACCAGATCATATTATTTATTGCCAAAGGATCGCAATGTTGTAAGAATGCATCCTAGTGGAGAAATTTATAACCAACAATATAGGTATTAATTAATTTCTGATGTCCTGTGATGTAAATATGTCAATTATATTTATCTGCAACGTCATTTCCTGGAAAATAATTTGTTTAAGGAAGTGCAAATGGTGGTTTATTTTTTTTTTGTGGTATAATCAATTGTTACAAATGTTTTTATATTAACTCCCGCATGCGCTATGTGTTGACATTAATGCACTATACATACAATCTGGTAGCCATATTTCTTGGAGAGTCAGTCACTGCAAAATAATGCTATGACCTATTCAGAATGTTAAAAAGGAGGTGCTTACTTTATTATGATAAACTTTAGTTAGTAAATTCTAGGTGAAACGCGACTGTGATTGGTGTAAATCAAAAATCATTGAAATATGATTGGTCATTGATTTCCATTTGGGGCATTAGTTAAATAGTCATAATAATGAGGTGTTTTAATACCCTGTTTAAAAATGTTTGTAATGATTGGGACATATCAACAGGATCAGGGCAGAGAAGAATACTGGAATTAAAAATAGTAAGTAAAGTTCTTAGAAAATCAGATGATATAAATAGTACAGTTTGGAAGGCTGACTCATTGAAATGCCATAGTTGTTACAATTTTAGTAATCTATTTAATAATACTCTTTAACAGCTCAGATAATAATTAGCTGTTAGGACAAGAAGTACCATGTTTACCTGTATGTAAGAAAATCTTTTTTCCAAAAACTATGTATGTAGCTAATTCTCTGGAGTTAACAAAGTTATTCTCCTTCTTGCTTCCCAATACTTGGATGTCATATCTTGATAATTTTGAATAGCTATACAGTTTGTTAAATGTTCTCTCCCATTTCCACACCTTGAGAACACAATATACACTCAGGAGACATTAATACACCATTTCTATGAAGACATTTTCCTTAATATTGTTTATTTTTTTCTTTCACTCACCTCATACTTCATAACGCCTACGCGACCTGGGTTTCACCACTTCATTTGTGACATTCTCAATGCTGTATCACGTTCACAATTGACGTCCAACGGCCTTCTATCCTGCAGACTGACCTCCGCGCCATCTGATGGCTGACCGACGAACTTCCTAATCAATCCCCTCTCCTTATAATCGGGTATTTCAAAATTCATAATTGTGTTTTCATTCTTGCATATGTAAATTTTTTTCCCAAATTGAATTTTGAAATACCCGGTTATAAGGAGAGGGGATTGATTAGGAAATTCGTCGGTCAGCCATCAGATAACGCAGAGATCAGTCTGCAGGACAGAAGGCCGTTGGACGTCAGTTGTGAACGTGATACAGCATTGAGAATGTCACAAATGAAGTGACGAAACCCAGGTCGCATAGGAGTTACGAGGTATGAGGTGAGTGAAAGAAAAAAATTAACAATATTTAAAAAAAACCTCATAGTGTTATTTCCTATCTACATAACTTAATGTTTCCTTAACCCATCAGCGTGGGCATTTAAACATGGTGTTTCCTTCCCAGATGCAGAAGGACGTGTTAGAATGCCTGGACTTTTAAATATCCAAATGCATATTGCCGTGTCATTACGCGTTGGTACATCTATGATTTTCAAGGTCTGTAGCGAGTTTGTTAAACAGTCTGGAGAACTTATTTTTTGTTGCTGTGGTAGCGAAAACTCCCCTTCATTTTATGACAGGCATGTGGAGTGAGTTGGCTATTTTTTAGTGAAAGGAGATACTTTTTTGTATTTTTTTCTCTTCAGCTACACCCTTCGTTCGAACTAGTGAGTGCCCTATTTTGCCAAAAAGAAATATCTGTAAAGTGTCTCACTGTATGGTCTCATAACTAACCTTTCTTTTAAAACCGACGTGGATCGTGTGAAGGTAATCCATTCAACAAGAATCAATTGCTGTAATTATATAAATGAATTTATATCACAAATAAAATTTAGATTCTCCATCTTTTATAAATATTGTACATAGTGAATCTGATGTGTGGAATTATGAAAATCTTTAATTTACATATATGAACGAAGGATAAATAAATGAAGTTTAGAATTATAAATTATAAGTAACCTTTAGCAACAATTTAAAAAATGAATGCATTTTTACTTATATTTTGATAAAGTATAAGGAAATCTCCATCTGCAATTAAATATAACTTGTAATTAACCGATGAAAGACACCACTCTATATCATTCGTTTTGATACTATATTCTATAGTGTTCTGTTCTAGTACAGGTCTTTCACTGTAATCATAGAATTTTCATGCTATGATTGCTGCTTCATTAGGGAATTATAGGTGTGGTAGATTCCCACCCAGGGGATGATAATGATGGTAACAATGATGATAAAAGCCAGATGATGTCCATGGACTGTTTGGGCTTCAAAGCCCATACATGACAAGACAGTATTCTACCTCGAGACCACAGATATAATAATTAATATTTATTAACCCTTTCATTTTGTTTTATTTATTGACACACTTATTTACCAACATGTCTACAAGATACATGTGGTTAGCACATCGCCTCAATGAGAGATCTATTAGGAAATTAAGGTGTAACGTGGAAGAAAGACAAACATAACAGAGCAACGTGATATCTATGAAATCTAGATGTAATAAAACATTGCAGGTCTCGTAGGCTGCTATGGATAGGGCATGTGGCACAAATAGGAAATTATATAGGATCTTCATGTACGAAAACTAGAAGCAAAGCGCCCAGTAGGGGGGGGATAACCATAAAGTGCAAGAAAAATATTAACCAGGATTTGAGGGAGATAATTATACAGGACCCTCACTGCTGGGTTCCCGAGATCGAGTCTCAGCCACTCCATGTTGGTTTCGTGGCGGAAAAAACGGAGCTTGGATGGGGTTTTCTCACATTCCTTTCGTTCATCTGCCTCTGTAGTGGTTTATTCACAGGCCTCTATATATATATAGTGGCTTCTTCTCATCTCATCCCTCAACCTGACCCTGACTTGGACATTGAATTGAGGATATTATTATAAATTATACAGGAATAATTGGAAAACATTATTTGGGATAGCAATGTATGGAGAGGTTATGTATGCATAATCATACTCCATGTTCGATGGTGCCATTAATTTCAAGACAACACAAAACAAGTTGGTTTCCAGTGTCCGTTTTTTTTTTTTTTCAAAATTGTCGCTTTCATTGAATATTTTAATAATAAATTCCAATCTCTCTACCTTCCAAATCAAAATATTGTAATTGATGAATCATTATGGTTATGGGGGGGCAAACAATTCCCTCCACTAAAACTGCCAAATTTTATTTTAAAACTTATGAATTGTGTGAATCAATCTAGAACTGGGTATGTGGTCTCGAGGTAGCGTGCTGCCTTGTCACGCAGCTGACCGAGATTCAATTCCCAGTCAGGAGGCTTCGTGGGTGAGTTTTTTTTTTCGGGGGTTTTCCTGACCTGTATGACAAATGTCAGGAAGCTTTAGGGCCCCAACGGTACCCGAAAATCATCTGGCCATCATCATCATTATCATTCACCGGTATGGAAGCAATGAGAAGCTACCACACCTATAATTCTCTAGTAAAGCTACAAAGCATAGAATGAAAATGCTATGATTGCAGTGAAAGACCTGCCCTTGGGTAGAACACTATAGAATAGAATGGTCATTCATTGTTTACATTCTATTAATCACAATTTGATATGTATCTAAAATAAGTTACTGGGCGAGTAGAGTTTAAAAATACTACCGCACAGGGATACTGCATGGACATTTAAATGACCGCACAACATCATCATCGTCCTATCAAGTATTAGGCCCAGTGGCCAATTACGGTCTCCTGCCATCTCCGAAAAGGTCGACCCACAGATCTTCTGCCTCGAGGAATGTAGTGAAGAATTTGTTTTGGTATTCTGTGACGATACATGCGCTGAATATGGGCTAGCCAATTGTTTCTATATTCTTGGAGGTATTCAGATATAGGTACGATGTTTAACTCTCTGGCTATTGTTGAATTTCTTTGGTGGTCTGGAAGGCTATAACCTGCAGTTTGTCACAGAAATTTCATCTCCGTGGCTGTAATATGACGATCATCCTGAGTTCTGATGTTCCAAGCTTCACTGCCATAACAGATTATGGGTCTAGCGAGAATTTTATAGATTTTCATTCTTGTGTGTCTCTGCACTTTTGAGGTTTAAAAACTTGGTTGATAGTTCTTAAAGCTTTATTATAGTTTTGTATTTTAAAGGATATATCACATTCCTCATGATAAGTTAGATTATATCCTAAGTATTTAAATGAATTAACTTGCTCTAATATTGATTTCTGAATACAAATTTTACTTCTTACTGGGAATTTCCCTTGAAAGGCCATAACTTTAGATTTTGTTGTTGATATTTCCATGTTAAATCGTTGGGCTATTATATTAAGATGATGAGTGTAATTCATCTTCATTATTGCCAAAAAGAGCCTAATCATCTGCATATAATAGTGTGTCTAAAATTGTGTGTCTTGAGAGAGGAATATTACCATGAACTGTCAATCTCCAGTGTCTGATGATAGCATTAATGTATACATTAATAGAAGTGGTGATAGAGGGCATCCTTGTCTGACTCTGCAATTTATGTTTCCAATCTGACAATTTTGTTCCTATTTGTACTGCTATGATGTTATTTTTAGACAGATTAAAATTGTTTGGATCAGTTGATTTGGTGTTCCATCATCAGTTAAGATATCTAAAAGTTTTTGTCTGTCAACTCGATCAAATGCTTTGATAAAATCTATAAACGCTATATGTAGTTCTTTATTGAATTCTTTGTGCTTTTCGATAAGAAGTTTTAAGGTGAAATAACCATCGGCACAGGATCTTCCCTTACGAAAACCATTTTGTTCTTCCCCTAATAAGTTTTCATAGTGTTTTTGTAATTTAGAAGCTAGAATTTTTGTAAAAACTTTATATCCACTGTTGAGAAGGCTAATGCCTCGATAATTATTACAATCTTTGAGGTTACCTTTTTTAAAAATTGGTATGATAGGAAGTGCAGAAATTTTTGTCAGAATATTTAAACAATTCTATATGAAGTCCATCCTCACCAGGTGCTTTATTATTTTTACAGGACTCTAAAGCTGTGTCAAGTTCTGCTTCAGTGATATATAGAAATTCATCGTTCTGAGATATGGGTAAATCAAAATTAGTTTGGGAGATGGACCATCAATTTTGAAAATATGTAACCCAAGTGGTTTTATCAATCAGATTTAATTTTACACTCTTGGCTAAGATTATTTAAAACTTTGTAAATTTTTGGGTTAAGTTTGGTGAGATCTCTCTCTAGATTAGAGACGAAAGTGTCCCAATTTTCTCTGTGTCTTCTGTTTTCTTGTTTTGCAATAGCTCTTTTATGATGATAATCAATTTTGTCATTCAACAACCCAGTTGTTATATATTGTTTAAATGCTTGTCTTTTTTCAGCAATAATGTTTGCTATATCGTCATCCCATTTTCTGAGACCTCTTTTCCTGTGCCATTTTAGTTTTGTCCCTAAACTTTCTAGAGCTGCTTTTCGTAATATGTTAGAGATGTTATTCTATTCTTCTTCTATGGAATTTGAGGTATCAGAATTAATTGTGTGTGATTTTGTTCTTTGTTGGTATAACCATCGAATACTATCTTGCTGTAAAAGGCTAATTTTAAAGATGTGTTTTTCCTGATAACGTGGTTTACATTTTGAATGTTTTATATAACATGGAGGGAAGCGACAGGTGGAGACAAGCAGAAAATGATCTGTTTCCAGTTCAAGACTCCTGAAAACTCTGGTATCCAGAACATAATTAAAAAGTTCACGATTAGTTAGTACATAATCTATAATTGACTGAGAATTCCGAGCAGACCATGTATATTTATGGCAGTCTTTATGTTGAAAAAAATGTGTTTGTAATTGGAAAGTTATTATAGGTAGCAAAGTCAATTAATCTTCTACCATTTTGATTGATGGTTTGTTCACCATAAGTACTAACAATAGAATGTATGTTAGTTGTACCTACTCTAGCGTTGAGATCTCCCATCAAAACTATAAAATCATTTGGATTAACTTTGTCTGTGACATCCTGTAGCATTGAGTAAAAATTATCACTTTCTGTCTCTTCACCATTTACTGGTGCATAAACTCCAATTACTGTCAAATATCCACGATTTTTTTTAATCTAATTTGAATAATTCTTTTATTCCAGAAAGTGTAGTTATCAATCTTACGTTCCAAGAGATTTATGTACCGTTAGGGCTACTCCTCTTTTTGCTCTTTCATTACTAGGTACACCACAATAGATTTGTAAATAATTATTAATCATTCGGGTCCCTCTTAATTTCTTTTTAGTTTCTGTTATGGCTGCTATCTTTATTGACATTTGATTAAGAATTTCATTCAATTTTAAGTCTTTATGTCCTATTCCTTGAACATTCCATGTTGCGAGTTTAAATATGTTTTCCTTTTTCCATTTCTTGTCCTTGAGTATTGCTTGGTTGTCAACGTGTATATCCTTCCGGTTTTGAATCTTTGGAGACTTGAAAGCAAGTTGATTTCCTACCAGTTGGTTGCTAGCCGAAAAGTAGTAAGTCCAGTGGTGGGGTTGCCACCTAAAGCCTCTGGACAGGCATGAAGGAGGATTAGCATTTACTCTAACCCTGATGTAACAGTTATACCGCTGTGACTCGGTCCCCAGAGCCTTGTTTGTTATAAACAGGTTGCACCACGTGAAGGTGAGGTTCGGATTTAAGTAGGAGAGGTTATTGAATGCACTTCACTACTCTTTTGTAACCGCACAGAAGGGAGGAAACCGGTCTCGTATAAGTATGGCAAACCCACGCTGAGGGGTTAAGCAGTCATGCATTATGACTTCTTAAATTCACCAACTAGGAACTAAGTTTGGTTGAAGTCATTGCATAGGAGGCTATATAGCTGCTAGCTGATGAAGTCAATCTTTTTACACTGCTTAGTGCACAGTTGCTGTTTCATAAATTATTACAGAAGCAGTAATGGACAAGTAATATATGGCTGAAATTGAATACATGATAACCAATAGGATAGCAGGGAAAATTTGCTTTATTAAATTAATATTGAGAAGCTAAAGTTATCACAATGATAGAAATAAGTAAATTAATGAACACAATTATTGTAATCGATGGTAAAGAGAAAAATTTTTGCTTGAACTGGAAATCGAACCCCGAACCTTTAGCTTTCTGTGCTAATGCTCTGTCCCCTGAGCTAATTCAGGCTACCTTCCCATCCAAGCATAAATCTTTCCTTTACCTTGCTCTACTGATCCCACATTCAAATGGAATGGATCATCATTCCCAAATATACAATGAATGGCTTCTACATTGAGAAATGAAGGCACTCCACACAGCTATAGCATTATTTATTAAGTTAATATTGAGTACCACAAAAAAATTTTAAAAATTAGATTTCGTTAGTTAGTTCCAGAGATCTACTGTTCTTTGCTTAGGAGGCTGTTAAGATGTTTGTATAATTTGTTCTTAATTGTATTGGTGTAAATTTGTATCCAGTATTTAGTAAGCTGATGCCTCTGTAATTTTCACAGTTTTTCTTGTCTCCTTTTTTAAATATTGGTATTACAATAGATTTTGTCCAACTTACAGGAATGTCTCTCCCTTTCCATAGTTTATTTAAGAACGTTACAAATCTGTCTAAAAACAGAGGATTTGCATTTTTAAATAGTTGAATACTGATTCCATCCTCTCCAGGAGCTTTATTGATTCTCATTTTCATTAATACTTCTGATAGTTCATCCTCTGTAATCAAGTCTGTAGAGGTGTTATTGGATGATGGTAAAGAGAGTATTTGGAGTTTGGGTCTATAGATTTTGAAAATAATTTGACCATTGTTTGGCTGGGATGACATTAAAGTTGAGATTGTCTTTTGTTTCACGATTCAAATTTTTCAAGATTTTGCATGTTTGTGGTGCGGGTCTAGTAATATCATTCTCTAATTGTCACACAAATTCCTCCCAATTTTTTCTATATCTCTTCCTGGTTTCTCTTTTCGCTATTGCTCTTGTTTTGTGGTAATTTATTTTGTCTTCTTCTGATTTATTTGATAAGTGCTTGTGGTATGCTTCTTTTTCGTCTTTGATAATTTGCGCTATTTCTTCATCCCAATGTCTTATGCCATTTTTTTAAACCATATCCTTTTCTTTTGCAGATTGTTTTAAGATGTTAGCAAGTTTACTCCATTCCTCTTCAATATTTTCAGAGAAGGGCAATCCTTCATAATGTTTTGCATTCTTATCTTATAAAGCCAAGCTGTGCTGGGATCTCTGAGGGAGCTTACTTTGAACTTCAAATCCAATTTCTGAACTTTCTTTTTTGTTTTAATCCATATTGGTTTCATATGTATAGTACTGGCAAGAAGATAGTGATCTGATTCAATTTCTAGTCCCTGGAACATTCTTGTATCTAAGACCATATCTGATAGTTTCTGGTTACAAAGAATATAATCTATAATTGATCGAGAATTTCTGGCTTCCCAGGTATACTTATGACTATCTTTATGTTCATATGTGGAATTCATAATTTTTACTTGATTGTAAACTGCAAAATCAATAAGTCTTTGGCCTTCTATTTAATGTATCTTCTCCATGTCCTCCTACATGGCACTGGATTTTTCTGTTCGCTATCCTGCCATTAAAATCTCCCATGATTAAGAGCATATCTGATTTATTTACATGATTGACAATTGTTTGTAGTTTTGAATAGAATTTGTCATTGTCTTCTTCTTCTTCGCCTTCTATTGGAGCATAAATTCCTATTATTATTAAGTATCCTCGTGAGAGTTTTAGTCTTACTTGAATGATTCTTTCATTATGAATGTGTAATTATTATCTATTGATCTAAATTTTTTATGTATCATTAACATACTCCCCAGATCTTGCTCTTGTATTGTGATTTATTCCACTATAAAACTGTAAATCATTTTGTGTTTTTTTCGAAACTTTAATTTCTTTTTGGTTTCAAAAATTGCTGCACATGCAATTCCCTTCTTTGCCAGAATGTCGTCTAATTGGTCCTCTTTATGGGAAATTCCCTGTAAATTCCAGGTTGCAAATTTTAAAATATTTTCCTTCTTCCATGTCGTACCCTTATTCTCGCAAAGGTAATCACAGGTTGATATGTCTGATTCATCCGAGGCTTGGTTTGAGACTTGAAAGCAAATGTAAATGTTTTCGCCCAATGGGTTGCTGGCCCAGGGGGATATTATTGTGGTGTTCCCACTAATGTAGCATTCCTCTACATTAAGGTGATGTTGTTATATCGCCAGTACTACAGAGGAGAAACTGCGTACAGTGGCACCTAAAAATTTACGATGAACTACAATGAGCAAACTACGATGGTAGCACTGTTTCGTAGTAACAGAACATGTAACAAAATAAAACGAATGCAAGGCACACGACGTGTTCACCCGGGATAATGGGAAATTAGCCATTTTGTAAATTGAAATTTTTAACTGCCATCCTTTCGTTCTATGCAGACGGTAGTGAAAATATTATGGAAAGTTAAAAAAATCACTCCTTAAATTTTATTTTACTCTAGTAAATTCAAACTTGTTTACATTTTTAATGTGAATCTATTTCCAAAGATAAACTACTAGAAGTGATAAAATTCTAAGATTTGTTAGGTTAGGTAGAGTGATGTTAGCGTTTAGCCATTTCTAATAATTATTTTAAAAATGTGAATGATTTTATAATTAATTTCAGATGTATGACATGGCTAAGGTTCTTTAATAAATCTTGTATATAACATAATACATATTGTATAAAATATGTGAGAATAAAGGGGTAGGTCAATTATACGTATTTGAAAGAGCTCATAATGCACATTTTTAAATTTTAATACACAAAAATGGCCGGGTGGGAGAAGAGTGCCTTTTTTATTTATGCACTTATACTATATTTAACGTATTTAAGTGTGGGAAATTAATTATCATTTCTTTATTTTCTCGTAAATATGAAAATAAAGTGGGACTATTTCTGTCATGACCACGAAGGTTACAAGTTCTTACTTCTAACCAGCGATAAACCACCGATGACCACAGATATACCACCGATGACCAGAGATACACCACCGATGAACAGCGATAAATACATATGGCCACAATGTGTAAACCACATTGTGTACATTTAATCATATCTGTGGCTTCAACAAATTATGTCCGAATTTGTCTTTTACATATTTAACCACGTAAAATAATAAAAAGGACATTCCCTGGAATTCACCTACGTTAGAGTATTTGATTTAGTTTCCATTAAATGATTTAGGTTTGATTAGCTTTTAGTTTCCTTGCATTTTAAATCTGATTTAATATGTAACAAAAATTACCTCTTCATATGTTATTCTATGTCCACCGCTATGGCCTCGAGGTAGTGTGCTGCCTTGTCACGCAGCGAGCCCGGGTTCGATCCCCGGTCGGGGCAGTTTTTCTGGGTGAGGTTTTTATCGGGGTTTTTCCTCACCTGTAAGACAAATGTCAGGAAAACTTTAAGGCCCAAACGGTCCCCGAAATCATATGGCCATCATCATCATCCTTCACCGGTGTGGAAAGCAACGGGAAGCTACCACACCTACAAATCCCTAGTGAAGCTGCAAGCATAGCATGAAAATGCTATGCTTGCAGTGAAGGACCTGCCTTCGGGCAGAACTACTATGGATGGATGTTATTCTATGGAAAATTCAACATGTCTGACGGTTACAACGTAAAATCACATTTCCACTACTTCATTTCATGATACGTTTCAATATTTTGACGATGGTAAAGTCCCACAGCTAAATGGTATCATTAACACTTCGTAATACTTTAAATTACATCAAAAATGGCATAAGTCGCGTAAGAAAAAGGCTGGTCTTGTACAACCCCATTCACAAAAATTAATTAACATGTTTTATTTATTTCCATTCTTTCCTTCTGTTAAAATTTTAAAAAATCTGTAGTTCCATAATTGCATAATTATTCACCAGATGGTGTTGTATAATTATAATTTTACCACCAGACGGTGCTGAATTTCATATTAGTACCACAAAAAATTCGAAAAAATTAGATTTCGTTAGTTAGTTCCAGAGATCTATGAGTTATATAATAGCGCCGATTGTGGCATGTATGCGAAACTTGTCCACTTTCTCCTCTGGATACTCTGTGAACCATCGCTATCAACAACGCCATCTGACGACTTCTTTTTGAAGTATTTTTTATTGAGAATTTTTCAAAACAGTTAAAGCTACTATTTTGATGTGATATTTTAAATTATCATGTTCGAGAATTGGATGTAGTTTTATTTTAGAAAGAAAAATTCTGTTTAAATTTGTTTTTATAGTTGTCATTTTGCAAGATTAATCTCATATTGCCGAATTTTATGTCAGTTATAACATTATTTGATTTTATTAGCTTTTACAGCAAAATATATTTAATTGTTGGAGTGAAAATGCTGCTCCCTAGAATTTTAAGAATTAACAGAATAACTGGAACTTCTTCACCTCTGGGTGGGGTTATACGAGACAAGCTTTTACTTTGAATAACTGTTGTAACCTTTATGGTCATGACAGTAAATGGTCCCATTTTATTTTCATATTTACGAATTAAATAAAGAAACGATAATTACTTCCTGCAGGTAAATATATTTAATACAATATTTTATTAATATTTCATTCAATTAGGTCTGTTGAAATGGATAAATCAAAAGCTGGTCATCTCCCGCCTGGCCCACCTCTGTTTTCAGTCAGTCATTTTGCTCAGGTCAGTTCAATACAACAAAACTTTGTTGTAAAAAAAATAGTAATCTTCCAGAATATGCAGTTTTGCTATTTATGATGCTTTTGATCTCAAAATACATTGGTTGAATTACCGAATAAATGTGTTTTATTAAATTAAGATATCAGCATTTTTTAATGATTTGTACGTCCTACATTTAATCTATCTGAAAAGAGACCAACTTAAACCTTACACTAGGCAAAAAGGACCAATTTAAAATTAATATGCATTTTGGTTAGCTTTTAAATTTAAGGACATTATGTAGTGAAGGGTCTGCCTTCGGGCAGAATTACTATGGATGGATGTTTAATGTGTCCACCGCTGTGGTCTTGAGGTAGCGTGCTGCCTTGTCACATAGTGGGCCCGTGTTTGATTCCCGGTCGGGACAGGCCCCTGGGTGAGGTTTTTTCAGGGTTTTTCCTCACTTGTAAGACAAATGTCAGGAAGCTTAGGGTCCAACGGTCCCCGAAAATCATCTGGCCATCATCCTTATAATTATCATCATCTATTACCGGTGTGGGAAACTACCACACCTATAATTCCCTAGTAAAGCTGCAAAACATAGCATGAAAATGCTATGATTGCAGTGAAAGACCTGCCCTTGGGCAGAATTACTATGGATGGATGGATGTTTAATGTGAAATAAAACTCAAATATTATTTGATTCTTGAAGATGTGTTGCGCTGAATGGTCCAGTGTTGATACGACTCGGTATTTCTTCTAACTGCTTCGGTAGACATCCTCAGGAGTACAGTACTGTGAAACAGCTAAAATTATAACAATAGTTATTAAGGCATGGCCATGAAAATAAATTAACTGTTCTATAATAGGAGAATATCTGGATGCGAAACCTGGACATTAACAAAGGCAGATAGTAAACAAATAGAGGCTGCTGAAATGAAGATGTTGAGAGGAGTAGCAGGATACCAAAGGACCGATAAAAAGAAAAACAAAGATATAAGAACAGAACTTAATATATTTAATCTCTGTGAAAGAATAAAATATTATGTTTTCAAATGCTGGGCCTTGGCAACGAAGCCATTAGCGTTGAATAAAATATAGTAGTAGTAGTATTCAAATGTTCTGAAGCTCTTGATTTGTCATCATTCGCTTGCGGGCTTCCCAATAATATTCAGCAATTTGGAATGGTGTTCGAACTATTTTCTGAAGATCAGCGCAGAACATCAAGTGATCCTTGTTCATTATCGTATTTGTGTCCTTGCATACTATGCAGTGTGGAGAGTCTAGTAGCTTAATTCTATGTAGATGTGCTGCCAAGCAATCATGACCAGTTTCAAGACGAAATGATGCAACTGCAATTGATCTGGGGCTCTTTTGGTATTGTATCTGGTTCTAGTAATGTCTTCCGTATTTTGGTTTCACATTGGATTTTGTTTTACGTTGAATAAAATATTATCAAAATACTTATCTTCAGCACGTATTACAAATGAATGGACAGCGCATACCAAGAAGAATGTATAATTATAACCCAAAGGGAGAAGAATGTTGGGAAGACCATCGAAGAGATGGAAGGACCAATTTGACCTATAATGAGATCGGAACAGGATATTGGGCTTAATCCTTGTTGTTGATGATGATAATAGGAGAAGCTCTATCTTGAAAATTTATATTGGCTCGTGTAATCATTAATAGCTTCTAATGATAGATAATTTTGCTTTTGATCTTGAAATTTAAAGAATTTGGTGGTATCTTAGTCCATTCAGAGGATTCTGCCCCATAATTAATAGTCCATGTTGAACCTTACTTAATTTTATAACTTATATACTGCCATATATTGAAGATCTTTTTTAGGATTAATTTTCTGAAAATTTTAAATTTCTTGAATATTGAATTTTGGAAGATGAAGTTTTATTTATTATTTAGAATAGTTTTATCATCATCATCGTCCATGCAAATATTAGGCTGTGTGGCCTGTTACAGTCTCAAAGAGGAATTTTCCATCCAGCGCTTTTTTGGACGTCCCAGCGATCTTTTGCCTTGGGAGCAGTAACGAAGCATGGCTTTTGGAATTCTATGAGACGTCATTCGTTGAAGATGGGCTTTCCATTGTTCTGATGCCACAGCGGTGGACACGTTTCCTTATTAAAAAATTTAAATTTCTGCACATGGCAGAAGATTTTATTACTTTAATGAAGTACAGAGGGGGTAAATGGGGCATTCTGAGCGTTAGTTGGTTAAAACAGTACTTTACCAGTTGGTATCAGGTGTTAAGTTTTTGTGTAGAAGGTAAATGCATATAGAATACAATAGAATAAAAAAAAAGAAAATATTAATCTTAATCATGTATAAGTAATAACTTAAAACTCATAATCAGTAAATTATTGACTATTTTTTAGGTAAAAAATTTTATCACTCACCTCATATTCTTTTTTTTTTAAACTAGTTTCGGAACTTTACACTTCAGTTCCGTCTTCAATAATTTAGTGACTGTTGTTCTGTTGTCTTGAAGAGCCACCTTTTGCTCCTTCTGTTGGTAGGCTAAAAAACCTCAAGATTAGGTCATTTTCTCCGGGAATTCCAAAGTTCATTAATTTCTTCTTTTTATTTTTTGAATGTAGATTTATTTTTTCTCAGAGTTCTTTTGGTTTTTCATTTGTTTTAATAATTTAGCCTTCTTTCGATAAGATGTTCTTCGGACCATGCATGTGCAGCCACTGTATATTTTTCTACTTTCCCTCTCTTGATGAACTGAAGTGTAAAGTTCTGAAACTAGTTTAAAAAAAAAAGAAGAATATGAGGTGAGTGATAAAAAAAATTACCTAAATAAGCATACCTCATAGTGTGAATTCCAAAAAAAATGTAAATTATTGATTATTTTAATATAAATGATAGTCTATGAATCTTGGGGGATTTTATGCTAAGTAATTTGAAGAAAATATTAAATATGCTTAAATTATTATTATAGCATATGTGAATAACAATCAAATTTATGTTTTTTATATATATATATATATATATATATATATATACAGGGTGTAAATTAATTATACAGCACAAATTTAACTGCTTACAGAGGGGTATTATACAAATAATTTAAAATAGGGAACCAATGGTCTACGAGGGAAAATGGGCTAGTTATAGGGAATCAAAGTAATCGACAATTAATACTGATAAATCAATAGGAGAGCAAAGTAGGAGAGAAAATTATACTAGAATAACTTCAGGTCTTGGTAATAATTCCGAGATCCTTATTGCTAATAATTCATCAACAATGTTTATGAGATATTGGGTTATCAAATTCCTTAAAATTTCAAACTTAGTAGATGATTGCACGCCACTGCACTAGTTAAAGTAGCATTGATATAATGAGAGCCTTAAGCTCAGTGTAAATCACACAGAATCTGTGTAGTTAAAGTGTGGCTTAATGGTTAAAGTCATGGATTTATGTTCGAACACTGATGGTTCAAATCACAGCAGGCCACTTTTCTCCTTTTTTTTTTTTCTTTCCCTGCGTGTGTACTGTGATATATTGACACTGAAATTTGTTCAGTATAGGCATGTGCAAAATACCTATTCTCATATTGGTTATTACATTAACATCTGATTAGAAGTTACTTCAGTATCAGTTGCATTACATGAAAGCATCGTGGAACATCTTTACAGTTACGCTGAACTTTCAACACTTTTAAAAATTCATATTAAAGCACCCTTCAGGTTATGTAATAAGTAGAATGAGGAATTATATGAAGAAAATTATAGGAAAATATGAAAATTATGACACAAAAATATTATGAAGCTATTATTTTTTTTAACTTTTTACATATATTTATATACACAGGCCCTGTATAATTTATGGGTATACATACCAGCCAAATGAGACAAGAAGACCTTTTTGTAGCACAAGAAATCAAGAATTTCACTCTGTTTCCATTGTAATTAATTTTTTATTAACTCTGACCCAACATAAAATATGTTCGTGATTTGAAGCAATTTTATGGCTCACGTTGTAGTGTAGTTGTTTGAAGAATCACGCTAATAAGCTAGAACGTCGTGGGTTTATTACTAATAAGATATAAAATATAAAATTGGTACCTGGTAGGTCAGTCGTCCTCAACTAAATTATTAAACTTCATTAAGTAGTTAAAATATGGAGGCCTTTCAAAAACAATGTTTCATCTTCTGCATTTTAACTGGTTGTGGACTTCGCTCAACGGGTACAATTTTGTAATTGGGCTTTGTTGCAGCCACTGCACTTCTCCTCGGTGTTATTCATTGATGAAGCAATATTTAATATGAACTGAAAGATCAGTCATGTGTGGGATTATGAAAATCCTCATGCCAACTTCGAGAGAGGTCACCGGCAGAGATTTTCGGTGAACTTATGGGTAGCGTAATTTCTGACCCCTATCTTCTTCCCAGAGATTAAATGGTGTCATTTATAAGACATTTTTAGAGTACGTTCTACCTAGATTGCTAGAAGAAGTTCCTCTTCACATCATGTTCCTCCACATTTCTGCCAGAATGTGCGAAATCATTTGGATGAAGTGTTTCTTGGCCTCTGGATATAGGAAGAGGCAGTTCAACTGTAGTGTGGCCAGCTCGCTCTCCAGATCTCTGTCCACTTGATTATTTTTGTGGGTGTATGCGACCCATATTCATACAGATGAACTGTTAGTTGCATGCATAATCGCAGCATGTATTGTGATCCGTGAGACTTCTGGTATCTTGAACGGGGCACGAGAATCCTTTAGTCGGCGATGTCATCTGTGTTGTGAGAATGGAGGTGGCCAATTTGAACAATTTCTCTAATGAGTTTGCAGGTGCTTTACTTTTTTTCTGATTTACTCAAATGTATTGCTTTTTATTTCCCAATAACATTATGTATGCTATGTTAACATACAGTATATCTTATATTACAACGTATATAAGAGAAAAATTTGAATCTGGATCGCAACTCGCCTCAGTAGCTCAGTTGGTAGAGCATTTGGCCCAGCAAGCCAAAGGTTCCGAGTTCGAGTCTCGGTCTAGGCGAACATTTTCTCTTCAATATAATTTATCTTTCACTGAGAAATGTTAAATCAATAATAAAAACATCATACAGTATATCTCTTCATGTTATTACTCTTGTGATAACTGCACTATCATTATCTAAATACCTAAGTACTGAACAGTACAATTACACATGGATAAAGGTGTATAAACCGTTGCACATGATTCTTTTAAGTTCTATAGAATCACAGTGCGCATGCGCGAGTTGCAGGAGTTGCTTAATGGTTAATGTAGCTTCCAGTAGATGGTTCTGAAGTCGGCGTTACCAACTTTGGGAATAAATTCCCAAATGCTAAAAAAAATGAACGTAAACTAACTTCCCATTTCCTAACCTAACAAAACAGTTTACATGCATATTATTTATTTCCAAATGAAAAAAAAAATGGACGTAAACTAACTTAATATTTAATTTTAGGAAGTTATATTTTGAGGTTATTTTAATTATATTATTTTTAGTCTGGACATCTTATCTCAGTATTAATGTTGATTAGTTCTTGGACATGTTTCAAAACAATTCTGTTTTATCGTCAGCTTTCCCAGACTCCAGACAAGCTGACGATAAAACAGAATTTTTTTGAAACATGTCCAAGAACAAATCAACATTAATATTGAGGTAAGATGTCCAGACTAAAAATAATGTAAGTAAACTAACTTCCCATTTCCTAACCTAACAAAACAATTTACATGCATATTATTTAACAAACTATAAACTAATTTTACGTACACTAACACTAAATATGGTTTAGAATTATTTTCAAATGTTGGTGACTGCGATGTGAGAGTCACCTAGCGGATGTTACATGAAGCATTTCCGCGCCTGTAGAACTCCATGTACAATATTCACGTAATTTATAAATATTTAAATATCGTAAGAAATGTTTATAAATGGTTCCAAAATGTTTAAAATAGCACCAAACATTATTATAAATGGTCGAAAAGTGTTTAGTGCATCAGTGGCATAAGAATATTAGATGGAAAATTGTGTGCGACGGTTTATACACCACAGCCGTGAAACCTATTGTACTGTACAGTATGTGTATTATTATTACAACCTTTCAAACAATTGTCTGTACAATAGTATGTAAATAGTTTTGTAACTCATGTATTGCGTCAACATTTCAATACTGTATTCTGTAAAATAATGAATAAAAAATTAAACCAGAAGTAAACCTACGTATGTAACTAATTTACAGTACGTACATAATGAAGGAAGAAAGGGGAAAAAAAAGTGTACACTTACTGCAAGTAGTTTCAAATGCTTCAATATTACATTTACATCGGTAGTACGACTGCTATAACCACTGAGCTAAAGGCGCATACTTGTTGCAAGTTAGTCTCTATATCATATAATTTCCATTTTAATTTCTAATAATTAGTGGTGTGCCATCCATTTTACAAATTTAATTATAACTGGGACATTTTTATTCCTAGACCATTAGTTCATTAACTCAAAATGCTTATATAATACCCCTCTATATGCAGTTAAATTTGTGCGGTATAATTCATTTACACTCTGTATATCCCCCTCCCAAAGAAAGAATGAAAAATACCTGAAGATTAGGTGAGAAGTTGAGATAGAAGTAATCTAAAAAATGCCAAATTAACAATAGTCCCAGAAACAATATTAATTTTTCTCCTTTTAAGTGTGAATAACGAGTATAAAAGCCAGGACCTGATAAAAAAATTTTTTTTGCACTAAATACATAATTCCAGTTTCTCTCCTCATGACATGGTAACTTCCAATGTACAATAATTGTAGTTTTGTTATCTAATTAAAAAAAACAGAACTATGCAAATAGACTTTATTTTAGGTGGATGGTTAATAATATTGCTGACATTGAGTTTAACCAAAATCTAACCATTAGGTTCAACCATACTATACTGACTCACTTTCTGTCATTTGTTTAAAACTCTTACTCTTTTTTTGTTCCTTTATTTGAGATTATTGTTGCAGATGGAACAAAGTAACTAAGGAAGGAATGAATTTATGTGGAAAAGAATAGGTTAGGTGATCCACATAACACCTGTGAAGGGATCCTGATTTCTTTACTATTTCCTATATTGGAATCCATCAGCAACCATCATAATATATGGACATCCTTGGAATTGCACATGAGCATTTTAAGACAACCGCTGTGGTCTCGAGGTAGCGTGCTGCCTTGTCACACAGCAGGCCTGGGTTCGATCCCCGGTCGGGACAGTTTTTCTGGGTGAGGTTTTTATCAGGGTTTTTTTTCCTCACCTGTAAGACAAATTTCAGGAAAACTTTAAGGCCAGAACGATCCCCGAAATCATATGGCCATCACAATCATCATCATTCATATTCATCTTAGATTAAGCTTAGGATTAGGGACTCTCCTGGCGCACCATTATCATCATCATCACCATCATATCATTGGGGCAACGTAACCCCGCCTTCCAGGTGCCCCAACCTCAGAAGTGGGTTACAAATACGCCATGCCAGGAGAGAACACTAGGAATGTCGAAAGACATCCTGGGGCATTTGCAAAAAAAAAAATACTTTCTATGCCTGTTTCATACATATTACCTTATTATTTTTATTGTTTTATTGCAGATGGCATTTTTGGACAGCATTTTGTTCTGGGACTAAATGTATTTTTTCTGGAAGATAAAGGTAAGTTTGTGTTATAATATTTTTATTCAATGGCACCAGGTTCTCTTACAACATTTTTGTCATTGGCAGAATTATAACTCACTTCTTACGTTTGAGCACAGATTTTTACAAGCTAGAAGTTAAGATTGGTCTTGCGCCATAGCCAAGTGGTTAAGGCAAGAAGCCTTGGTGTAGACCTACTGGTTTGAGCCCCCATGGGGGAAGAAATTTTCTCATGGAATTTTGGCCAGTATGGGACCGGTCTCCACCCAGCATCGTGAGGTATTTGGGTAGCTACAATAAGTACCGCCTTCAGGTTGAGAAGACCAGCTATAATGGCTGGGGGACCTAACATGCTGACCACATGTTACCACCCGTACACTGGCTAGATGATCATCTACCTCTGCGATTAACACATGTGGATGTGAGGCCAGCAGCCAGCTGGTAGGCCAAGGGCCTTCTAGGCCTGTCATGATTGGAGTTTGGAGAGATGTTAAGATTGCAACATAGCATAAATAGGAAGTAAGATTTCTGTATTTTTTCTTGGTTTCAGATACAAAATTTCGCTAATATATATACAATACATACCTAAATAAAGAAAATCTTGGGTTATTCTATGCCACCATGTCACCAGTGAATATTCAGTCTGAAAACGACTTTTAGTGTCGTGTTGGATAATAATCCCGTTAGAGCCCAATTGCTAATAAGAATCAAATGAATCATGAATTCTTCTTACCTCATATATCTATGTTTTTTTAAACAGAGCACCACACAGTTGTGAAAACAGCTGATGATGGAGAAGATGTTTCTCCAATACCGTGGTGCTGTGTTTTAAAAAAACATAGATATATGAGGTAAGAAGAATTCACGATTCATTTGATTCTTATTAAGAAAACCTCATAATGTTAAATTTCCCAAATTTATTATATTAAAAAATAGACCAGATTAGTTTAGCATTCACTTGTTACTGGGATTTTGTGATGAGTTGGCCACACTGTCAGAGCAATGTCTAATACATATTTTACATAGCAAATATGCTGATTTTAGGTTACTTTGAGCTCCCACTTTATTTTAAGGCTTTTTCACATTTTTGGGAAAAAATCAGCATATATATTTCTCTCATATACTGTAACAACAAATTGTGTTTTTTTTCATTTTTTATTTGAATTTATGTTGGTGGCATAGAATCCCCAAATCTTATACTAAAACACATTGAAAATTTTGGAAGAAATTTCCAAATAGTCCTGACCCTATTACCAATACAATAAGAAGGGTAGCCAAAAAATTCAGACAAGTTGTAAATTGTCATAAAAGGCTAAGGAGGAGACATGTTCTTACAGAAGAAAATTTAGATGAGGTAGGACAGAGACAAGAGCACTTACTACAAAAACTCTTGCATTTGGTGTAGGAAACGGGAGTAAGTTATGTGTCCGCTTGTCTAGCAACAAGATTACTTAAGTTAAAGGCATTCAGAATTCTGATAGTTCAAAAATTAAAAGAACAAGATCCCAGAATTGTGAGATGCTAAATACTAATCTATATTAAGGTAGAATTTTTTATCACTCACCTCATATTGTCCTTCTTATTTGACTATAAACTAGTTTCAGAACATAGTTACTGTTCCATCCTCAGTATCGTCACGACCGTTGATCTGTCGTCTTGAAGAGCTGTCCTTCGCTCCTTCCATTGGCTGACTGAAAAACTTCGAAACCAGGTCATTCTCACTGGGAATTTCAAAGTTCATCAATTTCTTCTTTTCGCTCTTTTGAATATAAATCTTTCCCCAAACAGTAAGTTCTTTTGGTTTTCTATTTGTTTTAATAATTTAGCTTCTTTCTCGATAAGATTTTTTTCAGACCATGCATGGGCAGCCACTGCAGATTTTTCTCCTTCCCCTTTCTTGACATTCTTGAGATGTTCTTTCACTCTAGTTTTCAAATTTCTCTTATTTTTTCCTATGTAGAATTTCTCACATTCAGGGATTTATCAGATTAAATGTGAAGAATGTGAGAAATTCTACATAGGAAAAACTAAGAGAAAATTGAAAAATAGAGTGAAAGAACATCTCAGGAATGTCAAGAAAGGGGAAGTAGAAAAATCTACAGTGGCTGCCCATACATGGTCTGAAAAACATCTTATCGAGAAAGAAGCTAAATTATTAAAACAAATAGAAAAACCAAAAGAACTTACTGTTAGGGAAAAGATTTACATTCAAAGAGCGAAAAGAAGAAATTGATGAACTTTGAAATTCCCGGTGAGAATGACCTGGTTTCGAGGTTTTTCAGTCAGCCAATGGAAGGAGCGAAGGACAGCTCTTCAAGACGACAGAACAATGGTCGTGACGATACTGAGGATGGAACAGAAACTATGTTCCGAAACTAGTTTATAGTCAAATAAGAAGAACAATATGAGGTGAGTGATAAAAAGTTTTACCTTAATGAATATACCTAATAGTGAGAATTCCTAAAATAAGTAACTAATCTATATATATTTAAATTAATATCGGGAAGTAAACATTATGAGGTTATATCATTATTAACTAATCTATATACTAAATATTTTGGTGCCAGAAGACCAGCAGATCTGCTTGCTGCAGATAAACTCCTGGCACCCACAACTGGGAAATTGGAATCCTTACTATTGGATAATCTGTTTGCACTGTACCATCTGTGTTGTAATCTTAACATTTAATACATAATAATGTATGCCCTAGTTATCACAGATTATTATTACTCTCAACTTTTATAAGATTCATGATGTGTTCCGTTGAGGTTTATTCAAAATTAATATAAAATTATAGAATATTCACCTGAAAGGTCCGTCTCCTCAACTTAATTATCATTTAATTATCATTTAACAGTTAAATGATAATTAAGTTGAGGAGACGGACCTTTCAGGTGAATATTCTATAATTTTATATTAATTTATTATTACTCTCCTTGTAATCTAATGCACTTTGTCCACCAACGTTCCAATGTCTTGATCCTATCTTGAAAAATTAGATTCCTCCAGCCCTGCAAAATACTCCTCAACTCCAGCTATCAGTTCTTTGTTTGAAGAGAATCTCCATCCACCAAGAAAGATTTTCATCTTAGGGAAGAGATGGAAGTCTGATGGAGCCATATCAGGTAAATAAGGTGGGTGTGGCAACAATTCATACTTCAGTTCATGTATTTTTGCCATAGCAACGACACACTTGTGAGGTCGTGCATTATCCGCTGGAACAAGACTTTCTTCCTTACTAAACCTGGCCTTTTTGTGCGTATTTTTAGCTGTAGTTGGTCCAGGAGGTTAGTGTAGTATAGTCCCATAATCGTTTGACCAATTGGAAGATAATCGATCAAAAGAATCCCTTTTGCGTCCCAGAAAACTGATGCCATGATCTTTCTAGCCGACCATATTGTCATTGCTTTCTTTGGTGTGAATCAGCATGTTTCCACTGCTTTGACTATTGTTTTTGCCTCTGGGCTATAGTAGTGGATCCATGTTTCTCTGTAGTCACAAACTGGTGCAAAAAATCTTGTTCATTTCTGTGAAAACAGGCCAAACATTCTTCAGGTATTTCCACTCTGATGTGTTTTTGATCCAGTGTTAACAGCCGTGACACCCATGTAGCAGATCATTTTTTCTACCCAATTCCTCACTTAAAATGTAATGTGCCCATTCAGATGACATCCCTACATCTTCAGCTATCTCTGGCAATTTTAGTCGGCGATTTTCCAATATCATTTTGTGCACTTTTGCAATTATTTTTGGAGTAGTGACACATCTTGGCCAACCACTATGGGAATGTGTTCTGAAAATCTGTGTGAATCTCTTTTACCTTCATCCCTTTTTTTTTACAAAGTATTTTATTGCCACTCAAATCTCAGTTTTTTCCATCTTCACAAATTACTACACGGGAACACAATGAACTTGCATCCACACCACAACTCTCCACCCCTGAGCACTGATGCGCCATGTGTTGATTGCTAAAGGATGACTCGTCATTATGCGGGAACTTGGTTGTGCTAGCGCTGACCTATGGTGGCGATTCCAAGAACTTATAAAATGACCCTTGTGGTAATTATTTACAAAAAATTAGTCTGTACATTAAGATTATATTTTGTAGTAAAGATGTAGATTTTAATCAGACATGTTAAAGTTAAACTTTTTAATGAATAAATTATAATAATTGAAATCTAAATATTTATCACCGCCAGTCCTAATATTGTCACTGGTAACTGGACTTCAGAATTCCTAAAAAATTAAGACTTATTCAAATGTGTCTAAATGGTACAAAGAGTGTTATGGAGGGAATGTTTACACACATACATTTTTAGCTCCGTGTGTCATATGGTAGGATCAAGCATTATTTAACTCTAGAAAGTAGACATTTCAGAGCAAAGATATTGTATGTGACAGAACTCGTCAAACGTGGAGCTTGAAGAAATGTAGGGGTGGTTATTCAGTGGGGATAAGTTAATGGACTCGGTTTTTCATAACACTCTATTGCCGTTCGAAAAGCATTTCTCTCAGCGATTCTGAATTAGCTACTCCATTATAATATGATGTGATATGGGTGAGTCAATGTTTTTGCAATGCATGGTACATATAATTCCTAATTCTCTCTCTTTCAACAGTGTCGCTCAACAACCCTCACCGCACATTCTTTCCACGTCCGATGAGCTCTGTCACACACAATATTTGTACTGACAAGAGAATATCACATTTTTGACAAAATCATTGATGCAAATTAGTTATGTATTTTCATATGTTATTTACAATGAATAAATTTATACAATTTGTGCATAAAATCAATATGACAATAGATAATGAAGCAGTCTATATACATTAAAGTTATATGGTACATAATTTACTTTCATACAATCCTACTAAATGCATTATTTTAAAATACTTTTACATTCATAAAATAATTAAAATGTTACAATTAATAATTCAAACCATTTTATAAATGGTTTCATTCTGATCACTTTTAAAGTGTTATTTTTTCCATTTTACAAGTTAAATAATGTAAACTAATGTAGTTCCTTGAAAGCAAAATCATGCATTCTTACTTACAATTGAAGTGTATTTACCTCGACTCACACTTGTATTATAAGATCACTGTTCACATTGACAGACTGCTTACTTTTTTCTCTGCTAATAATGTTTGTAGTATTGTTATAAGTTCATCTCAAAAGAAACTGCTAATTGGATCTAATTGAGTGTTAATCGGGCGGCACCTTCTTTAATTATAACCGTCAATGCGATTAGCGATGCAATAATACAATAAAATCTGATTACCCAATTGATTATTACTTATCTACTTTGTTTCTTTTGGTGACATACAGTATATCATCATTCACCTATTAGACATTGGTATGTTATGATTTCTAACCATATTTTTTTTATCTTTCCAAGTTTCTTTGATCTTTTGGGAGATATATTAAAATCTGTTTTGATAACCAGTGTGGAAGGTATACTAGTAACATGTTTCTTTCCAGTTCAGTCTGTAAAAGGAACATGTTTATAAATTCTAGTGGGAGGAGGTTGAGTAAAAAACATATGCTTATACCTTATCTCTGCTCTTAGAGTGATCCTAACATAAACAAACATCAATTCTGTATTGACTTAGGCTTTCACGGCCCGAGTTGCTATCATGATCTTAAAGAAGGTTTCCGGGCTGTAGGCCATGGTCTTGAGGCTTGAAGTTCTCTGACATTTCGCCAGAGACTGTGTGCGAAACGTTGGGGAACTTCAAGCCTACAGCCCGGAAATCTTCTTAAAGATCATCAAAAGATCAATTCTATCCTTCTGCCATTTGTGTCACAATTACTGTCAGATTGATAGGGAGCACATGTGAAGTATATAAGACATGTGATCGTGGAATGGGTTAGATTACAAGAAAGCTGGTGAGATTTTTCACTGAACTTGTGAAATGCATTTAAAAAACTTGTTTTTTGACCACTAGTCAAAGATTTCCCAGATTTGTGTAGGTGATGACACAGCAACAGAAGACTTGCACCTTCAGCCATTTTGTTGCATCAGAATAGATTGAAGCATGACTCAAATGCATCATCCATATGTAATAAACTATTTTAAGTTGTAATTATTGGTTAGGTATATTTTAGAATATTTCCTATGTTTTGAATATTATTATTTTCATTCGCGAAGAATAACAAGTAATTTCAGAGGACATAGTTTTAATTTAATGGGGGAACTACTTTTTCGCCTACATATAGCTTCTACATTGTAAGTCGGTGTCTGTAACCAATGAAGAGCGAGCAAGTCACATGATTTTATTTTGATAAGGGTCACTTTAAGAGTGGATAACCTTTAACCTGGACATGTTTCAGGCCATTTTCAACTAGAATCCGAGTTTAGAATGGCAAAAATGTTCACCAAAACACGTCCAGGTAAGAAAACAAAATATGAAGTTACATTAATAAATTACCGTAAGAGGTAACATTATGAAGTTCTTAATAAATAATGTGAATCTGGTGCATTTTATATCAAATATTTGTGTTTCATGTTTCGATGGACAACATATCGAAACATGTAAAATGAAACACAAATATTTATGAGGTAAGATGCACCAGATTCACCTTATTTATTATGAAGTGAAGTGTAAGTTTCTGATTCAATCTCTGAATAAATTACCTTGTACCGTTACTTGCTATCAGTTATTATAATTGTAATAAGAAATTTTAACTATATTCAGGTCTCTAAAAAAATCCAGTTTGACAATCACCACAAATCAAATATTTAATAATTAGGAATGTTTTCTGATATTGGTCCCTTATTTGCCAGTGGTTGCATATGGTATAGGACAATGAAAACAGCAAACAAAAGTCATATTCATATCTTGAAAAAAAAAAATTGTCAAGAGGTCATGTGGCCCAGTATGTGTAAAGGGTCCCTAGTCCATCCCATTCAATTAAAATTCTAATCATATTTGGACTAATAGTTAGGAATATTATAGATATTACAACGGGGATAATTAATAGTATAATGAAACCATCTTTAGTACAAAAGAATACAAGATTACGGCTTTATAAGGTTCTCGCAAGACCAGTATTAAGATATGGTAGTGAAGCATGGACAATACGAAGAAGAGATGAATGCCGAATAACAGCAAATGAGATGCGATTTATGCGCCGTACAGCAGGCTATACAAAGTGGGACCATAAAAGAAATGAGGAAATTATGGAAGAGTTGGATGTAGAACCCATTCTTCGCCATATACAAAACTACCAGAACAATGGAAAGCCCATCTTCAACGAATGACATCTCATAGAATTCCAAAAGCCATGCTTCGTTACTGCTCCCAAGGCAAAAGATCGCTGGGACGTCCAAAAAAGCGCTGGATGGAAAATTCCTCTTTGAGACTGTAACAGGCCACACGGGCTAATATTTGCATGGATGATGATGATAGATATTACAAATAAGAGGACAAGAAAAATAAATGAATTAATTATATTTGAAGAGAAAAATTTTTGCCTAGACCGGGACTCGAACCCAGGACCCTTGGCTTTCCGGGCCAAGTGCTCTACCAACTGAGCTACCGAGGCGAGTTACGATCTAGATGCAAATTTTTCTCTTATGTACGTTGTAATTCCCTCGTGCCAAATGCTTTGAAACCATAGCTTCTATCTTTGCAAATGGCGGCTTCTTAGTTAAGAAGACATTTATTGGGAATTTAACACTACTTTATAGCCAGTAGAGCTTCTATTGACAATTTTATTATTAATTTAACACTTCTCCTTCAATGAGAAGTGTTAAATTAATAATAAAATCGTCAAATGAATTAATATTTAAATCACCATGCATATATTCATCTCTATAAAGAATCACTATATACTGGAGAATAAAATCAAATAAGGAAATTGAGAGTTACTAGGAGAAAAGAATATTGTGAGTTTTGTCAAATTATTAAGAGTAAAGTGACTGGGGCACATAATATGAATTGATATTAAGTGTTAGAATGGAGGGATGACCAAGAAAAAAGATTGATGGATGACTTTGAGTACATCATTGCAAGTATGGGATTGAAGAACTGGAAAATGAAAGCCGACAATCGTAGGCTGTTGCGAGGGAAGCCAAGGTTCACTTTAGACCATAGGTTATGAATAATAATAATAATAATTTGTTATTGGAATAGATAATTAATAGATATCCAGAAATTAAATGGAATATTTATGTATTTGCCAATGAATTTGAAAGTCTTGGGTTCAAACCTATCACAGAACCAACCAATTTTAAATTCCTAAAATCCAATGTACAACATACATTTTCTGCAACAATCATTGTTAAATATTATAATAGGCAGTACAGTTAAAGTTAAGCATTTATAAACAGAATTGCAACAAAAAAATAATATCAAGTTTTTTTGAGTCTAGAGATATCTTACCTCAATTTAATGTTGATTTGTCTAGCCAAGCTGACGATGATATAGAAGAATATATCAAAATATGTTCGAGAACAAATCAACATTAAATTGAGGTAAGATATCTCTATACTCAAAAAAACTTGATTAAAAGAACCTCAAAATATTACTTTGTAAAATAAATCATTAAAAAATAATAAATTAGACATTTTTTAAAATTGTCATATAGTTTATCTAATTTTGGCCCGTAAAGAGCATCTTTCAAATTTTCTATTACTACTTGATTTTTCTATTGGTTAAGTTGAATTTAATTTGCTGACAACATAATTTTGTTTATTGTCAGTTATAAATATGACAGTAAAAACTCCATGGCATGATATGCCTAGGAAGCCCTTGGCCTACCTGCCAACTGCTTAAATATGACAACAGCAGCTACTTTAATAATTTAAGGTTGATGACAGTAGTTGTACAGTGTCACCAAGATTAGTTAAAATTTCACAAATTATCACTCTCTTTAAGACAATGTCTGTAATGATTATCTTGTCTAACAGGAAATCCAGGAGTCTATACTATGTTATATATATTTCTTTTCTTTCTTTCTTTTGGATATAGGATCTAAAAATGAATCTGGCTCAAACTAATGACGACAACTAATATCAGAAATTATTATATCAAGTTAGAAAAGTTGAGATTAAATTTGTCATCCTAATCACATGACTCCCTCTATTGTTACATCATAAAATTATTATTTTCATCGTGGTTATAAAACATTTCATTCCCATTTCAATGCTTAAAAATAAATTATCAATCTTATTGATTTATATAATGGTGAATTAGGTGTAAAATTTGACATAACACATGAAATTTAAAATTTCTTCCTTGCTTTCCAAGTGGTATATGGATTATTAAAAAGATTTTCAAGTGCCTACATCCCAAAATATTGTAGAATATGAACAAACTTACACATAACAAAGAATTTATTTTAATTAAAACTCTTGCACTGCACAGAAAAGTTAGTAAATTTGTGTTTAGATTGGAGTGCCCAGATAGCTCAGCAGTAGAGCATTGGGTTGAAATCCCAATCTGAGCATATAATTTTTGTCTTCAAATATGTTATAATATTGCATTGTGGTAATTAAAAAGTCGTAATTTTTATTACATGGTTGTGACATTACAAATTCAGTGGTTTTTGTTATCTTCCGTAAGTTTGAAAACTCCATGGTGTGACAGGCCTAGTAGACCCTTGTCTTACCAGTTGGCTGACCTCACATACACATATATTATACACAAATGTAGACCATCATACAGCCAAGTGTAGGGGTGACATGGTCAGAATGTCTGTTTAATAATCCTGACCCCACCGGGACTCGAATGCTCGACCTTACAGTTTGTAGTGTATTGCCTATGTTGAATTATGTTTCTGATTGTCTCAATACATATTAAAAATGGTATTAAGACTAGAGGTGTCCCTTGGGGAACTAAATGAACAAATATAAACCAACTACACTATGGGGTTCCCCATTTCTTAACTGGATAGTGCTGTATTTCAGTTCAAAAGCTAGTGGATTGTCCTCTCGAGACAGAATAGACCCATTATATACCCTTTATTCAAAAGAAAATGTTTTATCTCATAACTAAACATTGAACCAGGTACTCCTAGGATTTATATATTAAATTTGGGAATTTTTAACATTATGAGGTTCAATTAATAATAATTAAATGAATCGTGATTTTTTCTTACCTCATACATCTATGTTTTTAAACACAGCACTGCAGTATCGGCGACACTTTGTCGTCATCGTCAGCTGTTTTCACGACAGTCGTGAAAACAGCTGACGATGACGACAAAGTGTCGCCGATACTGCAGTGCTGTGTTTAAAAAAACATAGATGTATGAGGTAAGAAAAAATCACGATTCATTTAATTATTACTCCTAGGATGTTAATCATTACACACAGCCAGTTTGAAGTTAATGGAAAAAATTACTTTGATTATTGATTAGAATGGATATTAATGTTTCTAATCTATAATTTGTATCAGAAATATGACTATATTTTCAACTTTTTTAATATAATTAACATTTTCCAATTCTGTATAGAATCTAATTTAAGAAAGAAAATTAATGCTTGAACGGATTTGAACCCTGGACCTCTAGTTCTACGTGACTAGTGTGCTGTCCATTACCACCATTCTAACGACGATACAAACATTAACATTTCTTTCAACTTATACAATTCTCATTCGTCTAAAGGCTAATAGCTGTCGCTACCATCAATGGTGTAATGGACAGCACACTAAAATGTAGAACTAGAGGTCCAGGGTTCAAATCCGTTCAAGCATAAATTTTTGTTTCTTAAATTAGATTCTATCCAGGATTGGAAAATGTTAATTCAAATAAAAACATCGAAAATATGAAGCTTTATCGCCAAAAATTAATGTATAAATTGTCAATAAAAATACTTCTGAATAGAATATGTCAGTTGGCATGATGGTAGCGACAGCTATTAGCCTTCAGACAAACGAGAATTGTATAAGTTGAAAGAAATGATGTTTGTATCATCGTTTGAATGGTGTAATGGACAGCACACTAGTATGTAGAACTAGAGGTACAGGGTTCAAATCCCGGTTCAAGCATTCATTTTTCTTTCTTAAATATGGCTACATGTTCGATTGCATCATGTAATATTTTTATGGGTTATAACATTACTGTTGTAAAGGCATTCTTCAAATTAAACAAAACAAATCACTTATAGCAACTTAACCAAGTCACTATATTGCCTCAAACTGTTCACCATTCATATCCAAGCATAATTGGCAATGCTTTGGGAAGTCATCCATTGCTTTATGATACATTTCTATTAGAATGACATTAATTTCTTCCTCAATTGCTATTTTCAGTATGTCAGCATCAGGAATAAACCTTCAAATAATCTCACAATATCTAACCGTATCACCTTGTGATATTCTTAGTTATGCATGCCTCAATAAGCCAATGTTTGATTGTATTCAGAGAAGTCAAACTAAGAAACATGATAGTATATTTCTAGAACTTTCCATTTAATTGTTTAAACTAGGGTGTCCATAATATTTTCAATGTAAAAGGGGACATGTACATAAAGGAAAAGCTGGGACATTTTTTAAAAAAGTGGGACATTAATAAAATATTTTAAAAAAGTTATTTTCGTTTTACAACGACACTGTTGCCAATACAAATATATAAGAATCAACTTTTCACAAATCAAAAACCACTAAAGTCATTGTTTATCATGTTTAAAAGTGTTTATTAATCCCTGCAAGGGGTAAATAAATCCACTAACTAAATCTCTTTCATCCAAGTTAAAATTGTATTTCTCCACCGCCAAAGTGCCAGAATCGGCAGAAATCTCCGACATTGGCTACACTGACAATGGATTGACAATTTGAAAAAGTACCAGTTACCAATATATGAGAGTAAACAACAAAGATTATAGATCAAACAGTGCATCGTGGTCATACAACTGGCACTTTCTAACATTCATATTTATAATTACATAGTAAAGAACAAAACCATAAATACATTGACAAAGCATAATTCCAAAAGCAGGACATTTGAGCGTCCCCAAGAAAACTTTCAGGACAGTGGAACATTATCCAAAAAACAGGACGAATGGACACTCTAGTTTAAACACACATCAAGACACTTTACAAATAGTTTAGTTAACATATGCAATTTCACATACCAGACAGATCCCATATGCCAATTCATATACCGATAAATGGCTCAACAGTACATTACCTTTACCTTCATTTTTCATAGTATATTCTTGTAATACTGTTACTCTGGATTTCTTCTGGCTTTACTAATATTTTGTAATATTTAACAACAATGCTTATAACATTATTTTACAATTTTTAGGTATTTATTTATTTATGAGAAACACGGTAACATTATGACATTTTTGGACAATATTGTAAAACTCGCTAGCTATTTTTCCAACGTTGCCACCATCAACAACTCAATTACACATATTTTTGTAGTACTATTTTTGTTAGGTTAGTGTACATCAAATCAGTGTACACTTCAGTAAATAATATGCATGTATAGTGAGTGGAGAACATATTTTAATCGACTCACCTCATACATTTTCAAACTTCTTTGATACCGACGGTTTCAGACAATATCATCGGTATCAAAGAAGTTTGAAAATGTATGAGGTGAGTCGATTAAAATATGTTCTCCACTTACTATTAATGATATAACTTCATAATGTTTACTTCCCAATATTAATTTAAATATAATATGCATGTAATTTATTTTATTTGGTTAGAAAGAGAGAAGGTAGTGTATATCCATTTCTCATAAATGCTTGGAAATTTATTTAGAAGGTTTGGTAAAACCGCCCATGCTGCCATCTAGCGACAGCTCTATAAACTCATGGGCATGTGCACTGCTATTCTGTAGGACTTGGAAAATATATTGGGAAAGGTAAAGTACTGTTTCTTTCCGATAAAAGTTGAAATGATCCTATTACAGCGTTTTGATGTAATAGGAGATTAAGGCTCTCATCTTTCTAGACAATCGGTATAAGATGTCTGCCCTGTGTGACCACTGCCTTTAGCTCCAGAACTTATCTCTGATACTCATTTTAATTAGAGACTAAGTCAACGTCATGGCCATTCTGCCACCAGATGATTAAGGCTAGTTAAAAAATTGTGACCCTATTAGGACATGAACCCTCAACCTTCCAGCTTGTAGCATATTGCTTTAACCAACTATTCTACTGCAGTGTCTTGTTAGAAAGCTTGCCATATTGTAATCCTCTTTGTGTTATCCTGGGCACCAAGAGGATGTTGGATTACTGCACTCTTAAGTAATTGAAAAGCAGTTGATGTATCAAAAACAAGAAAGAATAAGAGAGTGCATGATGGGAAAAGTTTATGAAGATTTGCATATATATAAAATAAAACATTGTTATCGAAACCTATAAAAATTCTGGCTAATTTTAAGACATGACTGCCTTCAAGAATATCTCTTAAGGGTGAAACTGACAGTGGAGAGATGCTGCCCACTCTGTGACAATTACAATGTGATTCTAAAACAAGGAACATCATAGCTGCAGAAAACTGGAAGAGTAATTTAAATACAAGATTGAAGGAACACCTTAGAAATGTTAAGAATGGAGAAATAGAAAAATCTGCAATAGCTGTACATGCTTGGTCAGAAAAACACAGAATTGAAACCAAGGCAAAATTACTTAAACAGTTAGAAAAATCAAAAATACTCGCAATTTGAGAGAAAATTTACATATGCAAGAATAAAAAGAACTATGAATTTTGAAATACCTGGTGAAAATGAGAGGGGATTGATTTGGAATGTTGTTTTTATTACTGATTTAACATTTCTCACTGAAAGATAAATTATATTTGAAGAGAAAAATTTTCGCCTAGACTGGGACTCGAACCCGGGACCTTTGGCTTGCCGGGCCAAATACTCTACCAACTGAGCTACCGAGGTGAGTTTTTCTCTTATTTACATTGTAATTCCCTTTCGCCAAATGCTTTTGATACTATTGCTTCTATCTTTGCAAATGGCGGCTTCTTAGTTAAGAAGACATTTATTGGGAATTTAACATTACTTAATAAAGCTAGTAAGGCTTCTAATGATGATTTATTATTGATTTAACATTTCTCACTGAAAGATAAATTATATTTGAAGAGAAAAATTTTCGCCTAGACCGGGACTCGAAGCCTTACTAGCTTTATAAAGTAATGTTAAATTCCCAATAAATGTCTTCTTAACTAAGAAGCCATCATTTGCAAAGATAGAAGCAATGGTTTCAAAAGCATTTGGCGAAAGGGAATTACAACATAAATAAGAGAAAAATTTGCGTCTAGATCGTAACTCGCCTCGGTAGCTCAGTTGGTAGAGTATTTGGCCCGGCAAGCCAAAGGTCCCGGGTTCGAGTCCCGGTCCAGGCGAAAATTTTTTTCTTCAAATATGATTGATTTGGAAGTTCATCGGTCAGCTAACAGAGAACGCAGAAGTCAATTTACAAGAGAGACAACCCCAGGACAGCAGTTGTGATCGTGGTGGTGCATCGAAAATGTCACAAAGGCAGTGATGAAACTTGGGTCTGCATAGAAATCAATAAATATGAGGTGAGTCAAAATGCAACTCAAATTAATTAAAATAAACCTCATAGTATTATTTCCTACCTATATAATTTAACTGTATGGAAAATTTGTATGTGGGTTGGTAATAACAAATAGATTTGATATATAGATTATTAAATGTTCCATTAAATGAAGAAGATTTTAAGAAAGAATACAATCACATTTTGAACATAGCCAATTTAAATGATTTTGGAAAAGAAATAATTATAATAAATTAAAGAAATTCAGACGACAAAAAAGATTAAAAGAATACATTACCCTGCAATAAGAAAGGAAAACAATTTAACAAAATTACTTATCCTAAAATACATAAATTTAAAAAAAAATTCAAGAAATTCAATATAACATTGACACCGATAAATAAATTTAGCCTTGGTAATCTATTAATAACTAATAAGAAATTGAACACCCCAGATAGCAAGAAATCTGGAATTTATCAAATTAATTGTAAGGACTGCAATAAAGTATACATAGGAAAAACAAAAAGAAATTTGCACACTTGCACTAAGGAACATTTTAGAAATATTAAAAATGGTGAAATTGAAAAATCAGCTATTGCAGCACATAGTTTATTGGAGAATCATAAAATTGAAAAAGAAGCCCAACTTTTAAAACATTTGGAAAAACCTTTAGAATTGACAATTTGGGAAAAGATATATATTCAGAAGAACAAATTTAGATCCATGAATTTCGAGATTCCTGATGAACGTGACCTCATCTCAAAGTTCATCAAATCAACACCAGATGGCAACGTTATTGAAGGAGATTCCAACGAAAATCTGGTAGTCATAATGTCGGTTGAAAATGAGAGAGATCCTTCTCTCGAAAACTAGTTCCCGTGTTTAAAGAAACATAAAATATGAGGCAAGATGTAAAAAAAATACTCGTTAATTTACAAACAAATAGAGTATATGAATTGACAGTATGTGAAGTGTCATATAGGTGAATTCAAGTCTTTGAACTGTCATAAAACTATTTAAACATTGGAACTGACATTCATTGCACTTCTATTGTACAATTTTCTCTCTTTCAGCTCTATTTAGATTTTTCTAAATTATACATACATTTACACACATATCAAAGTCCCTCTTCCATTCACAGATGTGAAACAAAATTAAATACAATAAAAAAAATTGTTTCAGTCAACATAAACAGTGCATTTCACATCGTCAAACAATTCCTTTTCATACAGTAAATGTTCAAGACGAGGGTGTTTCATGGGCATAATTAAGTGACACTGTTGTATCATTGGATAAGTTACGAGCTTTTTCATTTGTATTGTCGCTCAGTTCTTCCTCCAACAATGGCTGCTTAACAACATTACTGTAAGGAGTGTTTGTCTTTATGTTATTTGCACCAACTTTTTCATTAACAGCGCAACCACCAACAGACTGACTAATATTATTGCAATTCTTAACAGATGGCAATAGCTGTTCTAGACTAGAAAGATCCTTTTCTCCATTTCTCCTCAAATCTGGAACACTTTTTCTGATACCTGACAAACATCCATTAGCTTTAATGTTACCAATTACTAAAATACTATCTGGTTTTGCTTCGTTACTGATTAAGTTAGCATGTTGATACGACACTGGTGTATTTGCACTGCTATCACTCACTGTTGACGATGTTGAAAATGTTCTAGGTCTGTCATTTGTTTCGCTTGGAGTATTTTTGTTGTTTCGAACAGGTATCACTCTTGGTATTTCGTAACCATCACCCACTGTTGGTGTTTCACTGTAGATTAACTCAAGATATTGTGGAATCGCTGTGGGGATGATATTTGTTGGAGATGTACTATTTCTCCCATTAGTAACTGCTTGAGGCGAATTTGTTGTGTCGAGTATAACATCGGGAGACGTCTGGATAAATGGTACTCTGTCCCTACTTCCAGCATCACTTCCTGTCTTCCACGAACTTCCTGCAATGTTAACACAATAGTTACAACTTAAAATTCACTAATTTAATATTTAAAGGAAGTAACACCTGAGATTTATTTTAATTATTATGAGTTAGATTTTTTGTGACTAACCTCATATTTGTAGTTTTTTTGCAGAATGTGGTTTCAGCACTCTACGTGCCATTATTAATGCTTTCTAATTACAAATAATGAGGTGAGTCACAAAAATATCTATCTAATAATAATTAAAATTCACTACGTAACTAAATCTATTGCTTATGAAACCTGCAGGTTCAATGCCACATTTACTAAAATCCTCCATAGTCCCTATCCTTAACCAGTTCAATCAATTTCATATATTTGATATCCAGTTCCCTAAGATCCATCTGAATATTATCCTCCCACCTATGTCTAGACCAGCATCGTGAAGAATTTGGGTAGCTACAATAAGTAGCTGGGAAAACCAGCTATAAAGGCTGAGGAACCCGATATGGTGATCACATGTCACCCCTATACTGGCTGGATGATTGTCTGTCTCTGTGATTAACACACGTAGATGTGAGGCCGGTAGCCAGCTGGTAGGCCAAGGGCCTTCTAGGCCTGTTGTGCCATGGAGTTAAAAAAAGTTACGTCTATACCTTCCTAATGATCTTTTGTCCAATAAAAATGTTGAAAATATGTTTAACAGAAACAATGATATGAGGTAAGAATAATATAGACACATTTTATTAAGTAAAATCTCATAATGTTACTTTCTATTGCATTTAAAAAAACTCTGAGATATATTCACTTTTTAAATTCTTCCACTTACTTGTGTTTTGCACTCTTTTAACTTTACTATCTAACTTCTCTTGGTTAACTCTTGTTTTTTCGACCCCGACGCTATTAGGGCATCCGAGGGCTAGGGAGTCTTTCCTTTCTTCCATTTCTTCTTTCCTTTATTTTCTTTTCTTCTCCAGAAAAGCCTGACCAGAGGCTATAAGATGGCAGCCCCATCACTGGTCTTGCCTTCCTTTGGCCAGCAACCAATCGAAGGGACTATTATTATGCTTTCAAGTCTTATACGAGAATTTCCTGGAAGGATCAAAATGCTGGAGGGAAAATTTTCTATAGGATCGTAACAGGCCTTGGCCTAATACTTGGAAGGAAGAAGAAGAAGAAATGAGTTGGAGAAAATGTTTTTATATCTCACTTCATAAAATTCTGTATTTTCACGATACCGATTTCAAAGATTATTTTGCCTTCATCTTCAGTCAAAGAAGGCAAAATGGCCTTTGAAACCAATATTGAGAAAACACAGAATTTTATGAGGAGAGATATAAAAACATTTTCTCCAACTCATTTATAGATATCAATTGTTACCCATATGGGCTTCAACATCAGCCCATCTCAACCTTTTGGACTGATTAATATTCTGGACAATATTAGAAATAACATTGTTGAACCCGTAGGTTCTTGGTCATGCGGACATAAGCTCTCCATACTTCCCTATCCCGAAATAATGTTTTCTAGTCATCCCCTGTGTAATATACTTCCCTCAAATCATGGTTAATGTTATTCTCCCACTTCAGAATTGGACTATCAACTGGTTACTTTCCCTCTGGTTTTGCTACAAGTCATTTCCATACCTCTCTTTCATTCCCCATTCAATTAGAACAATTATATAAATGTTGTTCCTCACAGTGAAGTTTCCTCCATTCTCAGACCTTATGGGACCAAATATTTGTCTTAATATTGTATTTTAAAATATTTTTATAGCTTGTTTCCTTCCTGTTAGAAACTATGTTTTACACCCATAGAACATCACAGGCAAGATAACTGTTTTATACATTTTAATCTTTAGTTTGTTTGACAAAACCCAAGAAGAAGAAGACATTGAAGTGAATAGTAATGCAATAAAATCAACCATTTACAAAATTAAATTACCAAATGCAGATTGAGATAACAATATATTGACTTGGTGGAATTTTTTTTTACAATGAAATGAATTAATTATTCATTTTCATTCAAAATGTTTATACGTACATCACTTATATAGAAGATTTTTTTGTCAAATCTCAGCATGTTGTCTTTTAATGACATTTCTGGCTTTCTGCCCTGGCATTGGCAGAACTGTAATCCATTTCTTAGGTTGGAACACCTGCAAGGTGGAGTTACGTTAACCCATTGATATGATGGGTGATAAATGATAATGAAGCACCAGAAGGAACACCTGCAAGGTGGAGTTACGTTAACCCATTGATATGATGGGTGATAAATGATAATGAAGCACCAGAAGAATTCTTAACCTAAATTCCAGACCTTGGGCAACCACAGGAATAATTTCCTTTCAACAAAAATTCCATATGATTCTGTATGGGAATCGAACCCAGGACCTCATGAACTGTAGTCAGAAATGCTGACCACTAGCCTATGAGGCTGGTCATAGAAGAAAATATTGAATCTCAAAAAATGATCACTAAAAGTGTTTTGAGACTCCTTCATGGAATTCTTTTCTGCAGTAAGTGTCAAATTATAACATCTTTCAAAAACAAACTGAAGATTTTTTATTAACCAAGTAATGGAAACACCTGTATATTCTTTTAATAATGGATAATTTATTTTATTTTATAAAAATAGTTTTAAGATTTATCAGTACTAATGTCTTATCAATAGATTATTTTATTTTTTCTTGTAATTTTTCATCTATAGTAGAGGAGGCTGTTCTTCCTTTATGTATATTTTATTATTAGTTTTAATTTTAATTTTAATTATAATTTCTTTATTATGTTATTAGATCCTTCTTATTCTTATTGTTCAGTTTTGCCAAATAATTGTTTAATCTAATATATGAAAATGAATGTTTGTTTGTTTGTATGTTTATTTGTTTGTTTGTTTGTACTTTATGCACAGTCATACCGTTGATCTGATTGTGATGGGGCTTTTTGCAAAATGTTCAGGAGGTTCCCGGGATGAACATGGGCTATAAGAGAGTTGAGATTCTCAACTCCTACACCCTTAAAAATCGCCTTTTGTAGTGGAAAACGTAAAAAAAAATGGCTTGCACTGCCTAAACCATAACAAATACACAAAATTAATGTACACAGAATGGAATATCTCAAAAAGCTCTACAAAAAAGTCCACAACAGCATATGTTTACCTCTTACGGATAACTCACAATAACCATTTTTGTCTTTCATTGATGCCAAGAAGATCGAGACAAGTATGTAGATTCCTGTTCAAGCATAGCAACACATGGCGGGTATTCTTTAACAGATAGCTCACAATAACGAATTTTGTCTTTTAGCTCATTTATGCCAAGAAGATTGAGATAAGTAGATTCCCAGGCAACACCAGGTAATCAGCACCGGGAATCTTAAAATAATTACGATATACATTTATATTATTTTTCATTTTACTTATTCAACTAATCATAAGAAGTATATTAATTTTTGTCTTTCAGCTCATTTATGTCAAGAAAATTGGGATGAGTAGATTCCTGGACAATGCTGGGTAAACAACAGGGTATCTAAAAATAATTACAATATAAATTTTTCCTTTTAATTATTTAACTAAACATAAAACACATTCATTTTCGTGTTTCAGCTCATTTATGTGAAGAAGATTGGGATAAGTAGATTACCAGGCAACGCCTAGACCGAGACTCGAACCCGGGACCTTTGGCTTGCCGGGCCAAATGCTCTACCAACTGAGCTACCGAGGCAAGTTACGATATAGACACAAATTTTTCTCTTATATACGTTGTAATTCCCTCTCGCCAAATGCTTTTGAAACCATTGCTTCTATCTTTGCAAATGGCGGCTTCTTAGTTAAGAAGACATTTATCTTCTTCTTCTTCCTTCCAAGTATTAGGCCAAGGCCTGTTACGATCCTATAGAAAATTTTTCCGTATGGGAAATTCTTGTATAAGACTTGGAAGCATAATAATAGTCCCTTCGATTGGTTGCTGGCCAAAGGAAGGCAAGACCAGTGATGGGGCTGCCATCTTATAGCCTCTGGTCAGGCCTTTCTGAAGAAGAAAAGAAAATAAAGGAAAGAAGAAATGGAAGAAAGGAATGACTCCCTAGCCCTCGGATGCCCTAATAGCGTCGGGGTCGAAAAAACAAGAGTTAACCAAGAGAGGTTAGATAGTAAAGTTAAAAGAGTGCAAAACACAAGTAAGCGGAAGAAATGTTTTGCACAGCTTGGGCACCTTGTGGTCGCCATCCACATATCCCCTAGATGAGGACCCCTGAGGGACATTTATTGGGAATTTAACATTACTTTATAAAGCTAGTAAGGCTTCTAATGATGTTTTTATTATTGATTTAACATTTCTCAATGAAAGATAAATTATATTTGAAGAAAAATTTTTGCCCGGGTTCGAGTCTCGGTCTAGGCGAAAATTTTTCTCTTCAAATATAATTTATCTTTCATTGAGAAATGTTAAATCAATAATAAAAACAACATACATACTTCCTTACCCGTAAGGCAAACTTTGGAAGTAAATAAACCCATGACTTTTACTGTTTCACACTTCTAAATGATAGTGCTTTTCATGAAGAATCTAATGACACCTCAAACCCCATTTCAACACAATAAACTTAACTGGTTATTTTCCTGTATACCTCAATTATTGTAAACACGACCAAGGTAAACATAGACCTACAATCTTGTGGTGAGAATGGAAACACTGCCAAAGGATTAAGGATTAGGAATAAATATTTTATTTGTTTATGATAGCAATATATAAATTAATATACCCAGGCAAATTATCCGAATCAATTTTTAAAGAGAACATTTTTTTTCTTTTTTGGAGTTAAGACTATGAGGTATTATTTATTTAAGTAAAATTACATCAAAGAACTCCAAGCATGACAGGTCTAGAAGGCCCTTGGCCTACCGCCCGGCTGCTGGCCTCACATCCACATGTGTTAATCACAGAGGTAGACGATCACCTAGCCAGTGTAGGAGTGACATGTGGTCAGCATGTCGGGTCCCCCAGCCGTTAAAGCTGGTTTTCTCAACCTGGAGTAGCTACTTATTGTAGCTACCGAAATTCCTCATGATGCTGGGTGGGCACTGGTCCCATACTGGCCGAAATTCCATGATAAAATTTCTTCCCACATGAGGACTCGAACCAGTGCAAGTTCCATAGTTCTGCACCTTAACCACTCGGCTACGGAAAATTGTATCACCTCACCTCATATTCTTCTTCTTAGAACGGTTTTGGGAACTTATTCGGTTCCATCCTCAGTATTTTCACGACTGTTGTTATGTAGTCTTGAAGAGCCATTTCTTGCTGCCTCCGTTGGCAGACTGAAGAATCTCTATATCAAATCATTATTTCTGGGAATTTCAAAGTTCATTAATTGTATAAGAAAAAATTTGTATATTTTGGTTGAGGATACCTGTGTAAATAACAGAAACAATCCTGAAATAATTTTTTTTCCTTTTTTTTTTTTAATGTAGATTTTTTCCAAAACAGTGAGCTCTTTAGGTTTTTCTATAAAATATTTTCAAATAAAAAATCTAAAGCCCTCACTGTTTGGGAAAAAAATCTACGTTAAAAAAACAAAAAGGAGAAATTAATGAACTCTGAAATTTAGATAGATCATCGGTTGATTAATGTCTTTGACATCGTCCAATTCCTAATAGCCATATTTTGTCGGTCCATCCAATCTCCTGGCTGTAGATGTTTCTCCTTAATGTAAAAATATATTCCCTGACTCCAGGTTTTAGGTCTTCCTTTGCCTCATCTTCTCTCAGGTTTCCATTCCAAAACACATTTTCTGTCAAATTCCTCCTTATTAAGGGAGATCAGGCTCTTTGCTGTAGTGAAAGCAACTGATCTAGGATGGACACCTGAAAAACCCCTGGTCCTCCAGTTTGGGGGTTGATGCGGTAGGCCAGCTCCCTCCCATCAGAAAAAAATACAATGCTAAAAAACCTAATAGAGATAAGCCAGTCGGACTTTAAAATTTCCAAGGAAAATTATTTGATTTCAAGGTTATTCAGTCTACCAACAGAGAGATTAGGAGGCGGCTCTTCAAGACAGCATAACAATGTTGTAAAAATACCAAATAGGGTCCCAAACCGATTTAAGAAGAAGCTTTATGTGCTGGTGCTCAAGTCTTGGACCAGGCGGTAATTTTTCTTCTTAAAAATTGATTCAGACAATTTGCCTGAGTGTATTCAGTTACATATTACATCATAAAAAAGAGCTTATAGCTTAAATAAATAAGTGTAAAAAAATCCCATCATAATGTCTTCTTTATTTAATAGCAATCCAAGTGCTTTGTGAATGAAGATTCAGTACTACTGGGACATGGGATTATAAGAGAAAAATCTATGTCAGGTCTGTAACTTTTCTGGATATCTCAAATGGAAAGAATGATGGTCTCTAAATCTGGAGGTCTTGGGTTCAAGTAGAAATGTTTCTCTTTAAAAAAAAAACTAATTTGTTTCTTTAAATTTTGTCTTTTGCATGCAACAGTGCTGTTAGACATTAAAGTCTACATTCCAGTTGGCCATGTTATAATATGTTGTATTTACATGTTAGTTGAAACTCGTGTGTTAATAACATGAAAATGTACCTGAACTGTTATTGTGGTTCTCATCTTCAAAGAAGCCGCGATTATCTATTCCACCTGAATAAGTAACAAATAAAACATCACATTATCATGCTTTGTTAGTTATTATGTTAGTACACAATGCAAGCAGCCTTCTCTCTTTGTTTTATCAATACTATAATTTTATAGGTTCTTTAATGTACAGTGCCATTATTTTTGTGATGTGCCAAGAATGCTCAGCAGACTTATAGCAAGTCTTTTGACTGATGAAGTCTAAATTGAAGCACTATAGTGATCAGCATATTTGATGTCTGATAAGCTGGTACCAAGATAAAACTTGTGCACTGTTGTCACGCTTAAGAGTCTTTTTCTCTCTCTCTCTCTTTTTCTCTCACTGTATGTCTACCTACATACAAAAGTATTCATACACTTATATATTCTGTATAAGGAGAACTATGGACTTCATTAAATAGGCAAATACTTTTATTTTAGAAATAAAAATGAACATATTTGAAGAGAAAAATTATATGCTCAGACTGGGGTTTGAAACCAAGACCTTTGGCTTTCTAAGCCAATACTCTACTGACTGAGCTATCTGAGCACTCCAATCTAAATGCAAATATTTCTCTTATATACACTGTTAATTCCCGAGTGCGAAATGCTACAAAACCTTTGCTTTGATCTTGCAAATGGCGGCTTCTTTATTAAGAAGACCAATTATTCGGAATTTTACATTACATTATAAAATCAGTATGTTCTCTTTTGATGTTTTTATTAATATAGAAAAATAGATAAATAACATAGAAAAATTGATGCTGAACTGAGACTTGAATCCCAGATCTCTGATTATACGCACCAGTAACACCATTCGAACACCAATACGAATGTCAACAATTCTTTCTACTTATACAATTCTCTTTCATCTGAAAGCCAATAGCCATTGCTAACAACAACACCTTCTGATAACTTCTATTCAAAGTATTTTTATTGAGAATTTATATCTTACTCGTCCACTGCTGTGGTCTCAAGGTAGCGTGCTGCCTTGTCACGCAGCAGGCCCAGGTTCGATCCCCGGTCGGGGCAGGTTTCTGGGTGAGGTTTTTATCGGGGTTTTTCCTCACCTGTAAGACAAATGTCAGGAAAACTTTAAGGGCCAAATGGTCCCCGAAATCATATGGCCATCATCATCCTTATCATCATCATCATCACCATCCTTCACCGGTGTGGAAAGCAACAGGAAGCTACCACACCTACAATTCCCTAGTAAAGCTGCAAGCATAGCATGAAAATGCTATGATTGCAGTAAAGGACCTGCCTTCGGGCAGAATTAGTATGGATGGATATCTTACTTTTAAGTGGTAAAGCTTCATATTTTGATATTACATTTTAAATTAAGACTTTCTAGAATTGGACATAGTTTTGTTTTAGAAGGTGTTGATTTAAAATATAACATAAAAAAAGACAAATACTTATTTCCACTACTGTAGATAATGCACATTAAAGTCTTAACCACATATAAATAAATTAAATTTTTTTCAGATACTATATATTACCTAAGGGGGCATGCCGTAGCATAGTGGTTAAGGCACTGAGCTACAAGCCGGAGGGTCGAGGGTTCAAGTCCCATTAGGGTCAGGATTTTAAAATTGACCCAAACCCTCTGGCGGCACTATGGCCCTGGGGTCGACTCAGCCTCAAACGGAAATGAGTACCAGACGCTTGTTCTGGGGGTAAAGGCGGCCGTCACGCAGGGCTGACAACCCGGCTGACATAAAGTGCCGATTGTCTAGAAAAAGTGGGAGCCTTAACCTCCTACTACCCCAAGGGCCTCCGGGCCTGTTGTGGGATCACTTTACTTTAAAAGTCCCGCGCTGTAGCCGATGGTTAAGGCAGGAAGCCTTGGCGCAGAGCTACGGGACTTGCGCTGGTTCGTGTCTCCATGGGGAAGAAATTTTCTCATGGTATTTCGGCCAATATGGGACCGGTGCCCACCCAGCATCGTGATGCATTTGGGTAGCTACAATAAGTAGCGGCTCCAGGTTGAGGAAACCAGCTATAACGGCTGGGGGACCACATGTCACCCCTACACTGGCTGATTATCATCTACCTCTGTGATTGACACATGTGGATATGAGGCCAGCAGCCGGCTGGTAGGCTAAGGGCCTTCTAGGCCTGTCGTGCCAGGAGTTTTTATATATTACCTAAAAATACAGAATTTTTAGAGGCATGACAGAAAAAGTTAACTCTCCTTATACAGTACATCCTAGTGCTCAATCTTAAATAATATTTTTGAGTTGCTAAGTCTCAAGTAGGCAACAGTAGGAAACAGAACAAGGAAGCAATTGGGAAGAGCACCTTTGCCAGCTCCACCTCATCAGCCATCAACTATGTCACTTACTGTATTTTAAAAAAGTCTCACTTACTGTCTTATGTTTAGGTGACACCGTGATTTGTTATTGAGATTTAAAATGATGATTGATGGAATGAATATTGGTAATGAAATTTTAATGCTTGATTTCTCAAAATTGGTAAGAAGTAACAGTATGATCTAATTTATTAAGAGATTGAATTATAAATATATACCTCACCACATGATTTTTTTTTCACTTGAAACCTTTTTCAGATGAGAAATCAAAATATGAGGTGAGGAGTAATATTTCCAATCCATTCTCTTAAGCCAGCATTTGACAGAACAGTTGAGGAATGCCATAATCAATCAGTTCCGGGATTTGAACTTGGGACCTCCCAAATTTGAATCTCAAATGGTATCTCTGAGCCAATTCTTTCCAGTATTTTTTAAATAATTTATTAAACAAAAATATTAATATGAATGTCATTTCATCAGGATTTAACAGAAGAAGAACATTTGGTTTGTTGTTAAGACTCATTCTTTAACAGTTGTAGGAAATAATGTACCGGCTGAAGCTTGAACTGTTGTCAGGAGCCACAACCCACGCTAACCTACGATTGGGCAGTGGCGGAGGGTCCATGTTAGCACTGTTAGCCCGGCTAACACTTACAAAAGTTAGAAATAAATTATTTGATATTTACTTAAAACGAAGCATAATACCAGGAAAAAAATACAACGATGCATTGATAGTAGTCTAAGGGTCGAATGTTTGAACGCATTAGACAGTAAAAGGCGTTCTCTGCTGATAAAGTTTTATCCAAACACATTTTTCTTACTCAGAAATCTATTCACGCGGTAATAATTGTAAGCTACCTGACAAGGTACCTTAAGATCGTAGCTCAAGATATAAACTTATGTGAAAATCCCGAAGGGAACCGATGGTAACCGATGTAGTTTGAAATTTATCCAAGATGTCGGACCTTGAAGACTTCGATCATGTTTTCGGTATACGCGGAGAAGAGGAATTTGATAGAGTGCACGTCGCAGACGTGTTTGTATACGGTATTATTTGCGGGATGCAAGCATAAATGCATTCCTCTAAAGCAGACGAAAATAACGGAAGTGGTTTTATCGCTGAGAATTCTGGGTAATTCGTTGCCAATATTACGAAAACGTCAACATTCATGCATGACCGATAAGGCGGCCGTTAATTCGATCTCAGCTCACCAGTGATTAGAAGTAATTTGAGTAGAGAGTAATGTATTTGCATACGACCCTAAATGTTTTAACTTAGTAATATAGTAACTAATAATGTACCGTATATTATACACGCATATAAGCATTACAGTACTACAATGTACTGTACTTCAGTGTATTTAAATCCACTGTTAGCCGATTTCAAGAGGCTAACATGGAAGGCGACCTCGAGTGTGATTTGCGCAGGCGCAGTGAGGATGATCGGTAGTACAGCATACTGCTTTTCAAGCGACTGAATAGGTTGCTGTGTTAGCACTATTGAAACGGCTAACAGTTATGTTTCAGTCAGCTCTGAGTAAGTGTAGTGTAAAGTTGACCGCATAGTGCTTGCTTCTGAGCGTATCAAATACAATCTAAACATTGTCATGATAGAGCAATGTGCTTGTGTTATTGAAGACTTGTTAAGTCATCCTTTTTCCTGCCGAAGCTTCGTTGAGAAGAAAAAAATTATAGATCGAGATAAACCAACTCCTAATTTAAATAGCATGACAAGTCAAACAAAGACCAAAGTGTGTCGTTTTAATGATGGTTGGTACGAAAGTGACACATGGCTTTGTATAAGTACAATATCATATCCATATTGCTGTAAATATTGAAGAGGAATGGAGTAAACTTGCTAATATCTTAAAACAAAAGAAAGCCTAGGCACAAAAAGGAGATGGTTAAAAAAAATGCCATAAGACATTGGGATGAAGAAATAGCACAAATTATCAAAGACAAAAAAGAGATGAAAGCCGAATAACAGCAAATGAGATGTGATTTATGCGCTGTACAGCAGGCTATACAAAGTGGAATCATAAAAGAAATGAAATTATGGAAGAGTTGGATGTAGAATCCATTCTTCACCATATACAAAACTACCAGAACAACTGGAAAGCCCATCTTCAACGAATGCCGTCTCATAGAATTCCAAAACTCATGCTTCGTTACTGCCCCAAGGTAAAAGATAGCTGGGACGTCCAAAAAACTGCTGGATGGAAAATTTCTCTTTGAGACAGTAACAGGCCACATGGCCTAATACTTGCATGGATGATGATGATGATGATTGCTGCAAATAAAACGAAGGCTAACACTTTTTGAAATTCCACGCTCCGCCACTGCGATTGGGTAAGTAGAAAGTTAATGCTCCCATCTTTTTTAGACAATCAGCATGAGATGTCAGCTCGGTAATAGGACTGAATAATAATAATAATGCTGAAAATCTAAAAGGAATGTGGACTTTTCCAAAATTTCTATAATAACACATCAGTGCTACTAATTCTGACACTTAACTCTTCGAAAGAACACATTAGATTTTATATATTGTAAGTTAGAAACCATGATTCAAAATGTTAGCAAAAAATGTGAATGAAATATTAAATGTTTTTATTTTAATTTTACAACACAAAGCAGACATGCAAGATGCAATGAAAGTATAATGCCATACTAACCGTTACGTGTTCTGCTCACATAATGCCCATTATGAAAGGCTATTAACGGAATGTCTGTGCTCTTACTCTTGAGTTCCTCCAGAACTTCCAAACAATACTTGAATGTAGGCCTAATCTCTGGGTTGTAATTCCAGCATTTCAACATTAGTTGGTATCTGTAAGCAAAAGTATTTCAAACATCTTACACTTTCTAGTTAATAAATAGCATTTTTTTGTAATATAATAAATTTGGGAATTTTAACATTATGAGGTTTTCTTAATAAGAATCAAATGAATCGTGAATTCTTCTTCTTCTTCTTCCTTCCAAGTATTAGGCCAAGGCCTGTTACGTTCCTATAGAAAATTTTCCCTCCAGCGTTTCTTCTTACCTCATATATGTATGGTTTTTTAACACAGCACCACAGTATCGGAAAAAACATTTTTTCCATCCTCAGCTGTTTTCACGACTGTCACTTTTTTCTTTTGCCACTAATTATCCAAACTGCCATCTGGTGTACTTTTGAAGAACTTTGTAATCAAGCATGAACTTCGAAGTTCTGGACGAATCAAGCTTGATTACAAACTTCTTCAAAAGTAAGTACACCAGATGGCAGTTTGGATAATTACTTCTTCAAAAGTACACCAGATTGCAGTTTGGATAATTACCGGCAAAAGAAAAAATTGACAGTCGTGAAAACAGCTGAGGATGGAAAAGATGTATTTCCGATACTGCGGTGCTGTGTTAAAAAAACATAGATATATGAGGGAAGAAGAATTCACGATTCATTTGATTCTTAATAAATAGCATTGTTTTCCTTCAGAGGTTATGTGTTTATGTATAATCTTAATTGCACACTTTTTCTCTATCAGATCACATAGAGAACAAACTTCATTTTGATTAATTATGTTATTTTAAAGCAAGCATTTTGCTTCAAAAGTGTAGTGTAAATATCAGTCAGTCACACATAGAATTGATCTGGGGTAGTACCTAACCGAAATGTGACCTAACAACTTAAAAGGACAAGAAAGGTTATGATGAGTTATTTTTTAATCTCTAATTGAATTGGATAAAATGTTTTTAATTCTTACCTTATAAGGTTCTTTGTTTTAATGATACTGGTTTCAAAGGCCTTTGCCTTCATCTCCAATCAATCTCCAAAACTGTTGACATTTTTCCCCTCCTAATTTTAACAGAATTTCTGCTAAAATTATTGATCCTCTCACAGGAGCCTCAAAACTTACCACCATCTTCCGAACTGCCATCTGGTGAAATTTTGCCGTTACCACCATTTTCCAAACTGCCACCTGGTGCCAGTTGTATGAAATTTTACAAAATTTAATTTCCAAGTTCATAACTTTGGTACCAGATGGTGATAATGGCAAATTTTCGACATTTGGAGTTGGACTGAAGATGAAGGCAAAGGCTTTTGAAACAGGTATCGTTAAACATGGAACTCTATGAGATGAGATGTAAAAATATTTTATTGAATTCAATTGTAGATTATAAATTACCTCATTACTACTTTTCGGCTAGCAACCGACTGGTAGGAAATCAACTTGCTTTCAAGTCTCCAAAGATTCAAAACCGGTGGCGGGAGACCGTAACGGGCCACTGGGCCTAATACTTGAAAGGACGATGGTGGTGATGAAATTACCTCATAGTGCTACTTCCTACTGTAATTTTGATTAAATAGAGGTACTTTTGTTAACTTTCCAAATTTAAGAGTAACACATATAAATGCGAAATAAAACTCAGTTTTTTTGGCATATAATATATGATAATGATCTATTTTTGAATCACTCCCAGAAAACAAGTTTTAATTTTCTATATTTGCTAACAATTACTATCACAACACTGATAAGATTTATAAGTGAACTAAGGCTCGAATCTATGAACGCATTAGACCGTAAAAGTCGTTCTCTGCCTGTACTCTGCTGAGAAAGTTGCATCCAAATACGTTTTTGCATACTCAAAAATCTGTTCATGCGATAATAATTGTTGAAATTCCTAAGCTACCTGGCGAGGTGACTTAGCAGAGAAACGAATCGTGAGCAACCCGATGGGAACCGATGTAGTTTGAAACCTTGCCACGTAGCTTGCTGCTTTATCCAAGATGTCGGACCTTGAAGACTTTGATCATGTTTTCAGTATAAGCGGAGAAGAGGAATTTGATAGAGTCTACCAAAGAATTCAACTGGAAGAAAAGGAGAATTGGTGTAATATTGCGTGATGCAGACGTCGTCGTATACGGTATTATTTGCGGGACACAAGCATAAATGCGTTCCTCTAGCAGACGAAAATAACAGAAGTGGTTTTATTGCTGAGAATTCTGGGTAATTTCTTGCCAATATTACGAAAACGATGACTTTCATGCATGACCAGTTAGTGGATAGCTAATTTGATCTTTGCACTTGCTCACGGAAAGTCAGCTCACCAGAGATTGGAAGTAATTTGAGTAGAGACTAATGTATTTGCATGCGGCCCTAAATCAGTGAAGTGTTTCAGTAGTCAAAACAGTTACAGCAACAATGAGAGTATTTTGTTACTGACCACACTTTTAATTTAAATTTGTAATGATCTTCAAGTAGTGAATAGTAATTAATATTTAATTTTAGGAAGTGATATTTTAAGGTTATTTTAATTATATTATTTTTGGTCTGATCATCTTATCTCAATATTGATGTTGATTTGTTCTTGAACATGTTTCAAAACAATTCTGTTTTATCGTCAGCTTGTCCAGACTGGTTTTATTTATGTTGCACAACCTGGATGTCGATGTCAGCTCCATCCTGTGGTTGGTCAAAGAACCTCCAAACAAGGTCACGCTCCATCAGTATATCAAAATTCATAACTCTGTTTTTGTGACTAGTAAGTTCCAAAGGCATAATTGTGTAGAAAGGTAACTTTTGAACTGGTTCAAATCAGTGAATGTTACAATAACTAACTACAACTATTGAATCTTCAGGTTCATAGCTGTGTGGACATAACTATCCATACATCTCTCTCCTGACCAATATTTTCCAATCATTCTCTGTATAATAAATAAATCTATATTTCGTCTTACCTCATATTGGTATGTTACTACCAATATGAGATAAGATGAAATATGTATGTATGTATGTAGCCCATGCTCTGGAATTAACAATAAAGTTATTCTTCTTCTTGCTTCCCAATACTTGGATGTTATATCTTGATAATTTTGAAGAGCTACACAATTTGTTAAATGTTCTCTGTCCATTTCCATACCTTGAGAACATAATATAAACTCGGAGATATTAATATACCGATTACATGAAGATATTTTCTTAAGCAGTCATATCCTGTAGCAAGCCTCAGTATAGCAACCACAGATTTTTGTGGTAGTTTTGGAATTATAGATGGGTTTTCCAACACTATTTTTATATTTTTGTTTCCGTCTTTTTCAGTTAAATTGGAATTGTAACTATTTTTTTCTTTATAATCCTTTTAATTGATTCATAAGAAAATGCATTTGTTACTTTCTGCAAATGAAATATATACTATTTATTAAGTAGAAGCTCATAATGTTATTTTCTATTATATTTACATTTCTTGTATATTTCACCTCCCTGAAATCATGATTAATGTTATTCTCTCACCTCATTCTTGGCCTATCTGCTGAGCACTTTCCCTCAGTTTTTGTTACAAAAAGTTCCAGACCCCTCTTTTATTCCCCATTTGGGCCACAAATATTGCCTATGGCTAATAGTGAGTGGAGAACATATTTTTAACGACTCACCTCATATAAATTTCAAATTTCTTTGATACCGACGGTTTCAGACTGATGAAATTTCATCAGTGGAAGTCATGACTTAAGAGGGACAAGATGTTGTCTGTAACCGTTGGTATCAAAGAAATTTGAGATTTGTATGAGGTGAGTCGTTAAAAATATGTTCTCCACTCACTCTTAATTATATAACCTCATAATGTTTACTTCCCAACATTAATTTAAATATAATTGCCTATGGCATTTGGCTAGTTAAAACCTGGATTAACTAGCTTTGACCACTATCCTGGCCATTAATACATTTTTATACCTTTTTGCCAACCCTGGGCAAAAAGCTTTATGCTTATATTGAAATTAATGTCAGGAAGAAAACATTATGAGGTAATAATTATTTAAATTCATCAGAAAAAAAATTTTTGAAAACTCACCTCATTAATTTCTCTGATGAATTTAAAAGATTTATGCTTGCTACCACTTGATTCACATGGTAGATTTTTTAAATTATAATTCTTATAAAATGTTTCAAAAATACATTGCAAACATATGAATGAAATTACTTAATATTTAATTTTAGGAAGTTATATTTTGAGGTTATTTTAATTATATTATTTTTGGTCTGGACATCTTACCTCAATATTAATGTTGATTTGTTCTTGGACATGTTTCAAAACAATTCTCTGTTTTATCTTCAGCTTTCCCAGACTGGTGACAGTCTGGGAAAGCTGAAGATAAAACAGAGAATTGTTTTGAAAACATGTCCAAGAACAAATCAACATTAATATTGAGGTAAGATGTCCAGACCAAAAATAATGAAATTACTTATTTTAGGAATTCTCACTATGAGGTATATTCATTAAGGTAGAATATTTTTATCACTCACCTCATATTGTTCTTCTTATTTGATTATAAACTAGTTTCGGAACATAGTTTCTGTTCCATCCTCAGTATCGCCATGACCGTTGTTCTGTCGTCTTGAAGAGCTGTCCTTCTCTCCTTCCATTGGCTGATTGAAAAACCTCGAAACCAGGTCATTCTCACCGGGAATTTCAAAGTTCATTAATTTCTTCTATTCGCTCTTTTGAATGTAGATCTCTTCCCAAACAGTAAGTTCTTTAGGTTTTTCTATTTGTTTTAATAATTTAGCTTCTTTCTAGATAAGATGTTTTTCAGACCATGCATGGGCAGCCACTGCAGATTTTTCTACTTCCCCTTTCTTGACATTCCTGAGATGTTCTTTCACTCTAGTTTTCAAATTTCTTTTAGTTTTTCCTATGTAGAATTTCTCACATTCTTCACATTTAATTTGATAAATCCCTGATTTGTTTTCTTCTTTAATTTTCTCATTCTTATTAGGTCTAATCAGTCTACTGATGCTGTAGTCATTTTTGGGTGCTAACCTTATGTTGAAATCTTTAAAAATTTTTTGAAACTTGTGGTGTTTTAATGGATGATATGTGAATTTTCTAAATTTTACATTATCTTCTTTTACTTTTACTTTTAGAAGTAAAAGAAGATAATGTAAAATTTAGAAAATTCACATATCATCCATTAAAACACCACAAGTTTCAAAATTTTTTTAAAGATTTCAACATAAGGTTAGCACCCAAAAATGACTACAGCATCAGTAGACTGATTAGACCTAATAAGAATGAGAAAATTAAAGAAGAAAACAAATCAGGGATTTATCAAATTAAATGTGAAGAATGTGAGAAATTCTACATAGGAAAAACTAAAAGAAATTTGAAAACTAGAGTGAAAGAACATCTCAGGAATGTCAAGAAAGGGGAAGTAGAAAAATCTGCAGTGGCTGCCCATGCATGGTCTGAAAAACATCTTATCGAGAAAGAAGCTAAATTATTAAAACAAATAGAAAAATCTAAAGAACTTACTGTTGGGAAAAGATCTACATTCAAAAGAGCGAAAAGAAGAAATTAATGAACTTTGAAATTCCCGGTGAGAATGACCTGGTTTCGAGGTTTTTCAGTCAGCCAATGGAAGGAGAGAAGGACAGCTCTTCAAGACGACAGAACAATGGTCGTGACGATACTGAGGATGGAACAAAAACTATGTTCCGAAACTAGTTTATAATCAAATAAGAAGAACAATATGAGGTGAGTGATAAAAATATTCTACCTTATATGAATGAAATATTTCCTTATTTATACCTGTAATTGTGTTCATAAACTTACAGTTCTTCAGGGCAGTTATTTGGCTGACCTAGACGACCACCATTTCTGACATAATGAAGAACTTCAAGATTAGTCATCGCTGGGTATGGCTGCTGTCCCAGGGTCATTATCTCCCATATTAAAACACCAAAGGCCCATACATCTGATTGGCAGGTAAAAACTCCATCTACCAAAGATTCAGGTGCCATCCATCTAGCAAATCAAAATGTTATTAAGTATTGTCAACAACGAGAGAAGTAAACTCTCAATATTCCAAGGCCAATCATGGGGTTAGAGTGCATGATTAATTGAAAAACACAGATATATAATTGTGCAACAAATAGTTAATTGCAGAAAAAAAAATCTGAATAACTGCAGTTCACTATGTTTAATTATTTTTCATAACAACTATAACAAATGAAAATCCACGGTAGTAGTTATAAATAATGTTAAATCATTCCGGGCTATATGGCCATGGTCTATAACTGATATTTCTTCCAGATGTTTCTCCCTCAACTGCGGAGGGCTCTTCAGTGGCGAGTGCTTCTAAGTGATGTTATCTTGTCGTAGACTCGAGTCTAGAGTCTATGACAAGGTAAGTTGAGGGAAAAACATCTGGAAGAAATACCAGTTAAAGACCATGGCCACATAGCCCAGAATCTTTTAACATTATGATTACCGGCCGTGAAAACCTGCATTCCACAAGTAGTTATGAAGTCATGGTTGGCACTGAGATCTTGTGTTTGCAAATAACAGTCGTGGATTTTTATGTTTTTTATAGATGGTATAGAAACAATAAAATATGAATGAACTATTACAGTTCTCAAACCTTTTATCACGTGTAAATTTAGCCAACATAAAAGCTAAAATATAGCATATGATAACCCATTTTAACGTAAGTGATATAAAAATACTTTGTACATATACAACCCGAAAGCAATAATGTCACCTTTAATTAGACATTCTACGAGGGACATTTCATAAATAATGCACAGGTTGGTATTACTGTAGATTGGATGATGCAACAACAATGAAAATTATGTCATGTAGTTGGGAGCATGAAAAAGAAGCACATGTTTTTTGTTTTTTCACTGTGTACTCTAACATAAAATTAGCGAGAGGTAGAAATGGACCCTGCAGAGGTCTCGGGTACTGTGACTGTTAAAGACCAGAGGTTGTACATTATGATAAAAACTTTATGAGGTAAAAACCCGACAGAAATCCACAGTGTATTAAGTGAAGTATGTGGTGAGTTTACAGTGAACCTAGTACAGTTTCACATTGGGTCAAACATTTTCGAGGTGGTTGTATGAGCATTGACAATAATCCAAGACCCAGAAGGCCAAAAAGTAAATAGATGAATGAAGTGTGTGTCAAATTTTTGTTTTTGCCATGTAAAGTTCCAATTTTAATGTACGACCTATGGTCATAAACAGTCACTGTACCTGAGACCCCTGCAGGGCCCATTTATACCTCTCGCTAATTTTATGTTGGAATACACAGTGAAAAAAAAACATGTGCTTCTTCCTCAAGCTCCGAACTACATCTGATGCAATTTTCATAGTTGTTGCATCATCCAATTCAAAGTAATACCAACCTGTGCATTATTTATGAAATGTCCCTCATAGGTAAGACCTCCTGGACGACATAACATTGGTCATGTAAATACTGAAGATTTCTTTAAAAAAATTCTTAGAAAGATAAACAAAAATTTTTTTGAGTCAGTGTATATATACATTTATCATAAGTAATGCCATGAGTGATTTCCAAATTATCGATAAATTCACGACTCACGAAGTGAGCAGTGAACTTAACTAGAGAATTTGGAAATCAAGAGTGGCATTTGTTAAGACTATTTGACGAATAAAATTAAGCTGTTTACTCACAAATCATTATTTAACTATAGTTATTTTAAAATATTTATATGTTTAATGTAAGCGGCAATGTTCAAAAACAAATGAGAAACGATTAGTATGCTTCATTTGTTCATCACTGCAACCAGTTCATAATAATTTGCCAAAGGATTGCAATATTGTAAGAATGCACCCTAGTGGAGAAATTTATAACCAACATTATAGGTATTAATTAATTTTTTATGTCCTATGATGTAAATATATCAATTATATTTTTTTGCAAGGTTATTTCCTGGGAAATAATTCATTTAAGAAAGTGCAAACAGTGGTTTCCTTTTTTTTGTGATATAATCAATTGCTATAAATGTTTTTATATTATCTCCCGCAAGCACTATATGTTTACATTTGTGCACTATATATACAATCTGGTAGCCACAGGACATCACTGCAAAATAATGCTATGACCTATTCAGAATGTTAAAAAGGAGAAGCTTGATTTAAAGTGATAAAATTAAACTGATAAAATCGAGGTGAGAAACAACTGTGATAGGTTGTAAATAAAAAATCATCGAAATGTGATTGGTCATTGACTCCCATTTGGGGCATGAGTTAAATAGTCTATATAAATATTTTATTTATTCCTAGTTCTGTAATCATGGTGTGTAAAATTTAATTCAAAATTATATAAATTTTTCTTAACACAGAGAAGACAATCTAAAGCGCACATTGACGAAAGAGGAAGAATATAAATTGGTCAGATTGTTGTATACAAAGAGTTCTATTATGAATTTATTTAAAACATCTCTTTTGTAAAACAAACAATTTACACTGGTTGAAACATGATTGTCCACAATATTATTCCATAATGAAGGTGACCATGTAAGCAGTATAATAAATTGTTAATAAATGTATAGTGAAGAACTATCATCATCATGAACTTATTTAGGTTTAGGTCATTTGAGCCTGTTACTGTGAGATCTCAAGACGTGGTTGGTCTGAGCATCTTAATTTTGGTCTTCCATTATCTCAACATCCTTCAGGTTGATACTGCTATTCTATTTAGGAAAGTGAGATGGGTCCATTCTTTGGATATGTTGTAACCAATTGCTTTGATAATTATGAATTTCAACTATATTTTGATCTTTTAATTTATCATGTGTATCTGTGTTTCTTTGCTTGTCCATTTTTGTCAAAAACTAGAAGCGGACATAAAAATCTCACCTGTGCCACTTGCAATTTTGATTTGATTTTAAAATTTAGTATCCAACTTTTACTGCTCTATTTCAGTCCTGATTTTGCAGTTACACTGTGTAATCTTAATTTGATTGTGGTCGATATTTGTTTACCAAAATTTCTTTTTATGGCTCCATTTATTGCATTGTGAAGAACTGTATGCATAGATATTTGAAAACTGTACACAGGCAATTAGGAATTTTCTATATTTTTATTAAACTATGGTCTTTAACATCTTAGATCAATAGCACATTTTTAGTCTGAGACAGATAACAGAAAAATCACATGCTAAGGACCAGGAAATTCATTTGATATTTGTTGATTTAGAAAAGGCCTATGACTTAGTGCCAATCAACCAACTTTGGGGTGCAATGGTTGATGTTGGTATCGATTTACCAACGATTTCACTTGTCCGACGGTTGTACCAGCAGTGTCAGGCTTCGGTTAAAGTGGGTAAGATGATATCCTCTCCATTCAGAACTACTAAAGGCCTTCGACAGGGCTGTAGTATGTCCCCTACTCTGTTCAAAATATACATCCAGCATATATTGGAGCAGTGGAATCGATATTGTGGAGGCATGGGAGTACCAGTCCAAGGTGGCACAGTACATTCCTTATTATTTGCAGACAATCAAATGTTGATAGCTCAGAGTCGTGAGGATGTGAAATACATGATGAGAAAACTTCTAAATGCTTTTGAAATAGGAGGATTAAGAGTAAACATGGAAAAAACTGAATATCTGGTAGTAGGAGGAAGTGGACAAGATGTATCCCTATCACAAGGAATTATTAGAGCTGTAAAAAATTTAAATATTTGGGATCACTTATTGATGAATCAGGGAGTTGTAAAGTTGAAGTAGATAGCAGGTTAGTACAAGCATGAAGAGTCTTAAAAATGTTGAATGGAGTACTGTGGAGTAGGACCATGTCAAACCACACGAAGAAGAGGATTTTGAAGTCTGTTGTGGAAAGCATAATGACTTATGGTGCTGAGGGATGGACTTTGGTAGAGGGACAAAAAACTAAGATCTTGGCAGTGGAGATGGATGGAATAAGACGTGATGCCAGGGTGTCCAGGTTGGAAAGAAGAAGAAATGAAGTGAGGCAGATGATGGATATGGAGGAGACAGTGGTGGAAAGGATCGAAAGACGAGCTCTTCAGTGGTATGGCCATGTCAGGAGAATGGAGGATGATAGGTGGCCCAAAACTCTTTTGGAATGGTCACCTTCTGGTAGAAGGAAACGGGGCAGGCCAAGAACAACTTGGAGAGGAGAGATCCATAGATTGATGAACGACCGAGGTCTGGAGGAGGATGAATGGCGTCGGCAAGAATGGCGAATGGGAATACAGGGTAACCACTGAAAAGTGGAGAGACCCTCAAAAGTAAAGTAAAAGTAAAGATCAATAGCATCACAATTCAATATGAGCATAGCTTATTAAGTTATGTAGATAGGAAATAACACTATGAGGTTCTTTAATATTGTTTATTTTTTATCATTTCACTCACCTCATACTTCATAATTTATAGCAGACCCAGGGTTTCTTCACGTAATTCGTGACATTGTCAATGCTGCGTCCTGTTGTCTGCAGGATAGAAGGCCGTTGGACGTCAGTTGTGAACATGACGCAGCATTGACAATGTCACGAATTACGTGAAGAAACCCTGGGTCTGCTATAAATTATGAAGTATGAGGTGAGTGAAATGATAAAAAATAAACAATATGAGCATAGCTATTTAACTCACTGGCACTATTGTACCTGGTAATGAACCCTCCTGAGCTAATACTTTCCAATTATCCTTTGTATGTTTTTATTATTAATTTCATACATCTCAGTGATGGATAAATCGTATTTGAAGAGAAAAATTATACGCTCAGACTGGAGCTTGAACCCAGGACCTTTGACTTTCTAGGCAAATACTCTACTGATTGAGCTACCTGAGCAAGTTCCAATCTAAATGCAAATTTTTCTCTTATATACAGTGTCAATTAACAGCCATTTGCAAGATAGAAGCAAAGGTTTCATAGCATTTGGTGCACGGGAATTAACAGCGTATATAAGAGAAAAATTTGCGTTTAGATTGGAACTTGCTCAGGTAGCTTAGTCGGTAGAGTATTGGCCTAGAAAGCCAAAGGTCCTGGGTTCAAGCCCAGTCTGAGCATATAATTTTTCTCTTCACATATGATTTATTTATCACTGAGATGTATGAAATGAATAATAAAAACATCGAAAGAAGCTGTACTGGTTTTATAATTTAATGTAAAATTCCGAAATAAATGTCTTCTTAATAAAGAAGCCGCCATTTGCAAGATAGAAGCAAAGGTTTCATAGCATTTGGTGCATGGGAATTGACACCATATATAAGAGAAAAATTTGCATTTAGATTTGAACTTGCTCAGGTAGTTCAGTCGGTATTGTCCTAGAAAGCCAAATGTCCTGGGTTCAAGCCCCAGTCTGAGCGTATAATTTTTATCTTCAAATATGATTTATCCCTTGTATAATTAACCTCCCTCAAATCAGGTTAATGCTATTCTCCTACCTCATTCTTGGCATACCTACTGGGAGCTTACCCTCAGAATTTCCTAAGTGTTTCCTTGCTCCTCTTTCATTCTCCATTCATGCATATGTCCAGCCCGTTGCAGTCTATAAAACTTAACTGTTCTCATTACATCTGCTTTCCCATAAGTATATGACTTATCTTGTGATGTATTCCTGCATTTGCATCTCTCTTCGGTGCAAACATTTTCAATACTCATAATCTTCTCTTCTTTCTTAAAGTAAGAGTCCATGTTTCACATCCATGTAATATATAATTGGAAGAATAACTGTTTTATATATTTTTTCTTCTTCTTATTCACAATTTGTAGGATTTTCATCCTGTTTATTTCCAAAATCACTCCTTGGAGGAAGAAGATCCTCCATGGATTATCGCCTTGTCATGGTCGAGGAGCCCAGTAACCAATGATCCAGATGATAGAACCAGGAAGCGTAAGCTGCTGGCCTATAAGAGGAGAGGGGAAGCGAAGAATAATTCACAACAGGCGGATGGGGTTTGTTAGTCCTGTAAGACAGCCCATCTACGAGAGACAACTCCGAAATAAAATGGGGCAGACTGAGCTCTGTAGCTGGGTGAAGGCAATCGACCTAGGGAGGAAACCCCGAATAATAAACCCGCCATGAAAACGGGCCAGCAACCCACTTCAAGGTGAATCTTATACATTGCTCACAATCCCAAGGATCAAGCCTCGGATCAAAGATGGAAAAAAAAAAATATATATATATATATATATATATATTTTTAGTTAAGTTTTTTTGAGAGAAGCTGAGATGACAAGAATTCCTGTAAGGTATAATATGTGTTTTCAGAATTGAGCCTGTGTTTAATTTCTCTTTGAACCTCATTCCTGTTTGTAATAATTTTATCGTTCCTGAGTATTTGAATCTAAGAAGAAATAAAATGAAAATTAGGGATAGTATACAAACAAACAAATTGACAATGCAAGAATGAAATAATTATTTCCAGGAACTATATAAACAAGAAGAAAATAATCAGGATGTTTATGAATATCAAAATCAAGATGAATCAATTGAAATAACAATAGATGAAGTAACTGACATAGTACGGAGATTGAAAAAATCGAAAGGCTGCAGGTCCTGATACAATAATAAATGAAATGTTAAAATATGGGGGAATACAACTGATAAATGAACTACAGAAGTTATTCCAAAATATCATAATAAGCAGTACAGAGATCTTTACATCAATTTAATATAAATGCCAGAAAATACAATATGAAAATTAACACGAATAAGAAAAAATGCTTAACAATATCAAAAGAACCAGTAAGATGCAAATTAGAAGTGGAAAGAAAAATTATAGAACAAGTATCAGAATTTAATTATTTAGGTGTATTAATAACAAACACTAAAAATTTAATAAAACAAGTAAAGAAATAAGCTGATAAAGCAGCACAAATATCAGGATATATGAAAGATTTAATTTGGCGCAACAAACATGTCAATAGAAAGCAAAACCCGCATAGACAAAACAATAGTTTGACCAGTTATTGTATATGGAGCAGAAACTAGGACCAATACAACAAAAACTAAACAAATAATAAGCACATGTGAAATGAAAATCTTAAGAACTATTCAGGAGAAAACATTATTTGATAAAATCCACAACACAGAAATTAGGTACAAATGTCATATGCAAGACATAACCAAATTTATTATAGATAGACGAAAATATTGGAAGGGTCATATAGAAAGAATGGAAGAAAACCGACTTGCAAAAAGAGCTAAAGAATATAGAACAATGGATGGGAGAAGAACAAGAGGAAGACCAGCCAAGAGATGGATAGATAGTGAATGCACATCCAATACGTCTTTCTCCGAGGAGTGATTTTGGAAATAAACAGGATGGAAATCCTACAAATTATGTTTAAGAAGAAGAAGAAGAAGGTATTTGAATATGGGCATGAAGTTTACAATTTTATATGTATTTGCTTAATTTCTTAATTACCTTCGATTTTGAGAGATAACTTTAAACTCAGTGTATACTAACCTCACGGGCAACAAACCCTCTCCTTCTTTTCTGTAGTAATCATTCTTATAAATATCCCTCGCAAGTCCAAAATCTCCAATTTTAACTATCCTTGTTTGAGGATCACCAGATGATACAAGACAGTTGCGACATGCTAAATCTCGATGCACAAAATGCATATCTTCTAAGCATTTGCAACCCCTGGCTACGTCCACACACATCTTGAGTAAGTCCAGTAATGTGAGGGAGTTCCCTGTGTATAATGCAATTAACTTTACAAACATCATTACTATAGTAATTTTTTTTTCGTTACAATGCCCTAGGTTTGTCATTTCGACATTGGTTTGGTCTTCTATCCTGGCCCCCAAAATGGAAGAATTGTAAACCAAATTCTGAGGTTGGGGCGCCTCTAGAAGGTAGGGTTATGCTGCCCCGATGATATGATGATAATACTGGTGTGCCAGGAGAGTCCTTAATCCTAAACTTAATCTAAGGTGAATATGAATGATGATGATTATGATGGCCATATGATGTTTGGGGACTGTTCAGGTCTTACAATTTCCTGACATTTGTCTTATAGGTGAGGAAAAACCCCGAAAGAAACCTCACCCAGGAAAGTTGTCCCGACCGAGATTTAAACTTGGGCCTGCTGCTTGACAAAGCAGCATGCGGTGGACTAAAAAAATAAGTTATTCAACTGAAAACTGCCAAAATATTATTTGTTAATTGTTCTTAAGTAATGGGTAGAGTGTTGATGATTTGTTCTTTGTGGTCCGGAGGGTCGTGGGTTCAAACGCCGGCCGGGGTCGTCGATGGATTTTTTAGGATGCGAAAAACTCCAAGGAGCAAGTTCTCGGGCGGGAAGGGACTTTAAACCATGGGTCCCGAGTCTGAAGCTTTTCACGCTCATAAAAGATCATTAAGCGATCCGCACATGAAAACGCCCTCTAAGCAAACACACTTTACCGAATGTTCCCATTTTCGTACTACCGTGGTGTCCTATATGTCAGTATGAGGCAGCATTCTGACCATCGACCACTCAAATGACATCTATACGAAAACAAGTGTAACTAATTATATTAAATTAATGTTGGGAAGTAAACATTATGAGGTATAATCATTAATTTAATAAAGTGTAACTAAATTAGTATGATTCAAATTCTTCCCTGTAGGGGGAGAGGGCCTAAATCTCTGTTAAGGGAAACATGGCTTACAAGATACAAGAAGATAAACTAATTCACTGGCACGTTATTGAACCCAGAGATTCATGGTTGCACAGACATAAGCTCTCCATACATCTCTATTCTGAGCTATTTTTTATAATCATAGCAGATTAAAATTTTGAAATGATATAACTTTCAACTTACTAAAAGAGGTCGGTTGGAGCGTAGATAACTTAATAAGTCTCCATTTTCCATTAGCTCCATGATGATGAAGTTAGGATCATTGTCCAGGCAGACACCAAGCAACTGCAGTATGTGTTCATGCTTGAAATTACTCATCAATTGGGCTTCTTTCAAAAACTCTGCTTTTTCTTGCTCAGTTGCACCTTTTCGTAATGTCTGTAACAAATAATTATTACACTATTATATAACTTTCTTTCTTTTCTAATTTTGTAGTATTAATCAACACATTACTAGAACATCATAAAATTGAAAAAGAAGCGAAACTTTTGAAACAATTGGATAAACCGTTGGAATTGACAATTTGGGACATGATATTCATTCAGAAGAATAAATATTGATTTATGAATTTCGATATTCCGGTGGATAAAAATTTAATTACAAAGTTTATAATCCCAACGAAAGATGGCAGCACAAGAAGTGATGTCACTAAAGAAATCAACAATCACGGAATTTCATCAGTGGAAGCCATGACTGAAGAAGGGCATGATTTTGTCTGAAACCATCGGTATCAAAGAAGTTTGAAAATGTATGAGGTGAGTCGATTAAAATATGTTCTCCACTCACTATTAATGATATGACCTCATAATGTTTACTTCCCAATATTAATTGAAATATAACATTCAATTATACCCAAACATATTAACAGTAATGGATTTTCAATAGCTGTAATTTATAAAATTACTATACAGAGTGATTCATAATAAGCATTACAGACTTCTAGGGGTTGTAGAGGTGAATTAGTAGATAAAGTTTTGATAAGGAACCCATGTCCAGAAAGTACCATTTCAATGTAAAATAGGTTTGAAGATCAGAACACAGTGGGCTGATATCGCATGTCTTGTATTTCAGAATAAATATTACAGACTTTTAGGGATTGTATTACAAGTGTGGTTCCACGTGGTGACCCTGTTGTTCATTGCACAAAGTGCACCTGTGATGCATGTTTTCATACATATGCCCTACAAGACATGGTGTGTGCTCAATAATTTCTGGTGCCACCAGAATTCGTGCAAGAAGATCTTCCTTCGACTCGATAGGTGTAGTACAATCCCTACAAATCTGTAATACATATTCTGAAACACATGACACACAATGTCAGCCCATTGTGTTTCAGTCTTCAAACCTATTTTACCAAACTTATTTTACATCAAAATGGTATGTTTCTGGACATGGGTTCCTTATCAAAACTTTATCTACTAAGTCCCCTCTACTTCTAGGGAGAAGTCTATAATACTTATTGTGAATCACCCTGTATATCCAATTAGCTAATACCTGGCATGTGCTGCTATGCTTAAATAAATTAATGTGTTTCTATTTTTAATCGAATAAGTAAAAAGAATTTTCATAAAGAACTGCTGAACTGTTTAAATTAATTAATTATTATGAGTTAGGATATTTAGACTCAACCTCATATTTTGTGAAATAAATTAAAATAAACCTCGTAGTATTACTCCCTTTAATTAATTATTTAATTCTGCTTGTACAGTATATTCCTGTGGTTTCTTGTTTAAATTGTATTGCTTTGCAGTGCATACAAACTTTGTCCATTTTTCCTATTTGAATGAATTTACTTGAGGTATTTTCTAAATTCAAACTGCACACTTACAAAGATTGTTCTGATGCTTTATTGATAATCATAGTGAACATAAGGCATATTGGAAATTGTTTGTACTGAAAACGTGCGTATTCGAATGCAAATTCAAGTTAACGAGAACAAACATATGCAGGCTGAATTTTATATATAAAGATTTAAGAGATAAAAGAAAACATTAGATAGGTAGAAAGGTAAACCTGATTCCACTAAAGCCTTGAAGGCCCCTGGAAGAATAGGAGATTAAGATTCTTACATTTGCAGACAATTTTCAAAATATGTCACCCCCATTATCTGCCCTATATGTCAGCTGTTTTTACTCCCAGAACGTTTCTGGCACTAATATCTATTACAAATTGAGTCAAACCCAGGCCATGGTGCCATCGGAAAGTTTAGCCCAAATTAAAAAATTGAAACTTGTCCACCAACATCATGAGGAATTTGGAGCTACAATAAGTTGTGGCTCCAGGTTGAGCGAACCAGCTATAATGACTGGAGGACTCGACATATTGACCATATGCCACCATTATACTTGCTGTTTGATTGTCTACCTCTATGATTAACACATGTTAATGTGAGGCCAGCAGCCTGCTGGTAGGCCAAGGGCCTTCTAGGCCTGTTGCACCATGGAGTTTGTTTGTTATAATATTATCGTTTCAAGGTGGCTTCATGACGCAAGCTGTTAGATGCTCGCCTCTCACCGCTGGGGTCCCGAGATTGAGTCTCGGTTACTCCATGTGGGTTTCATGGTGGACGAAACAGAGCTTGGGCAGGTTTTTCTCAGGGTTTCTCCCGTTTTTCCCTGCCACGAATTTCATTCCACCATTTCTCCATACTCATCCATTTTGTTTCGTTTCATTTATCCGTCCCTGTGATGGTGCATCAGGAGTGGTCGGCCAGCACCCTTGTAGTTCACAGACCACTATAAAGATAGGGGCTTCATCTCATCTCATTCCTTGACCCAACCTTGAGTTGGACACGAGTTGAGGATATTAAATATTACTATTACCTCATAGTATAAATTTTGAGAACAATAATAAGAATAATAAATATTATCCTTACTTTGATAGCAACTCTGGTTTCTCCTTCTGAATTTGCTAGATTCCTTGCATTGCCTTCAAACACTTCACCGAAAGCTCCACTACCAAGGAACTTTGTCAATGTTATCTGATCTCTACGTATGTGAGGTAGTAGAGCAATTTCTTCATCTGTAGGAATATCCGCTGTGGTGTAGAGAGCATTTGTATTGTGGACAAAGTTCCCTCTTCTTGGAAGCTCTCTCAGTGTTGCAAGCTCGACGTCAGGTCCACGAGTTACTGTAGTTAAGGTCATCACTTGTAGAGCCTTTTTCTCTTTTTCCCTCCTCTGGAACACTGTGCCATAGAAAAAGCATGTTTACAATTTTTGAAATTGTTTAGTACTTAAATTATTATTGCTTGATTATGTGCAATTGTATTCATTTTTTATTTATTGCTTAATTAGAATATTCCCTTATGGAAAATAATTTTAATTATACTAGGGAACAGGTTTCAACCATATTGCACATAAATAGGCGGTCTGTAATAGTTTACCATAAAGACTTGTGCACGTTCCCAAGAGCAGAAAACATTTTAATACAGAGATAAAATACATATTAAAAATAGCAAAAGATAATGGTTTTGAGGAAAAGATGATTCATAAGAAAATAAATAAATTCAAAAAACAAAAAGTGATAAATGAAAGTACTCTTTCAGACAGTTAAGAAATTGGTAAAAAAAATTAGGAAATTTACATACCATCCATTAGTATTTAATATGTTTCAAAAAATTTTTCAACAAATTTAACATTAAATTAGCACCGAAAAATGATTACAACCTGAATAGATTAATTAAAACTAACAAAAATGAAAAGCTTGATGAAGACAACAAATCAGAGATTTATCAAATTGATTGTAAAGATTGTGAAAAAAATATACATAGGAAAAACAAAAAGGAACAAGATTGAACGAACACCTTAGAAATGATAAAACATATAATGCAAACTAAGCCCAATTTCTGAAACAGTTAGATAAATCTGAGGAACTCACAATTTGGGAGAAAATTTACATACACAAGAATAAGAAGAAAACTATGAATTTTGAAATTCTCAGGGAAGAAGAAAAAATTGATTTGAAAGTTCATTGGTCAGCCAACTGAGGGAGCAGAAATCAACATACAGGATCGTCAACCACAAATTCGGCAGTTGGGAGGCATTGACAATATCACACAAGTGTGAAGAAACTACTCTGCAAGAAATATAAAAAAAATGAGGTGAATCTAAAACCCCAACTTATAATAATTAAAATTTAGCTACTTCAGATGTAGAGGAAAGGAAAATTTATGCTTGCAGCAGAAGCCTGGCTACAAAGCCAGAAGTTTGGTTTTGGATCCTGGTTCAGACATAAATTTTTCTTTTCAAATTAATAACTAGTTTTTTATACTACTAGCATGCACACTGTATATTTCCTATTCATTTTGCTTCCATTGATGGAAGTGGTTTTATGGTGTCTGCTGTAGGTATTGTACTATTAATGTTTAAAACTCCGGGGAAACATATCTATAAATTTTATGAATTATTGAGTCATACCCTTATCTTACCTCATTTTTCATGTTTTTTTAATAATATAATAAATATTCTCAACTCGTGTCCAACTCAGGGTCGGGTCAAGGAATGAGATGAGATGAAACTCCTATATTTGTGGAGGTCTGTGAACTACAAGGGTGCCGGTCGACCATCCCTAATGCACCATTATAGGAGCGGATGAACGAAATGAAACTAAATGGATGAGATGAGTATGGAGAAATAGTGGAATGAAATTGGTGGCAGGGGAAAACAGAGAAACCCCAAGAAAAACCCGCCCAAGCTCCATTTCGTCCACCACAAAACCCACATGGAGTGACTGAGACTCAATCTTGGGACCCCAGTGGTGAGAGGCAAGCATGTAAACGCTTCATGGAGCCACCTAAAATAATATAAAATAATGACATGAAACCCGAAAGACCCCAACAAATATAGAGGTATTGCTCTGGAAAATTGTCCCTTCAAAATTTTCACCAAATTAATAACAGGACGAATAAGGGAGGAAATAGATGAGCGTCTACCAGAAAATCAATTCGGGTTTAGAAGAGGAAAGTCAACTCTAAACGCAATCGAACTCTTGTTGAAACATATTTGGGAAGCATTAGAAGACAGAGAGAAATTTTATACCGTCTTCATAGACTTCACGAAGGCCTTCGATTTACTAGACAGGCAACTAGTGATAGAAAAACTAAAGGAGACACTAGGAAACAACAACATATGGACGAACCTCATCAATACACTGCTGAGCTGGAATGAAATATATGTCTCAGATAACATCGTCATGTCAAAACCGATCATTCAAACAAATGGAGTACTGCAGGGTGATCCACTAAGCCCCTTACTGTTTATACTAGCAACCGAAGAAATCCTTAGAATTACCCAAAAAGATGGTATCTTCTCGTGCGCATATGCGGACGACATCGTAATCGGTTCCAGAGACATAACACTTCAGGAAACAATAAACGAAGTGGAAAAATGGTGCTCCAAGAACAAGCTGGACATTAATATATCAAAAACGGACACAATGATCTTCAGAAACGGAGGAAGAGCCACCATAAATGAAGAGATATACATAAGGGAAACTAAACTGAAAATAGTACCAGACTTCAAATACCTAGGCATCACGCTACAAACAAGCGCAAAATGCTTCACGAAACATATCACAGAAAAGACAACCCAGGCAATAATGGCAATGCATGAAATAAGAAATATTAGATCCCTCACCTTAGAGACGGCAATGCTGATATTTAGAGCAAAAATTCTACCAATTCTGACATACGGCATAGAAATCATATGGACACGTTTAACAATGAAGAATCTTTCCTCTCTAGAAAGGGTGAAAGCGAGATATATAAAGGCAGTATTAGGAGTGTCAAAAGTAACACATTCAAGACTCGCATACCTACTTGCGAAGGAAACTTTCCTCATCGACGACCTCAGAACAAGCATACTCTTACCCAGCGCCAGCGCATCTGAGAAGCTGATAGCAACATTGAACAGAAAAAGAGAAGAAATACAGGGCAAGTCAAAATGTTGTGCAGGTTTTCAGAAATTTATTATGTGAAATGTAATGAACATATAATATTGTGAGACATATTGTATGAAAGGTAAACTCTCAAAGTTTTTTTTTAAATATTCACAGATGTTCTATGTGAGCGCCTTTTGTTACACGACAGATGTCAAGCCGATATTCAATCTCCTGCCAAACTTTCTGTAGCAGTCCGCGGTCGATATCAGCAATGGCTGCTGTGATGTGGGCACGCAGTTCATGCAGTGTTGTTGGAAGTGGTGGTACGTAAACATGATCCTTTACAAGACCCCACATGAAGAAATCACACGGGGTTAGATCTGGTGAACGAGGTGGCCAATGAATGAGTTGTTGATCACCCTGAGATGCACGGCCTATCCAGCGTTGTGGTAAAGCCGTATTCAAATGGTCTCGAACACTGCCATGGTAATGTGGAGGAGGGGCACCATCCAACTGCAGAATGAAATCTGGACTATCCGCTTCAAGCTGCGGAAGGAGCCATTGTTGTAGCATATCAAGGAAAACATGTCCGTTCACAGTACGTTCATGAAAGAAAAAAGGGCCCATAAACCTTTGCATGGGAAATGGCACAAAAGACATTCACTTTCGGAGAATCGCGTTGATGTTCCAGAGTTGCATGGGGGTTACCAGTTCCCCAAATCCTTACATTGTGTCTATTCACTTTTCCTGAAAGGTGGAAAGTCGCTTCATCACTGTAAACTACCCTCTCATGGAACTCATTCTCTTCCATTAATGCGAGAAAATCAACACAGAAGGACGCTCGCAAAGCATAATCGGCGGGTTTTAAGGCTTGAACCAGTTGCAAGTGGTAGGGTTTCATCTGTAAACGTTTCCGGAGAATCCGCCATACAGTTTTTTGTGTGGTAGTTGAAGTTCTGTCGCTCCCCGGTAGGTGGATTTCTGTGGACTCTGCACGAAGCATGTGCGAACGCGTTCGACTGTCTCTTCACTCGTCGACGGACGGCCAGTCGATTTTTGTTTACAGATACAGCCTGAATCCCTAAATGTGTGTGTACCACTTACGAATGGATCTCCCATCCGGCGGGTCTTTATCGTATCTGGTACGGAAATGTCGTTGAACACTAGTCACAGAGTTGTTTACATGGTAATCAAGCACACAGAAAGACTTCTGATCCCCAGTCAACGCCATTTTCCTTTACTGCTCTGCTGTTGACATCTTGCGGGTGAACGCGGAACTTTAGAAGTGGACAACTAAACTTTGAGAGTTTACCTTTCATACAATATGTCTCACGATATTATATGTTCATTACATTTCACGTAATAAATTTCTGAAAACCTGCACAACATTTTGACTTGCCCTGTACATCCAGAATTCTATAGCACCGGGGCAATGGTGGACCGTGCATGGACAAAAGAAAATTTTGAAATGAGACACGTCATCACTAGGCTGGCAGTCCATGGATTCCACCACCTGATATGCAACAACACAAAATTTCATGAAGTAAATATAGACTGTAAATGTACGCTATACAAGAAATCGTGTGACAGATATCACATTGAGCTATGCTCAAAAAGAACAAAGACAATGTGTGAATATGCAAATATAAAATGTATTCTAGTTTAATCCTGGCTATTTGGCTGCAATAAAATTATTATAAAAGACATGAAATATGAGGTAAGATTGAATATGACTCATTCATTAATTGAATTAAGAACCTCATGTTATTTCCCATATTTAACTATGTATAAATTTTGTGCTGTTATGGATATGAGAGTTAAAGACAAATACATTTGATATATTACTTACCATACATAAGTGCGAACATCCCGGTTACACACAGTATAACAACTACGATTGGTATTGAGATGCCGAGGACAATGCCAAGCTCCTGCTGCTTTGCTAACATTGCAGCCTCAGTAAAGTCAAACGACTTACTCGTCATGCTGAAATCACTCCAGCCATACTTATTCATGGAACGTACTCTGAACACATATTTTAAACTGGGGCTGAGGTCTGTTATTATCCAGTAATTGTCTAGAATCAAAATTCATTATATTAACTTTTCAGCCAATTAATTAAAATACATTTCATCATTTTACAAAAAATCACTGAAACCAAAAAAAAAAAAAAATACAATTCATTTACAGATTAATGTTTTATTTTAGGAAGTAATATTTTGAGATTCTTTTAATTATATTATTTGGAGTCTGTTTATCTTATCTCAATATTAATTTTGATTTGTTCTTGAACATGTTTCGATTGGATATCAATCATCGTCAGCATCTTGCCCAGACTGGTTTATGTTTACAACATAAATCCAACCAGTCTGGACAAGATGCTGACGATGATTGATATCCAATTGAAACATGTTCAAGAACAAATCAACATTAATGTTGAGGTAAGATAAACAGACTCCAAATAATATAATCATTTACAGATTGTTGCTTCATGGTGATCTAGTGACTAATATTCTTACTTCTACTAAGGCATTCGATAAATAATGGCAACACTGCTATAACATCACAAAAAATTTATTTAGGTTATTTTGACATTACGAACGTCATTTATAATCTCTTGCCAAGTCATATGTTGCCAAATACTTGGAAGATGGTCACTTCATCTGCAGCACCATTTCTGGATATCTCTCTCATCTGATCAATCTAGATCTTTCTGGATATCAACTCTTGATTGAAATTGAATGCCTCATAGAGGTTCTTTGATCTTTGAGAAAAAGTTATAGTTCAAGGGCTCATCTCTGGTGAATTTGATGAATGTTAAAATACTTCCCAATTCTACCTTCTAAACATATTCTACTGAACATCCTTTTAAGGCAGTATACTTACTAAATGTGAGAAACAATGAATGTATTCATAAAATATTGCTATTTCGAGACTTTCAATATTACAGATTTATATAACGAAGACAGCTCAACAACATACTACAAGATTAGAATAGTCACCACTAGGATCGCTGATTTACAACAGTGTTGTCATTACTTATCGAATACTCTAGTAGGTTGAAGCCAGAATGAATAGATTTTTTTAGAGTATAAAAAATTCGGATCTTCAAAAGAAATGTGTGTGTTGCAGTACCACCCACTACACTTTCTGTGCTTTGGATTGTGCACTAAACAGATTGATGGCATTAATGTGGTCTATTTTCAGTTTACACACCACTTCAGCAGACTGCATTACTATGTAATATGAACTAGCATTGTGTACAGAGACAAGTATCTTATTTTGAATTTTTAAAGCCTATTTTAGGTGCCTACATCTAAATCTTTTAGAGTAAAAAAATCTTGGGTCTAGTGATCAGATATCTCTAGCAGGTCTCCATAGTATAGAGGCCTATAAGGCCCCTGCTCTGTCAGTTGACTGCTAGTTTTACATGTATCTGTAATAGAGGTGGATAATTATAAGTATAAATGGGTTGCCAGGTGGTTAGCAAATTGTAAATTCTGACCGCTGCCTAATATAAATAAGTTGAGTGTGCTGTCATCTTACATACTATTGGTTGTTTCTTGTAGAACATGTTTCATTGGCGTTGTTTACAGATCTGATATTTACGTTGTCAGTGGCCGGGGATAGTCAACTTCTCCTCCCTCTTTGTTGTGTGTTGTTCAAAGAACTTGCATCTTGAAAATCTGTCTCCCAGGTGAATTTCCAAAATGATAAATCTCGTCATACCTTGAATATGCTAAGTGTTCTTTGGCCCACAGAAAGAGATGGGAGAGTGAGGAGTTGTGACATCCAGGAACCCGAGAAACTTACAGATCATCAGTCTGCACAAAGTTAGACGATCTAGAGCAGAGAATGTCTCGTCAAACATGTTCGCCCAGAAACAACCAATAGGAGATAAGATGACAACATACTCGACTTATATTGAAACTTTTATAGGAATAAATCACTATGAGGTTTAATTTAAGATAAATTAAAATGTTTCATACCTCTCCTCATAATTAATCTTCTTAATAGATCGTGATTTCAGGGTCTTGGCAACCCCATCCTCAGTACACTTATGCCGACTGATGTTAGTCGATCGGAAGAACCACTTCTCCTTCCCTCTGTTAGGGACCGATGAACCTCTGGATCAGGTCAAAATCTGCGGGAATTTCGAAGTTTATAAGTTATTTCTTTTTTGTTTTTCTGAATTGGATTTTTTCCAAACTGTGAGTTCCTTTTGTTTATTAATTTGTTTAATTAGACTAGCTTTTGATTCAGTTATATGTTTTTTGGACCAAGCATGAGCAGCTACTGCTGACTTTTCCACTTCTCCATTTTTGACATTTTACAAATGTCTGAAAAACATATAATTGAATCAAAAGCTAGTCTAATTAAACAAATTTGTAAACAAAAGGAACTCGCAGTTTGGAAAAAAATCCACATTCAGAAAAACAATAAAGAAAAACTTATGAACTTCGAAATTCTTGTGGATTTTGACCTGATCCGGAGGTTCATCAGTCCACCAACAGAGGGAAGGAGAAGTGGTTCTTCCAATCGACATAACATCAGTTGGCATAAGTGTACTGAGGATGGGGTTGCCAAGACCCTGAAATCGCAATCTACTAAGAAGATTAATTATGAGGAGAGGTATGAAACATTTTAATTTATCTTAGACTTGACTTATTTTTTAAGTAGAAACTCAAAATGTTACTTCCTATTGTATTTTCATAAGGTCTCCTGCTATTATATCTGGTTTTTTAAATGTGGAGTGTTACTTATCATAGCTACCAAAATTTCTCATGCACTGGTACCATATAGAAAAATTGCAAATAATATTTTTAAAAATTATAATAACTCACCAGTTCCATTGTAATAAACAATCCATTCATCATCTCTGTTCCCATCACTATCATCTGAAATAATGTTATCATCATCAGTTTTGTCGGAATTGTGATTGTTGAGTGTGAAATTAACTTCTCTTCTTTCACGTTTGCCTCTCTCTATCTTGCCTTCCAGACTGTACAATTCAATGTGAGCCCCATTCTCACGAGATGGATCCCATGTCACTTGGTAGACGTCTCTTCTCAAATGTTGTATAATTGGCATCCCTGGTGGGGTTGGACAGTCACCTGAAATGTTTCATGTTGGTAAGTTTGTTAATCTATTTGAAGTACAAAGATTCCATGTCACTTGGTAGGAGTCTCTTCTCAAATGTTTTATGATTGGCATCCCTGATGGGTTGGACAGTAACCTGAAATATTTCATATTAGTAAGTTTATTAATCATTTTTACGTATTAACCATCTATACAGTATTTTTCTCTTTTGAACTATATAGGGAATAACACTATGAAATATATTTTAAATTTAAAATAAATTGTTTATAACCTGACCTCATATCCTGTCTTCTGATTAGTCCAGTTTCAAAACATTATTAGTTCCATCTTTAGTAATTTTATGGCCATTGTTCTGTCATCTTGAAGCGCTGCTTCTTTCTCCATTTTTTGGTACATCGATGAACCTCCAAATCAAATTAACTTCTCCGGGAATTTCAACATTCATTAATTTTTCTTTCTTCCTCATCTTTTTTTTTTAGATTTTTTTTCTCCAAACTGTGATGTCTTTAGACTGGTTAAAGAAACATCAAATTGATAGAAAATCTGAATTAATAAAACAAATATAGAAAAACCTAAAGAGCTCACAATTTGGGAAAAATTCCACATTAAAAAAAAACAAGAAAGAAAAATTAATGAATTTTGAAATTCCCAGGAAGTTAATTTGGAGATTCATCAATTCTACCAACAGATGGAGTAAGAAACAGTGCTTCAAGAAGACAGAACAACAGTTGTGAAATTACTGAAGATGGAACGATAAGGTTTCGAAACTGATCTAATTAGAACACAGGATATAAGGTGAGATGATAAAGAATTTATATTAAATTTAGAAATTTTTCTCTTTATCATTGTTTACAACTCCTTGGAATGTCTGAATGCAAGATTCTGAGAAAAGTATTTGGGCAAGTTCAAAATAAGGATGGTACATATTAACTCAAAAAGACAAATTACCAGTATCAAAATTGATAGGAAGTGACACTAAGGGTCGAATGTTTGAACGCATTAGACAGTAAAAGGCGTTCTCTGCTGATAAAGTTTTATTCAAACACATTTTTCTTACTCAGAAATCTATTCACGTGGTAATAATTGTAAAGCTACCTGACAAGGTACCTTAAGATCGTAGCTCAAGATATAAACTTATGTGAAAATCCCAAAGGGAACCGATGTAGTTTGAAACTTATCCAAGATGTCGGACCTTGAAGACTTCGATCATGTTTTCGGTATACGCGGAGAAGAGGAATTTGATAGAGTCTACCAAAGAATTCAACTGGAAGAACAGGAGAATCGGCGTAATATTGCGCGTCGCAGACGTGTTTGTATACAGTATTATTTGCGGGATGCAAGCATAAATGCATTCCTCTATAGCAGACGAAAATAACGGAAGTGGTTTTATCGCTGAGAATTCTGGGTAATTCGTTGCCAATATTACGAAAACGTAAACATTCATGCATGACCGGTTAAGGCGGCCATTAATTCGATCTCAGCTCACCAGTGATTGGAAGTAATTTGAGTAGAGACTAATGTATTTGCATACGACCCTAAGAGGTATTTTTATCAAAGAAATTGAATTGGTTATTAAACACCTCACATCATATTTAGCTCTCTCATACAGAACATGATTTGAATGACATTTCCTCAATTTCAGCCAAAAACTGACTGTTGAGTTGATCACATGCAATTTTTCTCCCTCTGGTATTAACTAACTCATTAACTCACTGGCACTATCAAACCCATAGGTTCATGGCCACGTGGGCATAAGCTCTCCATACATCCCTATCCTGAGCCAATGTTTTCCAATCATCCCCTGTATAATCTACTTCCCTCAAATCATAGTTAATGTTATTCTCCCACTCCCTCTGGTATTGAGAAGACAAATCCACAATTTTTTTTTTGGTGGGAACTTTAAACATCTTTTTTCTGGATCTAGATTTTTTTTCCATACAATGAGTTCTGTCAGTTATTCAGTTGTTTCAATAATTTCATTTTCTCTTCAATTCTATGATTTTCTGTTCACACATTAAGCAGCCACTGCTCATTTTTCTGTTTCTCCATATTTTATGTTTTATAGAAAAACAATCCAATTTCTTTAACAAATACAGCTTGGAAATCAACATAGACATACCAAAATGGTGAACAACCACAAGGAGCATATAACTATTCTTACCCAGTGATTCATAAGTAAATCTTTCATCTGCAGGCCAAATGTATGGTTCTGTTGACTGTGGATAATACAAAGATAGTCTGAAAGTATAATTTGTTTTTGGAAGGAGTTGATCAACAAAGTAAGTTTTACTATCCTCTGTTTCTTGCAGTAAGTTGTTCCATATTCCAGAGCCTGCTTCTCGATACTGGATGGTGTGTCTGCAAGTTTAAAAAAATAATATATATTTAGTCAGTCATTTTGTGTTACCTTATACATACTGCATGCAAAATGTGAACATGTTGAACAAATTATGTAGATAGGAAATAACACTATGAGGTTTTTAATATTATTTATTTGTTTCTTCACTCACCTCATACTTCATAACTCCCACGCAGACTCGAGTTCCGTCACTTAATTTGTGACATTCTCAATGCTGCACCATCTGATGGCTGACCGACGAACTTCCAAATCAATCCCCTCTCCTTATAACCACGTATTTCAAAATTCATAGTTGTGTACGTATTTCAAAATTCATAGTTGTGTTTTCATTCTTGCATATGTAATTTTTTTCCCAAATTGTGAGTTCCTTCGGTTTTTCCAATTGTTTAAGTAATTTTGTTTTGGTTTCTATTCTATGTTTTTCTGACCAGGCATGTGCAGCTATTGCAGTTTTTTTGTTTCTCCATTTTTAACAAAAAGGAATCTAAATACAAGATTAAAGGAACACCTCAGAAATGTTAAAAAAAAATCTGCAATAGCTGCACATGCCTGGTCAGAAAAACATAGAATAGAAATCAAAACAAAATTGCTTAAACAATTGGAAAAACCGAAGGAACTCACAATTTGGGAAAAAATTTACATATGCAAGAATGTAAACACAACTATGAATTTTGAAATACCTGGTTATAAGGAGAGGGGATTGATTTGGAAGTTCGTCGGTCAGCCATCAGATGGCGCGGAGGTCAGTCTGCAGGATAGAAGGTCGTTGGACATCAGTTGTGAATGTAATACAGCATTGAGAATGTCACAAATGAAGTGACGAAACTCGAGTCTGCGTGGGAGTTATGAAGTATGAGGTGAGTGAAGAAACAACTAAACAATATGTTGAACAAAAATTAAAATTGTAATAGCAATAAGGTATCTGCCATACTAGCTCAGATAATAGCATATCTTTTTTCCTGTGTAGCAGTCCAGGTTTGATACTCGGCAGGGTTGGAAATCCAACTTTTTTTTTAAATTTTCAATCTTGGGGCTAGGAGGGATGGTATAAAACTAAATATATGGTCACACGTAGAAATTCAGTATATAATGGAAATGGACAGCTAATGACAAATGAGGGAAATTTTGAGGAAGTGGCTGAATTCAAATACCTAGGAACAATAATCACAAATGGGAATGAGATGCACAAAGAAATTAAACATAGGCTCAATTCTGGAAATGCATGCTATTATGCATTGCAGAGACTTTTGATGTCCCAACTCCTTTCAAAAAACGTTAAGCTGAAAATATATAAAACTATTATTCTACCAGTTATATTATATGGGGGCAAAACATGGACTCTTACTTTAAGGGGGGAAAGGAGATTACGAGTATTTGAGAATAAAGTTCTTAGGAAAATTTTTGGACCAAAGAGAGATGAACAGACAGGTGAATGGAGAAGACTACATAACAATGAACTACATGGTCTTTATAGGAAGCCAGATATAATAAGAAGAGTTAAGTCTCGTAGACTGCGATGGGCAGGACATGTTGCACGTATGGGGAATGAAAGACGTGCATGGAAGCTTCTTGTAGGAAAGCCAGAGGGAAAATGCCCAGTTGGTAGGCCAAGAATGAGGTGGGAGAACAACATTAACTATGATTTGAGGGAAGTAGATTATACAGGGAATGATTGGAAAGCATTAGCTCAGGATAGGGATGTATGGAAAGCTTATGTCCGCGCGGCCATGAACCTTCGGGTTCGATAATGCCAGTGAGTAAGTAAGTAAGGAGGGGTGGTATAGTGCAATTTTTAATTGTTAGATTGTGTATCAGATGACTGGATCATCATCATCCATACAGGTTATAACTAATGCATTCATTTTTAGCCCCATAACACGACAGACAGTGAATGTTTAGTTACTGTACGGAGTATAGATGATGTCACTTGATCTTGCATAACTTACCAATCACATAAAAATAAACTGTTGTTGAGTGATCGCTGGAGAAGCTTTAATTTCAATTCTTTAACCACGAACTTAGTTATAAATTGCAACAGTTGAAGTTCATTTGTTTAACACAAGTGAGTTACTTTTATTGATGTTTTCATTATTAATTTAATACTTCTCACTGAAGGATAAATTATATTTGAAGAGAAAAATTTTCGCCCAGACCAAGACTCGAACCCGGGACCTTTGGCTTTCTAGGCCAATGATCTACCATCTGAGCTACCAGGGCGAGTTCCAGTCTAGATGCAAATTTTTCTCTTATATATGTTGTAATTCCCAGCACTAAATGCTATGAAGCCTTTGCTTCTATCTTTGCAAATGGCGGTTTCTTAGTCTTCTTCTTCTTCCTTCCAAGTATTAGGCCAAGGCCTGTTACGATCCTATAGAAAATTTTCCCTCCAGCGTTTCATAGGACGGCCCAGTGATCTTCGTCCTCTTGGTATATAATTATAAACAGCTTTGGGGATCCGATTTGAACTCATTCTTTCAAGATGGTGTTTCCAATTTAGTTGGTACTGTTTAATATATTCCAAAATTGGCATAGTCTTCAATTCTTTTAAGATATCAGTGTTCCTTTTCCGATCCCATCTGGTGTAACCCGCTGTTCTGCGCATGAATCTCATTTCACAAGCCGTTATTCTGCTTTCATGTTGTTTTCTTAGTGTCCATGCTTCACTACCATAGGTCAACACTGGTCTAGCCAAAGTGTTATATAAACATAATCTGGTGTTTTTTTGTACAAGGGATGGTTTCATAACTTGATTAATAATTCCTAAACTTTTATTATAACTAGTAACTTTTTCAGGGATATCCTTTTCATCCCAGATAGAGAGATAATATCCAAGATATTTAAATTGATTAGATCTCTCTAAAATTTTATTCTGGAGACAGATTTTACTTTGTATGGGGTCCTTCCCATGAAATGCCATAATTTTAGTTTTGTTATTTGATATTTCCATATTAAATTTGGCACCTATTTTTTGTAAATTCGGTTTCTTAGTTAAGAAGACATTTATCTGGAATTTAAATACTACTTTATAAAGCCAGTAGGGCTTCAATTGATGTTTTCACTATTAATTTAACACTTCTCACTGAAGGATAAATTATTGAAGAAAAACAATTTTTCTCTTCAAATATGAGTTATTTTATATTAATGCGAGAGTACGTGTCCAGACTGTTCCAGCGGGTACTCCCCTCTTTTAGTCTGTTGTCAATGAATGACAACGACGCCAACTCTATGTGCATATAACTAAAAGGTACGAGGGCTAAAAATGAATGCCTTATTTATAACACTAGAAGGAGTGTTACGGTCTACAAAAAAAATTTCAGCTCATCTCTTCATTGGATTTCCAGCTGATCTCCTGTCATTAGGTTCATAATGCAGGATTGACCTAGGGATTCTTATTCTGAACATAAGCTTCAGATGAATTTTTATTTTAAAATTTTGAATATCAGGGGTAGAAGGTATGGAGTATGTATGTAGCAATTGACCCTGAAAGAACCTTATATTCTGGGAGATCCAGACAACTTTACCCCTGCCAATCCCTTAGTTACTCCCATCCATGTGATACTGTTGTTAAAAATTCATCTATCAGTTAGGTACATTTATCATAGCAGTCCCCTTGGTGCATTTCAACATGAGTAGACTTAGTGCTGGCACTGGGTTTCACCTTCTCCCTTCTCATCATCATTCCTCATACAACAATTTTACATTACATGAAATGCTTAAACATACACTCTTTTTTGTACACAATACAAGAAAATATCATCTAAATGAAGTGGTCTGCTGAAGTGGTGCATAAATTGAAAATAGACCACACTAATGATGTCTATCCACCTAGAATTTGTACAGAACCCAAGGATTTGAAAATGCAGGGGTGGCATTAGAATGCACATTTTATGAAATAAATTATTTGACTCACCTTATAATGGGAACATTTTCAGTTGACACCCATGAGATATTAAGAGCATATGGCATGGCATGAAGTAGTGTAATATTATCAGGTTCTGGGAAGGTTTCAATGACAATTCCATTGCTGTCGCTGAAAGTATTGCTATTTTGAGAATTAGCACGTACCTATAGCAAAAGAAGTTATTTTTATTCTCAAGTAATAAAAACACAATCATTTGTAAATGATAAACAATTTGATTTATAAAAACATATAAGAGAAATTAGTGAGGAGTGAACCTATGAGGTAAACATCAGTAATTTAAAAAAAAACTATGAGGTAAACATCAGTAATTTAAAAAATGTGAATTGGAAACTTTGCATATTACCTCATAAAATAAAATTCTCTAACCTGGGTGTGTTTCAGAGAACTTTATCCCCATCTAACTATATTTGAAGAGAAAAATTTATGCCTAGACTGGGTTTTGAACCTAAAGTCTCTAGTTCTATACTCTAGTGCTCTTGCCAATTGAGCTACCTATGCCTTGAATCTAAACGTGAATGTTTCTCTTATTTATACAATTTCTGAGCACCAAAGCTATGAACCGTTGTTTGACATGCCATCTGGCAGCTTCTTAGTTAGAAGACTTTTAATGGGAATGTAACATTACCATATAAAGCCAGTAATGATCTTTTCAATGTTTTTATTCTAAAATTTAACCTTTCTCACTGAATGACAAATTATATTTGAAGAGAAAAAATTATGCCTAGCCTGGGGTTCGAACCCAATGTCTCTAGATCTATAACACTAGTGCTCTTTCCAACTGAGCGTTAAAGGCTATGAACCAAAATTCCAAATTGTTCATACATTTAGTACTAAAAATATTCACCGCTTCATATTTTGTCTTCTCAATAGACTGGTTTCAGAGTATATATTGAAGATGGATTATTTACTCTCAAACCAGTCTATTAAGAAGAGAAAATATGAAGCGAGGTGAATATTTTTTATATTAAATTATAATATGTCATAGTGTTACTTCCTAGTAAGTTTATATATGAAAATATTGTTTCCGGAAATTTAATTTTAAAAAAGGACATGGTTAAGGCAATATGCTACAAGCCAGAAAGTAGAGGGTTTGAGACGTGGTGCGGTCAGGATTTTTAAACTGACCCAAACCTTCTGGCGGCACCATGACCATTGGGTAGACTCAGCCTCCAAACAAAATGAGTACCAGATGCTTATTTTGGGGCTAAAAGTGGCCATCATGCCAGGCTGACATCAAGCGCCAATTGTCTAGAAAAGTGGGAGCCTTAACTTTCTACTACCCCGTGGGCCTCCTAAGGCCTGTAGTGGGATTACTTTACCTTTAACTTTAAAAATGAATATGACGTACCCAGATGCGATAAGTTTTTCCTGGTAATAAATTTTTCAGGGCTGCTCTGTGAACATCTTTCAGGAAATCTGTGTTCATGACATCTTTGTCAGTTTGTTGGCGCACTCCAGCCACCATCCCCTCAGTACACCAGTGCACTTCATACCACACCCCTTCGTCATTAAACTCCTGCGGTGGTAACCATTGCACTTCAACCATTGTAGGATTTAGAACAAGAACTGTTACATTCTGTGGCGATGAAGGAGCTGTAGGAGATAACACTTTTTAAATTAAACAAGCAAAGTTTTTATCAATAACAATACAATGGAAAGATGTTGCTCACTCTGTGACAACTGTAATGTAATTCTAAACAAGGAACATCTTCTCAGCTGCAGAAAATTAGATAAAAATAAACAGAAAACTGGAAACTTGGAAACTCTGTATTGGAAAGCTAGGGAAAAAAATGACTTGGGTCAACATTCCCAGAAGACACTACCAAGAATAATTTTTTATCAATAATTGATAGCAGTGACACTACAATTAATATTAAAAAGAGAATGAATTGGAAATATACACCTCCCATTTTCACCTGGGCATGTTTCAGAGATCATTGTCCTATTCTCAACTAGATTCTGGCTTCTATAGTTTCTTTCTCTTTGGTGGTTGGTAGACAAGATCAAATCCTTCTCACTAGGATTTTCAGATTCATTACTTTGTCCATATTCTTCTGAATGTAGATTTCTTTCTATGCTGTGAGTTCTGTTGATCATTACAATTGTTTCAATAATTTAAACATCTCTTCAATAGGAAAGATCAACAGAACTCACAGTTTGAAAATAAATCTATATTCAGAGGAATAAAACAAAGTTTTGTAGGCTTAATAAATAAGATGAATTTGGTATATCTTACCTCATAAATATTTGCGTTTCATTTGACATGTTTCGATATGTTTTCGATATGTTGTCCTTATCATCGTCAGCTGTCTTGACAAGCTGATAATGGTATAGACAGCATATCAAATGAAACATATTTACGAGGTAAGATGTACCAGAATCACCTTATTTATTAAGAACATCATAATGTTACATCCTATTGTAATTTATTAATTTTGTAGGCTTTCTTTTTGAAATCATCGTCTGGACTATATGGCCATGGTCTAGTTTTAGTAAAATTGATGTTTCTTCCATTATTGTGGTCATCTTAGGAGACTGTTCTTGTGAACTCCTTTTGTTATCTACCATAGTAGTAGATGAAACACTGAGTACTAAAACTAGATCAAGGCTATTCAGCTCGGAAGATGATTTTAACAAGAGTAGGAACATAGTCATGAATTTTTAAAATTGTAGGGAAAAACGATTTGATTGTGAGGAAAAGAAGCTATGTGACAACAGAAGGCCAGCACAATAATTGGAATCTAGTTTGAAAATGGAGACAATGGTCTAAGAAAAAAAATTCAAGTTCAAAATTTTTAATTTATAAATGAGTTGGAGAAAATATTTTATTAACTCGCCTCATAAAGTTGCATGTTTTCATATGAGTTAGAGTTTGACATTGAGTGAAGATAAAAGTAAAAAAAAAAATGTTTGGAACAGTTATCATGAAAACAGGCAACTTTATGAGGTGAGATATTAAAAATATTTTCTCCAACTCATTCATAAATTGAAAATACCTCATAGTGTTACTTTCCACTTTAATTTTGATTTAGTTCAAGTGCAAAAGTTTAATATGAGGTATTTTTTTATTCACTCTTATTTTATTAGCAAAGTTTTTTTTTGTCAATATCATAATTTTGAATAAACTACTTTATATTCATTGGGTCCACTGCTGTGGTCTTGAGGTAGCATGCTGCTTTGTTATGCAGCAGGCCCAAGATCAATTCTCGGTCGGGACAGGTTTCCTGGGTAAGGTTTTTTTTTTCAGGGTTTTTTCTCACCTGTAAGACAAATGTCCCCAAACACCATCTGGCCATAATTATTATGACATGTTCACCTCATTAGATTAAGTTTAGATTAAGGCCTCTCCTGGCACATCATCACCTTTCATATCATTGGGGCAGCATAACCCTGCCTTCCAGGTGCCCCAATCTCAGAAGTGGGTTACAAGTCACTATGCCAGGAGAGAATACCAGAAATGTCTTAATGAGAACTTGGTGGCATTGATTTAAAAAAATATATATTATATTCATGTGCCAAAATGCTGTTGACTGACATTGGTGTTTCTGACATATTTAAAGCTATTACTGCATTCAGCTGTTATGTTCTTCAGTTTTTATTGCTATTATTAACTGTTCAGTTATTAATTAAAATTGCTGAAAAGGTATTTCGCTTGAGTATAGGAAATAATACGTTTGATTCTCCCATAACTGAAAATTTAAAAGAAATAGTTGCTAGAGAGGAGATATGTATCTATTAATCTTGTAATTTTGATTCCTTCCTAGTAAATAAGTGATTTTTTTATTAATTCTTAACAGTCTGTTAACACCCTTAAAAATCCATTTATTCTGGACAGGTTTGATCCTGCAAACCTCAGAACCAAAGGTGACCATGATATCTATTGGTCCACTATTTGGTATAATGTTATTACTAGAGACTGGATTATATGCAACATAACAAGTTCGAAATATGCATGCATATATGCATGAAAACTGCTTACAATATGTATGAAAAATGTCAATATATGCAATACCAAATAAAAAAAAACATAATTATTATTGAACTTTTATAGGAATAAATCACTATGAGGTTTGATTTAAGATAAAATCAAGTGTTTCATACCTCTCCTCATATTAATCTTCTAAGTAGATCGCAATTTCAAGACCATTGCAGTCCCATCCTCATTACCATCTTGATAATTGATGTTATGTCGATTGGAAGAACCACTTCTTCTTCCCTCTGTTGGTGATAAACCTCTGGATCGGGTCAGGATTTGCGGGGATTTCGAAGTTCATAAGAAAAACAATTCCCGTGAATCCTGACCTGATCCAGAGGTTTATCGGTTCACCAACAGAGAGAAGTGTTTCTTCCGTTCAACATAACATCAGTCGCCAAGATTGTACTGAAGATGGGACTGTTATGGTCTCGAAATCGTGATCTACTTTAAAATATTTATATGAGGAGAGTTAGGAAACATTTGATTCTATCATAAATTAAACCTCATAGTGATTAATTCCTATAAAAGTTAAATATACCTCATAATGTTTACTTCTCAATATTAATTTAATATAATGAAATATTACCTCCAGCAGCTGTTTGGAAAGTAGTCGGAGGCCCAATCACAGGGCTCACACCTTCAAGGTCACTGTAATAGTTTTTCAATGCCACAAAAAAGACATAGCTTGAAAATGGCTTCAAATTTTGTACTTCCAGAATTTGGTTGTAAGTAATCTGAAATGAAATTATTTGGTACAATTATGAAATTATTTCTTTGAAAATCTGAAAATTGATAAATAACATATATAGCTATTTAGATATAAAAACAAGAGCTTGAGAATGCTATTTCAGAGTAAATAGTGAATGATAAATATTCAGCTGTACATCTCATTAAAATTGCAATTCTTAAATTCCATGATGTGACAGCTCTAGAAGGACCTTAGCTTACTATTTGGCTGCTACACTTAACATATTAATCACAGAGATGGACAATCATCAGCTAATTCTTGTTACAGCTGTTTTTCTCAATTTGGAACCAATATCTATCTTAGCTATAATAAAAACATCGAAAGAAGTCATACTGGCTTTATAATGTAATGTAAAATTTCCAAATAAATGTCTTCTTAATAAAAGAAGCCGCCATTTGCAAAGATAGAAGCAAAGGTTTCATAGCATTTGGTGTACAGGAATTGACAACATATATAAGAGAAAAATTTGCATTTCGATTGGAACTTGTCCAGATAGCTCAGTCGGTAGAGCATTGGTCTAGAAAGCCAAAGGTCCTGGATTCGAGTCCCAGTCTGAGCGTATAATTTTTCTCTTTAAATGTGATTTATACATCATTGAGATGTATGAAATGAATAAGAAAAACATCGAAAGAAGTCATACTGGCTTTATAATGTAATGTAATTCCCAAATAAATGTCTTCTTAATAAAAGAAGCCACCATTTGCAAAGATAGAAGCAAATGTTTAATAGCATTTGGTGCATGGGAATTGACAACGTATCTAAGAGAAAAATTTGCATTTAGATTGGAACTCACCCATATAGTTTGGTTGGTAGTTCCAAAGGTCTGGGTTCGAGTCCCAGTCTGAGCATATAATTTTTCTCTTCAAATATGACCTATCTTAGCTATCATATCCCTCACAATGTTGGATGAGTGCTGATTCCATACAGTAACCGAAATTCTGTGAGAAATTTTATATGAATATCAAAACCCAATGTTTCAGGTTCTGTACACCAGTGCTCTGACTACTGAGCTACCAGGCTCCCAATTCAAACACACATTAATTCTCTCTTTATATGAATTCCCGCACGCCGAGGCTATGAATTTTTTGTTCTACACACTGTCTGCAGCTTCTTTAACAAGAAGACTTTATTGGGAATTAACACCACATTTATAAACCAGTGAAGTTTATTTTCAATCTTACATATTAAATTTATCTCTTCTCACTGAAAGACTAATTTTATTGAAGAGAAAAATATACGCCTGAATTGTGATGTCCCTAATTCTGTGCACCAACACTCTGACCACTGATACACCAGCTCCCGATTCAAATGCATGCATATTAATTCTCTCCTTTACATAAATTCCTGTGCACCAAGGCTATGAACTTTTTGTTATACATGCGATCTGTGGTTTCTTTAACAAGAAGAATTTATTGGGAACTAACACCACATTTATATTAGTTCCCTCATGGGTATTCAAAATGGACTTACCAAAACATGAGCATTAGAGTTAGTTGATATCTCATTTAATGACGCTCTATAACATCTGAAGTCATTAATATCACAATTCAAAGATGGGTGTGAAAGGACCAAAAATTTAGTTTGAAAGTCTCTTTTTTCAGGCTTGAGGTTCTTTTACTTGTTATAAATTTATGATACAGGACCTAGAGCTTTATTTTGCTTCTGAAGGAACCCATAAACTAACTCACTGGCAACATCGAAGTTCATGGCTGCATGGATATAAGCTGTCCATACATCCCTATCATGAGTATATTTTCCAATCATCCCCTGTATAATCTTCTTCCCTCAAAACATGGTTAATGTTATTCTCCCACCTCATTCTTGGTTTCCCAACTGGGCATTTTGCCTCTGGTTTCCGACAATAAGCATCCATGCCCCTCTATCATTCTCCACTACCATATGTTCTGCCCATCGTATTCTAAGAGACTAAACTGTTCTTATTATATCTGGTTTCCTATAAATATCACAATGTTGGCTGAAGATAAGAGGGACTCCTCTTGAAAACTGCAGTTTCCATGTTTAAAAAACATTGTAGTCTTCTCCATTTGCCTATCTGTTCATCTCTCTTTGGTCCAAAAATTTTCCTAACAACTTTATTCTCAAATACTCGTAATCTTTTCTCCTCTCTTAAAGTAAGAATCCATGTTTTGCATTCATATAATATAACTTTGAGAATAACAGTTTTATATATTTTCAGAATACAAAGAAAACTAAAGTGATGGCCTTTTGTTGGAAATACCCTATACCTAGCAAAATTGTTTTGGATGATGAAATTTTAGAACGAGTAAATGAATTTAATTATTTGGGTTATAATTTAAGATTTAGAATGAAGCTGATATATCAAAGAAAATCACAAATTTCACAAAAACAATGGGGATAATTAATGGTTTAATGAAACCATCTTTAGTACAAAAGAACACAAGATTACGGCTTTATAAGGTTCTTGCAAGACCAGTATTAAGATATGGTAGCGAAGCATGGACAATACAAAGAAGAGGTGAAAGCCGAATAACAGCAAATGAGATGCGATTTATGCGCCGTACAGCAGGCTATACAAAGTGGGACTATAAAAGAAATGAGGAAATTATGGAAGAGTTGGATATAGAACCCATTCTCCACCATATACAAAACTACCAGAACAACTGGAAAGCCCATCTTCAATGAATGCCATCTCATAGAATTCCAAAAGCCATACTTCGTTACTGCCCCCAAGGCAAAAGATCGCTAGGACGTCAAAAAAAGCACTGGATGGAAAATTCCTCTTTGAGATCGTAACAGGCCACATGGCCTAATACTTGCATGGATGATGATGATGATATATTTTCAGTTTAACTTTTTCTTTTTTGAGAGATGTTGGAACAGCAAGAGTTCCTGTAATGCATAATAGCATACATTTTCAGAAAGGAACCATAATCAGAAGTTTTATGCCATGTAAACTTATTAATCCTAACCTGGTTTGAATCTGGGAACTTGGAACCAGAAGTAAGCATGGTAACCACTGGCCCACCGGATCTGACTTAAACATTAAATTGCAGCTACTTCCTAGTAATACAAATTTGAGATCCAGATTATAACTTACCAATTTTGAGCATTGTTCCATGTTATTAACACAGTCAACATTTCCCTTGTCACTGAGATCGTATAGTACAGTATATTCTATAGATGCCAGAGTCATGTTGGTACATTCTAGATATCGCTCTGGGTTTGGTAGCCGTAGTGTAATTGAACTGTCTGTGTGACTCACATAACTCACAGCCAGTGGCACTTGTCTTGGTGAAAGACATTTTGGATCTAAAATTTAAAAAAAATAAATAAATTCATAGAATTATTGGTAATTAATAATTGAGTTAGAATTTAACACATCACATCAAAATTGTAGATTTCTCGAATACATGTTTTATTACTTCTGCATAACATCTTCAGCTCCATCTAACTGTTGAACTGGTGGATGGCGATCCTGTAAGTTGTTTCATTGGAAGTTCGTTGGTCAGCCACCAGAGAGAGTAGGAAACAACCTATAGCATTGTCAACTACCAGTTCATCAGTTAGGTGGAGCTGAAGATGTTAAGCAGAAGTAATAAAACATGTCTTCGAGAAATCTACAATTATGAGGTGAGGTGTTAAATTCTAACTCTAAAATAAACCTCATGGTGTCACTTCTTTTTAAATATTAATGAAAATAATTATTGGTCTTTGAAAATCTGTGGTTTCCAGGTAGTTGCACTTTTGACCTCATCATATTGCACATCAAACTAACACCAAAGAAAGTATGGAAATGTGTTGAGCTGGTGCCAAAAGATTTCCCATAGCCAGTTGGATGGAGCTAAGGAATGGAGTAACATCTCTTATTAAATATCTTCTAGATTGATGCTGGAATATAACCACCTAAACCACATAACTGGTATATATATGAAATAAATGTGTATTGTACAACAATCCAGATGACATCATGAGCAGTCAACACTCCATTATGTCAGATGCTAAATCACAATACAGTTTATTAATAACTTAACGAGTTGACTATGGAAGGCCAAAGAGAAAATCTATCATTAATTTTCAACATCATCTTCTTCACTTCACGGGCTAGGCAAATTGCCTGTTCTGCCTCACAGTTGTTCTGTCCATCTTTTCACTGGTCTTCCCACATTCCTTGAACCTCTTGGCTTGCTTGTAGTTAAATGCTGCTTTCAGTAATCTTGTTACATTCATTCTTTCTACATGTCTAAACCATTTTTCTCTATATTCTTTGATTTTATCATTCAGGTGGATATATATTTAACTCTGTTCTTATATCTTCATTCTTTATCCAATCAATTCTTGTGCAGCCTTTTGTTCTTCTAAGGAAGTTCATTTTTATGTTTTGTACTTTACCTTGTAATTTTTTGGTCATTACCCAAGTTTTACTCCCATAAAGTAATGCAGGAACTGCCAATGTTTTATAAAACTTCAATCTAGTATCTCTTCTTGTTTTGTTCTTTAATGTTCTATGTATAGTTCCACATATCATTTGAAATCTTGACAGTTTTATATTTACATCTCTTTCAGTTTTTGTGTTTATGGTAAAATTACAACCCAAATAATTAAAATTTGTTACTTGTTCTAGAGGTTTTGTTGTCTATTATGATCTTTGGTCTTATGTGTTCACTTCCCCAAAATGCCATTATTTTCATTTTCTCTTTTGATATTTTCATTTTATATTCTTGGCATAACAGATTTAATTGATGTAAGGAGTACTGCAAATTATTTTCATTTTCTAGAATAATAACCACATCATCAGCATACATTAAAACATTTAATATTTTAAAACAGTTTATTCTTATACCTACATTAACATTACTTTTCAAATTTTGGATGATGTCATTAATGTATAAATTAAAAAAAGGGTAGGTGATAAACTACACCCTTGTCTTACACCTCTATTTATTAAAATTGGTTCGGTCTTTGATGTGCCTATATTTATTACAATTTGAGATTTTACATATAGACATTCTTCTTCTTCTTCTTCTGCTTCATGAAGCTAGGCCTTTTGACCTGTTTTCACATCAAGTGGGATTTAATGAATCCTCCCATCTAGTAAATGGGCGTCCAACATACATATAGACATTTTATCACATAAATTAATTTTGCAGGGCAGCCATGTATTTCCATAATTTTCTATAACTTATCTCTATCCACATGATCAAATGCCTTCTTAAAATAAAAAAAAAGCGACATGCATCTGTAGGTTATGTTCTCTCCTTTTTTCAAAATTTTCAGCATTGAATAAATAAATAAATAGTAACAGAAGAGTATTTTTAGTTAATAAATGAGTTGGATAAAATGTTTTTATTTCTCACCTCATAAAGTTCCATGTTTTCACGATACTGGTTTCAAAGGCCATTTTGCATTCATCTTCAGTCATACTCGAACTGTTAAATTTTTGCCATTACCACCATATTCTGAACTGCCATCTTAATTTCCAAGTTCATAAAATTGACACCAGATGGGAGTTCAGAAGATGGAGATAATGGCAAATATTGAACAGTTGGCATTTGACTGAAAATGAAGGCAAAAATCGTTTTTGAAACCAGTATCATGAAAATATGGAACCTTATGAGGTGAGATGTAAAAAAACATTTTATCCTCATTTACATATTGAAATTACCTCATAGTGTTACTTCCCACTGTAATTTGATTATGAAATATTATGGTTGTTTAAAATGGATGTGACATTGTCCTGTAGATGTTGCCATCTGGAGATCCGAAAGTGGGATTTCTGTAATTCTAGAAAATTTATCTAATGAAATGCAATTTATGCACCATACAGCAGGCTATTCAAAGTGGGATCATAAAAGAAATGAGGGAATTATGGAAGAGTTGGATATAGAACCTATTCTCCACCATATACAAAACTATCAGAACAACTGGAAAGCCCATTTTCAACTAATGCTGTCTCATAGAATTCCAAAAGCCATGCTTCGTTACTGCCCCCAAGGCAAAAGATCGCTGGGATGTCCAATAAAGCACTGGATAGAAAATTCCTCTTTGAGACCGTAACAGGCCACATGGTCTAATACTTTCATGGATGATGATAGAAAATTTATCTAAGTAGCCATTATCTGCCATTGTTTGAAACATACATGTAATCATTTTTTTAAGCGGACACCAATTTTTTTAGATGCCATGATAGTTATGCAATGAGAAGGACCACACGCCATTGATCAGCAGGTCCTTCTCATCTAACCATGAAGAGCTTCTTGAGTTCCCTATTCATTTTCACAAGTGCTGAGTCTGAAAAATTCGATGCTGTGATAGGCCAGCATAAACTTTTGAAATTGCACTGCACCTCTAATTCATATGATTTATTTATACCACCATTACTTGGTCCCCAGAATCCCTGCTGGGCCTTACCCTCAGCTAACATTTCATATATCTGATTTCAGTTCTCTATGATTCATCCAAATATTATCCTTTCACCTCTGCCTAGGCTTTCCTAATGGTCTTTTCCCCAAGAGTTTCCCAATTAAATGTTGAAAGCATTTGCACTATCGCCCATTTTTGCTACATGGTCTCCCATCTCAATCTCTTAGACTTAATTAAAAAAAAAAATAGGATAATGATATAAATCATGGAGTTGTCATTTTGATCTAAATATTTGTATTAGTTTCCTATTTTCAAATATTTATAGCTTGTTTTCTTTCTTAATATAAGAGACTATGTTTCACAACCATGGAATTTCACAGGCAAAATATAATTGTATAAATTTTTATTTTTTAAATTGTTAGTCAAAAGTCAAAAAGACACAAGACTTTGAATTGAATAATAACACAAATTTCCTGCTTAAAGTTGGTGTTTAACTTCTTCATGTGTACAATTTTAATATTTTAATAAAGATCTTATGTATCTAAATGTTTTTACTTTTTGATGATGATAATAATAATAATGATGATGATAATAATAATAATAATAGATAGATAGATCATCGGTTGATTAATGTCTTTGACATTGTCCGAATCCTAATAGCCAAAAAAAAAAATTATAAAGGTATAACAGTAACAAGTACTATGATTAGACCCTATGGACGTATACTAAATATTATTTGAAAAAAAAACTATAGTGATATGGAATTAGAGGAACAGTCAGGATTTAGAGCAGGTTGTTCCACAACCGACAATTTATTTTGCATTACTCAGGTAATAGAAAAATAAATAAATAAATATTTTAATAAAAAATTATGCTGGGAATTAACATAATTTATAGCTTCATAGTTAAATATGGGAAATTCATGAAGAATGAGTCATTTTTTATATCTTACCTCATAGTTTATGTTTTCTCTTGAAAACTGCAGTTCCTGTGTTTAAGAAAACATAAACTATGAGATTATCATCATCATCATCATCATCATCATAGTACATTCACGAATTTAGGCCATTTGTTGACCTGTTTCGGCCTCAAGAGAAACACTAACTATGAGATAAGATATAAAAAATTACTCATTTTTCATGAATTTATAACTTACATAAGTGATTAATTAAAATTAATTCGGAGAACACATTGTTTAAACAACTCACCTCATAGGATTCATGCTTCCATGATATTGCGATTTCAAACATAGTCATGTTCATCTTCAGCCATAACTCCGACTGACGAAATTCTTCGGCCGTCAACTATTCTATTGTCGCCATCTTCAGTGCTGCCATCTATGGTTGAATTTATGAACTTCAAAATCAATGTAATTTCGTTGGGGATATCAAAATTCATTGATCTATTTTTGTTTTTCTGAATGTATATTTTTTTCCCAAACTGTCAATTCCAAAGGTTTCTCTACTTGTTTTAAAAGTTTAGCTTCTCTTCCAATTTTATGATGTTCTAATAAACTATGTGCAGCAATTGCAGATTTTTCAATTTCACAATTTTTAATATTTCTGAAATGTTCTTTTGTCCGAATTTTCAAATTCCTTTTTGTTTTTTCCTATATAAACTTTATTGCAATCTTCACAATTTATTTGATAAATTCCAGATTTCTTACTGTGTGGAACATTGACTTTTTTATTGGTACTTAGAAAGATTACCCAGACTAAATTTATTTATTGGTGCCATAGAAATGTTGTATTTGTCAAAAATTTTTTGAAATTTCCTATGCATTTCAGGATGGTAAGTAATTTTCTTGTATTTTTTCTTTTCTTTGCAATTTTGTAAAGTAGTATATTCATTAAGTCTTTTTTTTGTGTTTGAATTTCTTCAACTTATTTATAATTAATTCTTTATCAAACCATTTAATCTAGCAGTGTTTAAGATATGTTTAAACTCTTTGTTGAAATTTTCTTCGTTTAATGGTACATTTGTCAATCTGTAAATTAAGCTATTGAATATTGCATGCTTATGAGCAATGTGATTGAAGCCTGATGATTTAATGTAATTATCTGTATGAGTTCCTTTTCTAAATATATCAAATTCAATTTTCAGTGTTTGATCATTCCTAATTATACATAAATCCAAAAATGGAATTTTGTTTTCTTTTTCTAATTCAACGGTAAACTTTACTGATTCATCCTGAAGGTTCAATAATTTAAGAGCATCTTCAATATCTTTAGAATTTATTATTGCAAAAATATTATCTACAATAAATAAATTTAGTCTGGGTAACCTTCTAAGTACCAATAAAAAAGTCAATGTTCCAGACGGTAAGAAATCTGGAATTTATCAAATAAATTGTGAAGATTGCAATAAAGTTTATGTAGGAAAAACAAAAAGGAATTTGGAAATTCGGACAAAAGAACATTTCAGAAATATTAAAAATTGTGAAATTGAAAAATCTGCAATTGCTGCACATAGTTTATTAGAACATCATAAAATTGGAAGAGAAGCTAAACTTTTAAAACAAGTAGAGAAACCTTTGGAATTGACAGTTTGGGAAAAAAATATACATTCAGAAAAACAAAAATAGATCAATGAATTTTGATATCCCCAACGAAATTACATTGATTTTGAAGTTCATAAATTCAACCATAGATGGCAGCACTGAAGATGGCGACAATAGAATAGTTGACGGCCGAAGAATTTTGTCAGTCGGAGTTATGGCTGAAGATGAACATGACTATGTTTGAAATCGCGATATCATGGAAGCATGAAATCCTATGAGGTGAGTTGTTTAAACAATATGTTCTCGATGAATTTTAATGATTATACCTCATAATGTTTACTTCCCAACATTAATTTAATATTACATAAGTGAATTGAATAACTTTTTACATTTCACCTCATAAAACTCCGTGATTCTTATAGGACCAGTTTCTTAAGCCATCACTTCTATCTGCAGCCAAAACTCTGACTGTTGAATTTCCACCGTCACCATTAACTTTCAAACTGCCATCTGGTGTCAATTTTGAACTTTGAGATTAAATCTTGCTCTTCAGGAACTTCAAAATTCATGGATCTAAGTTAGTTCTTCTGAATGTATATGTGAAAAGATACAAATTCAAAGGAAAAAATAATATATATATATCCAAGAATTTTGAAGTTCCCAGAGACCAAGATTTAGGGCCGCATGCAAATACATTAGTCTCTACTCAAATTACTTCCAATCACTGGTGAGCTGACTCACCATGAGCAATTGCTGAGATCGAATTAACGGCCGACTTACCGGTCATGCATGAAAGTTGACGTTTTCGTAATATTGGCAACGAATTACCCAGAATTCTCAGCAATAAAACCACTTCCGTTATTTTCGTCTGCTATAGAGGAACGCATTTACGCTTGTGTCCTGCAAATAATACCGTATACAACGACGTCTGCATCGCACAATATTACGCCGGTTCTCCTGTTCTTCCAGTTGAATTCTTTAGTAGACTCTATCAAATTCCTCTTCTCCGCATATACCGAAAACATGATCGAAGTCTTCAAGGTGCGACATCTTGGATAAAGCGGCAAGGTTTCAAACTACATCGGTTCCCTTCGGGATTCTCACGATAAGTTTCTATCTTGAGCTATGATCTTAAGTTACCTCGTCAGGTAGCTTACAATTATTATCGCATGAATAGATTTCTGAGTAAGCAAAATGTATTAGGATAAAACTTTCTCAGCAGAGAACGCCTTTTATGGTCTAATGCGTTTATAAATTCGTCCCTTAATCTCAGAGTTCATCAAATGAACACCAGATGGCAGTTTGAAAATTAATTTAATCTTAAAATTCATAAAATTATCACCAGATGGCAGTTTGAAATTTGATGATGATGGCAGAAGTTCAACAGTTTGAGTTTTTGCTGAGAATAGAAGTGGTTGCTTCAGAAACCGGTCCTGTGAGAATCATGGAATTTTATGAGGAGAGATGTAAAAAGATATCAACTAACTTATGTAAACTAATTAAGATGTTGATAATATAAACAATAATAGTCTTTGGTGACCATGTATTGAATAATCAACATATTTTCTTACCAGGATATGGTTGTAAATGTGGTCCAAGAGCTGCTATTCGCCGCACTCCTGTAATGTTGACGGATCTCACACCCCGGGACATGCTGGCCATCATTGAATCCTCTGCAGCTTTAACAATGGAATACACCTTGCCTTCAGTTTCATTAGACCAGTACAAGAGGTGATGATCTGTTGTAAGTGATGTGGGTGGAAGACCTGCTTCTGCATTTATAGTAGCATTCACTAGGACAGTACAGAAGCAACCATTTGCATCTGCCAGGTAAACATGATTCTCTAGAGCATCCACCCACAGAACCTGAAGGCTTGATGAGTCAGTCTGATCTATTGTCATTGCTTTTCCTACTGAAGGGCTTTCAGGACATGTGCAGCCATCAGTGTTTCTCCTGAAACATTAAATTCACAATAGTGTTCTCTCTCTTGTATTTACCATATTTTCTGGTGTATAAAGAGCACTTTTTTTACCTTAAAAAATTGTCTTAAAATGGGTGTGTCTTACATAACAAAGATAAGTATTTTTTTTTACAAAGTTCTTCAAAAATACACCAGATGACAGTTTAGAAAACGACTCCTTAAAAAGAACACCAGATGGCAGTTTGGATAATTATCGGCAAAAGAAAAAAAAATTGACAGTCGTGAAAACAGCTGACGATGGTCGCCAATACTGCGGTTCTGTGTTTTAAAAAACATAGAAGTATGAGGTAAGAAGAATTCATGATTAATTTGATTCTTAATGATAAATATTTTCACCATGTTTTCAAAGTCATGCCAGCTTCTTTTTATCTTTTAAGATCTTTGTAGGCAGTTAATGGTATAATCGAGTATATGCATGACCTTCACTTGACTTCTAGTGCATCATTGACTAAGAACAGGATTTTTTAGTCAATTTTATTTTTTGAAAAGAAAATTTAACATCTGAACCAGGAATCAAACTCCAACTCCGACTCTGTATGTCGACGTGCAGTCCATTACACCATTTGAGACATGATACAAACATTAACATTTCTTTCCATATATACAATTCTCTTATGTCCAAAGGCAGATGACTAGACTTATTAACAACACCATCAGATGACTTCTATTTTAATTATTTTTAACGAATATTTAACTCATGTCCCAAATGGGAGTCAATGACCAATTACATTTAAATGAATTTTGTTTTACAACGAATTACAGTTATGTTTCACCTTGATTATTATCGAATTTTGATTACCAAAATAAAGAAAGCTCCTCCTTTTTAATATTCTGAACAGGTCAGAGCATTATTTTGCAGTGACGGACTCTCTAATAAATATGTTGAATATAGCAAATAATGAACAGATTCCTTCGACTTACACATTTGATAACTGTGTGTTCAATAATTGTGTTTTTAAATACTAATTTTACTCAGTTGTTTATGAAAAAAATTAATTGATAACCTTTAATGTTGGTTATAATATACAGTTTGATGTGTTTCATTTTTTCTCCACTAGGGTGCATTCTTACAATATTGTGATCTTATTTGGCAGTAAATAGTATGATCAAGTTGCACTGATGAACAAATGAAACATAACCAAACATTTCTCATGTTTTCAAACATAACCGTTTGCATTAAATGTATAAATATTTTAAAATAACTATATTTAAATAATGATTTGTGAGTAAACAGCTTAATTTTATTCGTTAAATAGTCCTAATAAATGCCCCTCTTGATTTCCAAATCCTCTAAATGGAAATCACTCATGGTATTACTTATGAGCATTTTCATTACTTTTAACCCTCTGCATGCCGCTGGTAAAATCTCTTGTGTCAGAGATTTAAATTGCACCTGCCGATGTGATCGGCTTTGCAAGTAGTTTAAGTATATTGTCTGGAAGGTAATGGACAGGAGCACCAGAGCCGATCTGATTGGCTCATGACACCTAAAGGGTTAAGCAGTAGAGTTCAGAATGTTTAGGCCAGTTTAAAAATGATTTCTCTGTTGGGACTCGAACTCACAACTTTCCAGCTTGTAGCAACTGTCTTAATTAATTATACTATGGCACCCCCTCCCCCATTATGATTAAATACTTGGGGGTCACCTTACAAACAACTGGAACCGCTTTCTCACTTCATATACAGGATCGAGCAACAGCTGCAACGAAAGCCATGTACGATATCCCAAAACTCCAAAGACTATCCCTCTCAACTGCAATGAAACTCTTCAACCTTAAAGTAATGCCGGCCGCAACATACGGAATCCAGCTTATATGGAATTACTTGACAGTGAAAAATCTTAAGAAACTGGAGAACGTTAAATCAAGGTTTCTCAAAAGAGCACTGTCAATTTCAAAATATACAAGAAATAGTTATGCCTATACAATAGCCCAGGAATCCTTCTTCATCGAAGATATCAGACACTGTTTCAGACTACCGGAAACGCAAGCATACAGAATCGTCATCGAGGAGAGACAGAACAAAGCCGCCCAGATACCGACAGAAATTATGGAAACAGACGCAATGAAAACAGAAACCTGGAACCAACCGAATTTCGAACTTCGACACCTGTACACACGTTTCGCAGCCCATGGATTTCATGGGAATATATGCCTGAACAACATGTACCATGAACCCAAGGAGGACTGCATCTGTAAATTATGCAACTATCCATGTCCAAAATATCATCTAGCGAAGTGTAAAAACAGGACTCTGCCTCTAAACAATTTAATTAAAGACTGGTAAAAAGCTAAATTATGATTAAATGAATCCTGGTAATGAAATTTCTACCCAGTATTTGCTTTGACAACTGAGGAAAACTGGAAAAAAATATCAAGTTTGTCAGAACTGGAATTTGAACCCAGGACCTCCTAGATATGAGCCCCTCACTTAATTATAGCATTCTTATAAAATTGTTTAGTATTAGATAGCTCAGCAGTAGAGCATTGGCCTAGAAAGTCAAAGACCCTGGGTTCAAACCCTAGTCTGAGCATATAATTTTTCTCTTCAAATATAATTTGTTCTTAAGTGAGAAGTGTTAAATTAATAATAAAAACATCGAAAGAAGCCCGCTTGGCTTTATAAAGTAGTGTTTAAATTCCCAATAAAATGTCTTCTTGAATATAAGCCGCCATTTGCATAATCAAAGCAAAGGCTCGTAGCATTCAGCAATTGGGAATTGACAATGTATAAGAGAAAAAAATTGTGTTTAGATTGGAGTGCCCAGATAGCTCAGCGGTAGAGCATTGGCCTAGTAAGCTAAAGGTCCTGGGTTCAAACTCCAGTCTGAGCATATAAGTTTTTCTCTTCAAATATTGTTTAGTAGAGCTTGATAGTGTGATTGTACTGGAAATAGTTCCTTTTGTAGCCCAAAAATACACATTTACATCATCCAAAAGTATTAATCCACAAATTTGTCATCCATTCTTAATGTGTTAAATGAAAATTGGTTGATTGCATATGAAATAATATAACATTGATGTTAAAATTTGAAGTCATATATAATATAATTGGCAGGTGGGTAGGTAAACTGAGCGTGTTAACTCCAAATCTGTACTGCATCCCCTTAATTGACAGCCCCATTTAAACTTTAAAAATAAGAACTTGTAAATATTTGAGGGGTTTACAATTTAATTGCAGGAATTTGGTGCACAATCTAGCGATTAAAAATTATATACCACCATCCCTCTTAGACACGAGAATGAAAATTTTACAACTAAATTAATTTTACATTTGGCGGCTCCGTGACACAAGCAGTTAGATGCTTGCCTCTCACCGATGGGGTCCCGAGATCAAGTCTCAATCACTCCATGTGGATTTTGTGGTGGACGATACAGAGCTTGGGCAGGTTTTTCTCTGGGTTTCTCCCATTTTCCCCTGTCACAAATTGCATTCCACCATTTCTCCATACTCATCTCATCCATTTCGTGCATCCGCCCCTGTGACAGTGCATCAGGAGAGGTCAGCTGGCACCCTTGTAGTTCACATACCTCTATAAATATAGGGATTCATCTAATCTCATCCCTCGACCCGACCCTGAGTTGGACATGAGTTGAGGATATTTTTTTTATAATTTTACATTTAAAATTTTCAACTCTGCTGTAGCGAACCCAGGCCTGCCAATTAGGAAGCAGGGATGCTACCACTTGAGCTCAGAGGACTTATTGTTCAACTTTCAAATCTGTTTATATGAAAATCAACTTTTTCAATTAACACACTCAGCTGCCGATGTTTTCTTATACTTATATTACCTTTTCCTGTGCATACTTGTGAAAAATGGTTGAACTGTAGAACCATCTGTTCTGCTGGTCATTAGACAACCCTCACCACTTCTACTTACTTCAATCCAAAACAAGGTACTGAAAATAAATAAATAAAATAGTCATGAAAGTACATTAGGGAGAATTATTATGAGGTTCTACTTATAAAGAAGTTTGGTTTGCCTTCATCTTACCTAATAATTCATTATTTCTTATAAGACATGTTTCATAGCTTCTTACAAGAAACAACAAATTATGAAGTAAGATGAAGGCAGATCCAACTTATTTATAATTAAATAGTCACTTGAATTGAATACAATTATCAGATATTTAGCATTTTTTTAACTTGTTTTACTCACAAAACTTACATTTATTTATCCATTCTGCTGCTTTAAATAGTAAAGCAAAAAAATTATTAGATTTTAAAGATCCATTTCATTCTTAGATGATTTTATTGTTAAACGTTTATTTTATTCTTGACAGGAATTCCTTCAAGAATCCACAGAGAAGAACATATTGACAACTATTAGGTCACTGACAGAAAGGAAATTACAATATTCAGTAGGTAAGCAATGACTTAAAAATGATTAAGATATTCTGTAGAAACTTAATATATTATTAAATTTAATAAAATTACTATACAAAGTAACACTATGAGATAAATTATCAGTTTACATAATTGAATCGGACATTTTTACATCTCATCTTTTTTAATTTTACAGAAATTAACAATTTTTTTTCAAAATATTTAACATTTTGTCAATTGGAAAGCTAGGAAATAAGGAAATAACATCAAATGAAACCAATCTGTCACTAGACCCTATTGTGATACACATTTTTTTAATTCAACTAATTTTATTGAGTTTTCAATTGTGGAAAATCTTTGAATTTTTTGTTAGCCATTTTGCCAAATTACAAGTATAACCTGGAGATAATGGAATGCAGGCTTTCACGGCTGGTAATCATAATGTTAAAAGATTCCAGGCTATGTGGCCTTGGCCCATGACTGGTGTTCCTACCAGACATTTCTCCTTCAACTGCGTAGAGCATCTTTAGTGGTGAGTGCTTCTAGGTATTGTTCCCTGGTTGAAGGCTTGACTGTGAATGCCACAAATTCAAATTCACAGTTGAGCCTCCAATCAGGGAACAACACCTAGGGTCGTATGTTAGAACATTACTCTCTACTCAAATTACTTCCAATCACTAGTGAGCTGATTCACCGTGAGCAATTGCTGAGAACGAATTAATGGCCGACTTAACGGTCATGCACGAGAGTCGACGTTTTCGTAATATTGGCAACGAATTACCCAGAATTCTCAGCGATAAAACCACTTCCGTTATTTTCGTCTGCTATAGAGGAATGCATTTATGCTTGCATCCCGCAAATAATACCGTATACAAACACGTCTGCGACGCGCAATATTACGCCGATTCTCCTGTTCTTCCAATTGAATTCTTTGGTAGACTCTATCAAATTCCTCTTCTCCGTGTATACCGAAAACATGATCGAAGTCTTCAAGGTCCGACATCTTGGATAAATGTTGGATAAAGCAGCAAAGTACATCGATTACCATCGGTTCCCGTTCGGTTCCCTTCGGGATTTTAATTTGAGTTGCTCATGTAAGGTACCTCCGCAGGTAGCTTACAAATTTAACCAATTATTATCGCATGAACAGATTTCTGAGTAAGCAAAATCGTATTAGCATACAACTTGCTCAGCAGAGAAGGCATTTTACTGTCTAATGCGTCCAAACATGCGACCCCTAGAAGCACTCACCACTGAAGATGCCCTCCGCAGTTGATGGGGAAACGTCTGATAAGTACACCAGTAATGGATCATGGCCACATAGTCCAGAATCTCTTAACATTATTACATGGAGAATCAATATTGTTAATAATAAGCATAACCTTGTCTCCATCTTTATGTATTTTTGGAAGATCATATATTTTTGGATTTGTTGGATTAGATATTTTATTTCATAATACTTATTGTTAATAATAAGCATAACCTTGTCTCCATCTTTATGTATTTTTGGAAGATCATATATTTTTGGATTTGTTGGATTAGATATTTTATTTCATAATACTTATGATGGAAAGTAACATATGAGGCTTTCACATTAATAAAATTAAAATGAGTTTGACTGAAGATAAAGGTGAAAGACCTTTGAAACCGGTATTGTGAAAACATGAAACTTTATGAAGAGAAATATAAAAACATATTCTCCAGTTCATTTATAAATTGAAAATACCTCATAATGTTACTTCCCACTTTAATTTTGATTAAATTAAAATGAGTTAACTCATTTTAATTTTATTAGGTACTTTTAGTTTATATTTTTCTTGTTTTATGATGATATGTTTTGAGATATTATCTGGTTTTTATTGCTTTTGGGGGAGGATCAGTTTTTAATTCTACATACTCATCTGAATGTAGAAGACTGTTAATTCTATTTGCATAGATTGGTCTAAAGTTACTACTTATTTCCTTTATCAACCTTTGTAATTGTTACATTCTTACTCTTTATTATCTACAAAGTATAATCAGCTTATAGCTGGATTGAATTGTTAAGAAGTAAGTAAAACAATTTTGTAAAGTATCAAAAGCAATTTTTATATTATTTAGAGATTGTAATGAATTTGAAAAATGTAGTGATTTCCTAATTTTGACTTTAAAAAATGCAGCTGGTAAATAGATTTCACAATCATGATTTAACTGCAATGTGTCTTACCTCTTAAAAGGAGATATGTCAATGCTGTGAATCTTCTTAAGTTTTCTGTTGAGCACCTTTGAAGCATAAATATACCCTTTCTCAGCTTGATTCAAATCTAATCGATAAATCGTTGACCCAGGAATTCTGTCATCAGCTTCAGACCAGTAAATATATCTGCCTACCCAGTCCACGGCTATGCTCAAACCAGTACTATTCAATGTTACAATCTGAGGGAACAAATGATATTGCATCACATGCCATTAATACAATTAATTAAAAAAAAGTCTTTAGATTATGTTATACTAGAATAATTCTATATGTGAGTACCCTTGCTTTATGATAGATTGTGGATTTGAACTATGAATATTGTCTGAGAGAAAATTGCAGGTGATTAAAATTATCATGATACGGAATTCATTAATTGATTATGGGAAAGGGTTTCAATTCATAATTAATCATCATTGTAATGATGGCTGAAGATGGGAGGGATTCCTCTTGAAAACTGGAGTCTACAGGCTTAAAGAAACGAAGTGAGATATAACTAATGTTTTAAATTATTTTATTAATGATACAGAATGCTTGCAAGAGGGAGAAAAAAAACACTCTTTTTAAACAGACAATACTATTTCTCAAGAACTTGAAGTAAAAATATACATTGATTTTGAGTTTTTTTCCTACCTACATAACTTATTAAAAATATACATCTCAGCCTAATATATTTTGCGAGATTTGTATTTCCAATTTAAACTTCATACCAGAACTCCAAAGCAATGATGTTATTGAAGTTGTTCTTATAAAAGGATTTTTGAAAAATGTTTACATATTTTGATCGATCCTACCTGGCAGATACCGAAAATGACCATGACAAAAAAAATATATATATATACATATATATAAGTGTGTGTGTGTGTGTGTCTGTCTCATAAACCTCTGGTTGTTGCAATTTTTTTTTAGAATCAGACTTGGCATATGCTTCTATTCTACAGTGTTCTGCCCTAGGACTGCTTTGCAGCTTTACTAGGGAATTATAGGTGTGGTAGCTTCCCGTTGCTTTACACAATATAGTAATCATATAAACATAAGGCTGATTATGTTAACCAGCTAAATTGGACCATTAAGAATAGGAGTTCACCTAACACAAAAATTTAAAAATTGCTCTAGTGGGTTCAATTTTCGAATTTTCACAACAAAACTCTGTTTATACAATTTAAATGAAACCAGGAAGGTGTTCTCCAAAATCAACGAAATCTGACCATTAGAAGTTGGGAGTTTATTTGAAATGCAACATTAAAAAAAAGTTGCGCTTTGTTTTCCCTGGCAATTTGATAAATTTAAATAACTGACAAGAAACATTTGTGTTTTACCATTTTATAGATTAACAAAAAATATATTCCGTAAAATGGGACCATAAATTTGCTTGCTTAGGAATTTGCTTAGTTTATGCAGTTCCTCCATGATGGATTTTGTGTAATACTATTTCGTCTTGTAAATTATATATTTTTTAATTTGAGTCATACATAAATTAAAAATAGACACTAAGGTCATCTATCCACAGGACCTGAAGTACTAAGTGTATACATATTAATATTTAATTTTAGGAAGTTATATTTTGAGGTTATTTTAATTATATTATTTTTGGTCTGGACATCTTACCTCAATATTAATGTTGATTTGTTCTTGGACATGTTTCAAAACAATTCTCTGTTTTATCTTCAGCTTTCCCAGACTGGTTTTATTTATGTTGCATTATGTTGCACCACCTGGATGTCGATGTCAGCTCCATCCTGTGGTTGGCCAAAGAACCTCCAAACAAGGTCACCCTCCATCGGAATATCAAAATTCATAACTCTGTTTCTGTTCTTCTGAATATAATTTTTTTCCCAAATAGTCAGCTCGTTTGTATTTTCTAACTGTTTTAATAATTTAGTGTCTGAATTAATATTATGTTTTTCAGACCAAACATGAGCAGCAACTGCAGATTTTTCAATTTCTCCATTTTTAATATTTCTTATGTGTTCTTTGGTTCTAATTTTTAGGTTTCTTTTTGTTTTCCCTATATATATCTTTTCACAACCCATGCATTCAATTTGATATATTCCTGACTTTTTATTTTTATCAGTTTTTTCATTTTTGTTGGTTTTTATTAGTTTATTTAAACTGTAGTTATTTTTTGGTGCTAATTTAATATTAACTTCTCAAATATATTTTGAAATTTATTATGTACCCAGGGGTGATATGTGAATTTCCTATATTTTTTCATAGGTGGTTCTTCTTTTTCAAGATTACTTCTGTTTATCATTTTTTGTTTTTTATACTTTTCTATCCTTTTATGTACCATTTTTTCATCAAACCCATTTTCTCTTGCTACTTTGATTATGTGTTTTTTCTCATGTTTGAAATCTTCTTCGTTTAAGGGTAAGTTTACCAATCTATGAGTTAAACTATTAAATGCTGCTAATTTATGTCCAATTGGATTGAACCCTGTTGATTTTATAAAATTTTCCGTATGAGTTTCTTTCTATGAATCCTGAATTCAATTTTCTTTTTTCTTCGTTTCTGACCAATTTAAGATCCAAAAAAGGTATTTGTTTATTGTCTTCTATTTCTTTGGTGAATTTAATGTTTGTACTCTGTAAATTTAATAGTTTTAGGGAATCATGTAGAAGATTCCCTAAAACTATTAAATTTACAGAGTACAAACATTAAATTCACCAAAGAAATAGAAGACAATAAACAAATACCTTTTTTGGATCTTAAATTGGTCAGAAACGAAGAAAAAAGAAAATTGAATTCAGGATTCATAGAAAAGAAACTCATACGGAAAATTTTATAAAATCAACAGGGTTCAATCCAATTGGACATAAATTAGCAGCATTTAATAGTTTAACTCATAGATTGGTAAACTTACCCTTAAACGAAGAAGATTTCAAACATGAGAAAAAACACATAATCAAAGTAGCAAGAGAAAATGGGTTTGATGAAAAAATGGTACATAAAAGGATAGAAAAGTATAAAAAACAAAAAATGATAAACAGAAGTAATCTTGAAAAAGAAGAACCACCTATGAAAAAATATAGGAAATTCACATATCACCCCTGGGTACATAATAAATTTCAAAATATATTTGAGAAGTTTAATATTAAATTAGCACCAAAAAATAACTACAGTTTAAATAAACTAATAAAAACCAACAAAAATGAAAAAACTGATAAAAATAAAAAGTCAGGAAATATCAAATTGAATGCATGGGTTGTGAAAAGATATATATAGGGAAAACAAAAAGAAACCTAAAAATTAGAACCAAAGAACACATAAGAAATATTAAAAATGGAGAAATTGAAAAATCTGCAGTTGCTGCTCATGTTTGGTCTGAAAAACATAATATTAATTCAGACACTAAATTATTAAAACAGTTAGAAAATACAAACGAGCTGACTATTTGGGAAAAAATTTATATTCAGAAGAACAGAAACAGAGTTATGAATTTTGATATTCCGATGGAGGGTGACCTTGTTTGGAGGTTCTTTGGCCAACCACAGGATGGAGCTGACATCGACATCCAGGTGGTGCAACATAATGCAACATAAATAAAACCAGTCTGGGAAAGCTGAAGATAAAACAGAGAATTGTTTTGAAACATGTCCAAGAACAAATCAACATTAATATTGAGGTAAGATGTCCAGACCAAAAATAATGTATACATATTGATACATTTTTTAGATAGTCAATGTACCTTGGTTCTGTTTCTTCCACCAAGAGTAGAACTTAGGAGCTCCTGCATCTCACTCAACCAAAAGAATTTGTTTTCATGGCTGATGAATGCAAAATCTACAGGAGGTCCACTGCTTCTTGATAAAGTTTGGTTTTCCTGTTTGTCACAGTCTGTAATCTTAACAGCATCTATAGTGGAGAGAAGTAGTTTGGGTACAGGCATTTCAACATCAGTGTCTGCTCTTATTGGATCTGTTAGAGGTCCACTTCCAACTCTTGTATATGCTTGAACCTGAATTTAAAACACACAATAATTACAAGATTAAGGGTCAAATGTTTGAATGCATTAGACAGTAAAAGGCGTTCTCTGCTAAGAAAGTTTTATCCAAATACATTTTGCTTACTCAGAAATCTATTCATGCATTAATAATTGTAAGCTACCTGACGAGGTACCTTAAGATCATAGCTCAAGATAGAAACTTATCGTGAAAATCCCGAAGGGAATCGATGGAAACCGATGGTAACCGATGTAGTTTGAAACCTTTGCAGCTTTATCCAAGATGTCGGACCTTGAAGACTTCGATCATGTTTTCGGTATACGCGGAGAAGAGGAATTTGATAGAGTCTACCAAAGAATTCAACTGGAAGAACAGGAGAATCGGTGTAATATTGCGCGATGCAGACGTCATTGTATACGGTATTATTTGCGGGATGCAAGCATAAATGCGTTCCTCTATAGCAGACGAAAATAACGGAAGTGGTTTTATCGCTGAGAATTCTGGGTAATTCGTTGCCAATATTACGAAAACGTCAACTTTCATGCATGACCGGTAAGTCGGCCGTTAATTCAATCTCAGCAATTGCTCACGGTGAGTCAGCTCATTTGAGTCTGGGAAAGCTGACGATAAAACAGAATTGTTTTGAAACATGTCCAAGAACAAATCAACATTAATATTGAGGTAAGATGTCCAGACCAAAAATAATATAATTAGAGACTAATGTATTTGCATACGACCCTAAAAGTTTACAAAAAAGTGGATTCTGTGCTGAAAGATCATGTATTGACAATATTTTTGTTCAACAGCAAATATTAGATAAGAGGAAAAATCTATGAATTTATCAATTCACATGCTATTTGTCAATCTGGAGAAAGCCCCTGCTTGATTGATTGATAATGCGGATAGCTCATTTATAAAGTGCCTCTGGATCTAAGGCCTGCAGTAGGTTCACTTTATCTTTTTTGTTTCAAATTATCACTTGACATTGATGTGTTGATGCAAACTGTCAAAACTATGCATGGCTGCTGCTCATGTGATCATATGTAAATGACTGTTTTTTTACTGTAGTAAAGACCTACTAATACTACTTAATAACATTGAAATAACAGGCCTCTGCAAAATTTTGTGGCCGTTTCATGCCCACATTTGAATTCTTTCAAAGAGCATTGTTAAATGGAAATAATAACACAATAACAAATAAAGCAAATATATTGTTGGAAAAACTTTAGTTTGATTTCCACTATAAATTTTCTAAGTCCTACAGTATAACCATGCGCATGTGCAAACATTTATAGAGTTGACGCTACGTGGAACCACATGTCTGTGAAGTCCTATATAAAATTTATAGAGTTGTCGCTGGATGGAAGCATGTAGCTGTGAAATCAATATGATCAACCTAATAAAATTAATTACATGCACATTATTTAATAAACTATAAACTAATCTTATGTACACTAACTTGTCCCAACGGAACCTAACAAAATTAACTTAATTTCTTGAATATGATGTGGAATTAATTGTGAATGGTGGAATCACCAATTTCACTGACTCTTGTGAAAGTTACATTAAGCATTCACTCATCTCACACATACGCATTGCGGTTCTGTAGAACTTTGAAGAAATCACTGCTACATAGATAAATATTTAATAATTGTAAAAAAATCAGGTGATAACACTGTGGAAATTAAAAATAAAATTGCACAAACAAAAAAGTAATAAATGCTTTAAACTCTGTTTGGTGGAGCAAAAATATTACAGAAAATAGAAAATTAAAAATATATCGAACCATAGTTCAGAGCATTTTAACATATGGTGCTGAAATTTGGAAAATTCCTACTAGGGAAATGAAAAGAATTTTAAGTACAGAAGTGGATGTTTTAAGATCAGCTGGAAAATCTAGAATGGATAGAATACGAAATAAAGAAATAAGGGAAATTATGGATGTACAAGAGGAGCCGGACATCATAGACATTATAGAAAAGAAAAGATTACAGTGGTATGGCCATGTCAAAAGAATGCCAGAGCAAAGATTGCCTAAAATTATTATGGAATGTATCCCAATGGAAAGGAGGAAGAAAAGAAGGCAAAAAAAAAAAACCTGGATAGAAGGTGTGCAAGTGGCTTTGGTTTCCAGAAGATGGCGGCAGCTGTTACGATACCGTACCGGATGATGATGTAAAAAAATTTTATAAGTATCGTTGTAAAACATTTAAAATAGTACGAAATGTTAGTAAAGACAGAAGTAGTACATAGAGCAACATGATTACAAGAATATAGAATGGAAAATCAAGTGGAATTTAATCTGAAGTTGAGTCTATATTGTTTACAGTATCTATAATGTATGTATACTTACTTGGAAGTAGTATGTTGTGTTTCTCGACAGATTGTAAGCAGTGTATTCTAATTTTGTTGCATCTAAATTTGGTGAATCACATATGTGTGAATAAGTCCCTGCTGAACATTTGACTTTGTAGCCTTGCACTATTCCATTTGAATGTCTGGGTGGATCCCATCTGAATACTGCCATAACATCCTGTTGGAAAAATATGTCACAATTAGAAAAAAGAAGAAAATTTATATAAATGTCATAGATTTATAAAGATAGATTTTAAAGGGAAAAATGTTCATTAATAAAGGATAAACAGGGAAACGTATTTCCAAATACCTGGGTTATAATAAAAAAGAGTCTTCTTCTTCTTCTTCCTTCCAAGTATTAGGCCAAGGTCTGTTACGATCCTATAGAAAATTTTCCCTCCAGCGTTTCATAGGACGGCCCAGTGATCTTCGTCCTCTTGGTATATAATTATAAACTGCTTTGGGGATCCGATTTGAACTCATTCTTTCAAGATGGTGTTTCCAATTTAGTTGGTACTGTTTAATATATTCCAAAATTGGCGTAGTCTTCAATTCTTTTAAGATATCGGTGTTCCTTTTCCGATCCCATCTGGTGTAACCCGCTGTTCTGCGCATGAATCTCATTTCACAAGCCGTTATTCTGCTTTCATGTTGTTTTCTTAGTGTCCATGCTTCACTACCATAGGTCAACACTGGTCTAGCCAAAGTGTTATATAAACGTAATCTGGTGTTTTTTTTGTACAAGGGATGGATAAAAAAAAGTAAGTAAAGTAATTCCCACTACAGGCCTCAGGAGGCCCTTGGGGTAGTAGGAGGTTAAGGCTCCCACTTTTTCTGGACAATCGGCACTTGATGTCAGCTGGGTTGTCAGCCCTGCATGAAGGCCGCCTTTACCCCCAGAACAAGCATCTGGTACTCTTTTCCGTTAGAGGCTGAGTCGACCCGAGGGCCATAGTGCCGCCAGAAGGTTTGGGTCAGTTTAAAAATCCTGACCCACCAGGACTTGAACCCTCAACCTTCCAGCTTGTAGCACAGTGCCTTAACCACTACGCTACGGCAGAAAACTGAAGAATGTTAAATAGATTTAAAAGAAAATTCTAAGAAGTGCATTTGGACCTATCAATGACAATGACAGTTATTATTTTTTGACAAATTTAAAATTCCAATTTATGATTAAAAATATTTTAAAAAGGAATAATGTGAAACATATGAATCCTTGTTAAAATATTTTTAATAATAAATTGGAATTTTAAATTTGTTAAAAAAATATGTCTTGGTGATGGTAACTATGTATTATACACAACCATATGTTGAAAATGAACTCATGCAAGGTGATTGAAACGTCGACTTAATGAATTATTTTTTCGACTGGGATAACAATTAATTCTTATTATTATTAACTACTCTCAGGGAATAATATTTAACAAACATATTTAATAATAATGAATTTATATAACTTGTATAGAGAAGCATAGATGACAATAATAATTTAATTGAAAAGGTTACAATTGGCTGGACATGTAAAAAAAATGGACAGGTAGTCATGGAAAGTATACACTGTTATGGAATCAGTGCAACCTAGCATCATGAGGAATTTGGGTAGCTATGATATGTTGTGACTTCAGGTTGAGAAAACCAGCTATAATGTCTGAGATACCTGACTTGCTGACCATGTTTCCTCTTTCCCTCTGTGATTGATACATGGATAAGCTAGCACCCAGCTAGCAGGCCATGACCTTGTAGGTATTTTGCTCAATGGAGTTTATTTTTACACCAAAGACAATAATGTGATTGTTACACTTTTTATTTAAATGATCCCACTTAAGGCCTTAGGAGGACCTTGGGGTAGTAGGAAGTTAAGTCTCCTAGCTTTTTAGACAATCGGCATGAGATGTCAGCCCTGCATGACGACCATGTTTACCCTCAGAACATTTCTAAAACTTATTTCCATTAGAGGCTGAGTCAACACCAGGCTCTGGTGAAGACCAGTTAAAAATTCCTGACTCCACCAGGATTGAAAGCCTCAACCTTATTATATTTGAAGAGAAAAGTTGTATGCCTAGTTCGAACCCAGGACCTCTAGTTTTATATACTAGCGCTCTGCCACTGAGCTATCCTAGGCCTACTATCTAAATACAAATTTTTCTCTTATACAATTCCCAAGCCCGCAAAAGGCTATAAATGATTGTTCAACAAGTCAAATGGTGGTTTCTTATTTAAGAAGGCTTTAATAGGAATTTTAACCTTACCTTATAAAGCCAGTAGAGTTTCTTTCAATGTTTTTATTGTAAATATATAATTTCTCATTGGAGAACAAATTATATTTGAAGATATAAATTTTTACACATAGACTGGGGTTTGAACCCAGGACCTCTAGTTTTTACACACTAGCACTCTTCCACTGAGCTATCCTAGGCCTCCAATCTAAATGCAAATTTCTCTCTAATAAAATTCCCGAGAGCGCCAAAGGCTACAAACCCTTGATCTACACGCCAAATGATGGCTTCTTATTTAAGAAGATTTTAAATGGGAATTTTAATGTTACTTTATAAAGCCAGTAGAGCTTCCCCATAGCTTATTGCCATCTATGCTATGGCATTTCCCTGTTACACTGCTTTACAGCAGTTTTTTCTTTCTCTAATATGCAATTCATTTTATTCTAAGGCAGCAATTGGAAATGGTGTCAGTGTTTTATTCCAGATGTATGCCACTGAATGCTTACACAAAACAACTCTTCTCCCATATTTATGAATATGTCAACATATATTGCTATATCAAATGAATAGTAGTAAGGCCAAATAATTTGTCTGCGTCACGATAAGACAATATTGTCCAGACACACCTCCTCTCTCTTTCTTCCCCTCTTCTCCCCGACAGCATCAATCATATTCTCACATCTAGAGTTGCACTTGCTTGTGTCAGCTGACATTAAACAACACTAAACCTGTTCGTGCATATTGCAGACAAATTATTTGACTATATCTCTAATAATGATAAAAGTCGGTGTTATAAACGTTTGACCACAAACTTGCCTGATTGTTCTTAACTGGGTTTCTGGAGTATGAAACAAACACTCTTGGGTTTGTAGGTTCTGTAGGGACAGACGGTGGAGAATGCAGTGTTGTACGAACTTGTGGTGAGGCTCCCCAGTATGTGAAAGCCTTAACTGTTATCTGCAGTTCCGAGTATGGAATCATCCCTGGATTCCAGTAGCTTAAATATGGCTCCACTGTCACTTTCTGAAACACCAAGTTTATTCTATGTTTACCATATTTACTTGAGTAATTTTCCCCCTTTTTTCAAAATTTAGGAGTGAAAATTTGAGGGGGAAATTATGTGATGGAGAGAAAAATATTTAGAGGAGTGTTAGGTCCAGTAAAGGAAAATGGAATTTGGAGGTTAAGAAGGAATAATGAATTATACCTCAAGAATAATAAAGAAAATATAGTTATTTTCATCAAATCCAAAAGATTACAATGGTTTGGACATACACTAAGAATGCCAAAGGGAAGATTGTCAAATGATATTTTGAATTGGAAGCCACAGGGAACAAGACCAAGAGGAAGACCCAAAGATCGATGGGAGGATGACGTAATTGAGGATTTAAGAGAGATGGGGATTTTTGATTTGAAATCTACTGCACGAGATAGGAAGAAATGGCATAAACTAGTTGAGAAGGCCAAGACATTCCACTGGAAGTCGTAGAGCCTGACGAGGAAGAAGAAGAAGAAGAAGAATTATGTGATGACTATGAAAATATCAATATGCTTTCTCAATGTAGAACACTATTACGTCAAAGACATTGGGCTAGAGTTGTTCGTCTTCTCAAACTCAGCCCATTTCTCCTCACAAAATGTACAGCCCATCCCCTGCTCACCTTGAAATCAGCATCTGTAATTGCACGCTTTGTTGCAACTTCCCTTCCTTTGAAATGTATCATCTCGTGTGTTACAGCAAAACCATCATTTCTAAGTTCCATTATGTAATCCAGAACTTCGCAGTCAACCTCGGGATATTTGCCAAACTTTGAGCCACAAAACGAACAAAATGTCGATTTTGCTTTTTCTGATTGTACTTTTAGAGACCCCCAATACTGCACTAATCTCGGTTGTACATCAAACTTTCTTCCCACATGTTTCACTCCATTTTCCTTGGTAAAATTACCACTTGTAACTTAAATTTGCAGTGTAGCTGTTATACTTTCTTCCCACAGTTGAGTTTAACGAGCTGACGCTGTGACAGAATAACACTCAACTTTTATAAGATTCATGATGTGTTCCGTTGAGGTTTATTCAAAATTAATATAAAATTATAGAATATTCACCTGAAAGGTCCGTCTCCTCAACTTAATTATCATTTAACTGTAGCGCTTTCGGGACTTGTCCCATCATCGGCAGGATTCAAAACTGGTGTTTCACTGAAGATCTGGTAGAGGGGGTTGCATGTATTTGGTTCGTTTTCGTTTATCAGGCTGTCGTTGTGAGCTGCTTTCATGATTTCCATCTCTTCGAGTACGTTTATCTTCGCTGGATTATTTTCTCTGTGCATTACTGTTAGGGTGTTTTCAATATTTAACATGCGATGTCCTTCATGGATAACGTGTTTTGCATAGCTTGATTTACCTTCTGCGTGAATGAAGTCTCGAAAATGTTCTTTGAATCTGATGTTAAAACTCCTGTTTGTCCTTCCTATATAAAATTTGTTGCAGTCCTTGCATGTCAGTTTTATAAACTCCTTTGCTGTTGAAAATGTTATTTTCTTCAATGTTATTGTTTATTATGTTGTTTAATTTGTTATTGGTTCTGTATGCTATTTTTACGTTTTTATCGGCTTTCTTTAGTGCATTGGCTAATTTTGTCCGTTTCTTTTCCTGTGTATGTAAGTGTTATCCATGTTTTCTTGTTGTTGTCAGATTCTTTTTCTAGTTTAGTTATGTTGGTTATGTTGTTCTTCCTTTTTTTGTTTTTTTACGAGCTTATCTATGAATTCTTCATTATAGCCATTGGTTTTTGCCATATACTTAATGTAGTTGAGTTCTTGGATATAATTGTCTTTGCTTAATGGAGTTTCAACATTCTACTGACTAAGCTATTAAATGTACTAATTTTCTGTTGAAAAGGGTGTGTAGAATTTTTGTTTATGGCCAGAGCATTGTTTGTGGGTTTCCGGTAGATACCGATTTCTAGTTTATTGTTGTGTAGATTTTTGGTTATAGACAAATCTAAGTAGTTTATGCTGTTGTTAATTTCTATTTCTTCGGTGAAAGTGATTTTTTCATGCATGTTGTTTAAGTCTTGTAGTATTTCTTTTTCTTTTCTGTTTTCATTTTCATATATTACTAGTACATCATCAACATATCGTGTTATTAGTTTTATGTTGAATTTGTGTATTAGTTCCTCAAAATGTTTATTTTCCAGTTCTTGTAGGAAGATTCTGCCATTATTCCAGATGTAGGACTCCCCATCGGGATCCCGTCTTCTTGAATAAATAGTTCATTGTTAAATTGGAAGTAATTTTGCTTTATTGTTGTTGTTATTAGTTTGTTTAACTGATTGATATAGTTATCTTCAAGTTTACTGTCTGTTAGTTTTTGTTTTATTATGTTTGCTGTTTCGTTTATCGGGATATTAGTGTACAGGTTTTTTATGTCGAATGACGTCATTTTAGTATTCCTATTGATTTCTAAATGCTGTAGTTTGTCTGATAGTTCAAATGAGTTCTTAATTGTGTAACGATTTTCAAGTTTGACATCATTTTTCATTTTCTGAGCGACTAATTTGGAAATTTTATAGTTAGGAGCATTCATGCAATTAACAACTGGTCTTATGGGAATGTTGTCTTTATGGATTTTTGGAAGGGCTTTCATTACTGGTGGTGAGGGAGTATTATTTACCCATTTGGCGTTTTTGTATTTATTATGTTCATTATTGGTTGTGTTGGTGATTAGAGGGCACGATTTTAGTGCTTCTTTTATTTGTCTGCTATACTTTCCTGTGGGATCTTTTTCAATTTTTTTGAAATTGTTTTCTTTTATAAATTGCTTGGTTTTATTGATGTATTCTTCCTTTTCCATAATAACTATTGTGTTGCCCTTGTCGGCTTTTGTGTGTATTATATTATTGTTCCTAAATTTTCTTTTTATTTTAGAGATGTTCTTGAGAGTTTGTTCATCAATAAACATCAAAGATAAACAAACTCTCAAGAACATCTCTAAAATAAAAAGAAAATTTAGGAACAATAATATAATACACACAAAAGCCGACAAGGGCAACACAATAGTTATTATGGAAAAGGAAGAATACATCAATAAAACCAAGCAATTTATAAAAGAAAACAATTTCAAAAAAATTGAAAAAGATCCCACAGGAAAGTATAGCAGACAAATAAAAGAAGCACTAAAATCGTGCCCTCTAATCACCAACACAACCAATAATGAACATAATAAATACAAAAATGCCAAATGGGTAAATAATACTCCCTCACCAACAGTAATGAAAGCCCTTCCAAAAATCCATAAAGACAACATTCCCATAAGACCAGTTGTTAATTGCATGAATGCTCCTAACTATAAAATTTCCAAATTAGTCGCTCAGAAAATGAAAAATGATGTCAAACTTGAAAATCGTTACACAATTAAGAACTCATTTGAACTATCAGACAAACTACAGCATTTAGAAATCAATAGGAATACTAAAATGACGTCATTCGACATAAAAAACCTGTACACTAATATCCCGATAAACGAAACAGCAAACATAATAAAACAAAAACTAACAGACAGTAAACTTGAAGATAACTATATCAATCAGTTAAACAAACTAATAACAACAACAATAAAGCAAAATTACTTCCAATTTAACAATGAACTATTTATTCAAGAAGACGGGATCCCGATGGGGAGTCCTACATCTGGAATAATGGCAGAAATCTTCCTACAAGAACTGGAAAGTAAACATTTTGAGGAACTAATACACAAATTCAACATAAAACTAATAACACGATATGTCGATGATGTACTAGTAATATATGAAAATGAAAACAGAAAAGAAAAAGAAATACTACAAGACTTAAACAACATGCATGAAAAAATCACTTTCACCGAAGAAATAGAAGTTAACAACAGCATAAACCACTTAGATTTGTCTATAACCAAAAATCTACACAACAATAAACTAGAAATCGGTATCTACCGGAAACCCACAAACAATGCTCTGGCCATAAACAAAAATTCTACACACCCTTTTCAACAGAAAGTTAGTACATTTAATAGCTTAGTCAGTAGAATGTTGAAACTCCCATTAAGCAAAGACAATTATATCCAAGAACTCAACTACATTAAGTATATGGCAAAAACCAATGGCTATAATGAAGAATTCATAGATAAGCTCGTAAAAAAACAAAAAAGGAAGAACAACATAACCAACATAACTAAACTAGAAAAAGAATCTGACAACAACAAGAAAACATGGATAACACTTACATACACAGGAAAAGAAACGACAAAATTAGCCAATGCACTAAAGAAAGCCGATAAAAACGTAAAAATAGCATACAGAACCAATAACAAATTAAACAACATAATAAACAATAACATTGAAGAAAATAACATTTTCAACAGCAAAGGAGTTTATAAACTGACATGTAAGGACTGCAACAAATTTTATATAGGAAGGACAAACAGGAGTTTTAACATCAGATTCAAAGAACATTTTCGAGACTTCGTTCACGCAGAAGGTAAATCAAGCTATGCAAAACACGTTATCCATGAAGGACATCGCATGTTAAATATTGAAAACACCCTAATAGTGATGCACAGAGAAAATAATCCAGCGAAGATAAACGTACTCGAAGAGATGGAAATCATGAAAGCAGCTCACAACGACAGCCTGATAAACGAAAACGAACCCAATACATGCAACCCCCTCTACCAGATCTTCAGTGAAACACCAGTTTTGAATCCTGCCGATGATGGGACAAGTCCCGAAAGCGCTACAGTTAAATGATAATAAGTTGAGGAGACGGACCTTTCAGGTGAATATTCTATAATTTTATATTAATTTAGAATAACACTGTTATCAATAATACCTAACTGTATTCAGACTTCATTTCTCTATGATTCAGACTGACGACAGCAGATGTGTGGCTGACATATACTGCAGGTACTGTTAGGTCTTTGTAGAAGGGGATGAATTCGACCTTGAGTTTTTCATTAATTCCTTTGTGCTATACTTGAAATCTTCAGAAGAGTGTCCAAACTTGTAACTGAAAATTTATGGCCTAGGTAATGCACATTGTATCAGAAATGGATTAAAAAAAATATGAAAACCCTAGGGGGGGGGGGAATAATGCAAGGGGGTCAATTATGTGAGTAAATACGGTATTCTTGCCCAGTACTTTGCAAACTTTTTAGCCCCTATAAAAAAATAAATAGAACTCTATAAAAAATAAATTCACCCACAACAAATGTAAATGTAATCTACAGTTCTGTGTGACACAATCATTTACTCAACCTCAATCTAGTGGTAAATGATGTCAATTACTTAGGGTCAGTTTTATCAACATGCGTAACTGTATTACAGCATATTTGAAGAGAAAAATTATACGCTCAGACCGGGACTTGAACCCAGGACCCTTGGTTCTCTAGACCAAGTGCTCTACCAACTGAGCTACCTGAGCAAGTACCGATCTAAACGCAAATCCTTCTCTATATACAGCAGTTTAAGCTATGCATTTTACAGGGAGGGAAAAGTGGCATAATACAGTTAACTCTCTTGCTGAAACCGACCCTTACTGAGCAAGTAGGGAAGATTACATAAATAACAGTGAATTTTGAAGTTCCTGAGGAGAAGAATTTGATAAGGAAGTTCATATGCCCATCACCAGAGGGACAGGATATACAAAGGGTTTTAACTGATAATGAAGGAAATGTTCTTCAGTACATGTCCCAGGCAAGAGAGCAAAATATAAGGTGAGGTATAAATAGCCAATACAATTTCTTCAGTAGGGGCTTCATGTCATGTCATCCATCATTCTGGTATTATGGTAGATCTGAATAGATGGTTTACATTTATTTTATGACCATTGTAGTTACATACATACATAGTGTTCTGCCCAAGAGCAGGTCTTTCACTGCAAACTCAGCATTCTCCACTCTTTCCTTAACTCAGCTTTCCTTTTTTTATATCTGCATACAAACCATTTACTTTAATATTGTCTATCATCTGATGTCTTTTTTTCTGCCTCTAACTTTCTTTCCATTGACCATTCCTTCTAGGGCATCCATCAGCAGGCAGTTTCTTCTTAGCCAGTGACCGATCCAATTTCTTTTCCTCTTCTTTATGAGTTTCAGCATCGTTCTTCCTTCACCTACTCTGTCTAGCACATCTTTATTTTTTATTTTGTGTGTCCATTTTATATGCTCCATCCTTCTCCATATCCACATTTCAAAAGCTTCCAGTCACTTTTTCTCAGTCTGTCGTAATGTCAAAGTCTCTGCACCATACAATGCTACACTCCACTCAAAGCACTTCACTAGCCTCTTTCGTAATTATTTTGCCAAAGGTCTGCAGAAAATGCTTCTCTTCTTGTTAAAAGCTTTTTTTTTTTGCCATTGCTATTCTCTGCTTTACTTCTTGACTGCAGTTCATGTTGCTACTATTGTAGTTAAAGTAATTAATAATAAATTAAGAATCATCGTCATCATCCTGACATGTCATAGTCCTCGAAGGACTGTTATGATCTACTGAAGATTTCCTTCCACCTCTTCATGGGTCATCCCAATACTCTCTTCCCATGTGGGATATAGTTTAGGATTGCCTTAGGGATTCTTCATCTGAGCATTCTATTAACATGTTGTTTCCAATTTTTTTGATAGTTATGGATATGGTCAAGGACCGGGTCTATGTCAAGTTCCTGAAGGAAGTTGGAATTCATTTCATATCCCACTTAATATAGCCTGCAGTTTGATGCATGAACTTCACTTCATTGGTGGTAATCCTCTCATCTGTTGTCCATAGGGTCCACACTTCACTGCCATAACATAAGATAGGTCTTGCCAGAGTTTTATATAGACAAAGACATGTGTTTTTGAACAAGAGATGGTTTCATTACCCTGTTTATAATTCCAATTATTATAAATTTAATAATTATAATAAAGAATATATTACTATAATTGAACTTTTATAGGAATTAATCACTATGAGGTTTAATTTATGGTGAAATCAAATGTTTCCTACCTCTCCTCGTATAAATCTTCTAAGCAGATTGCGATTTTGAGACCATAACGGTCTCATCTTCAGTACAATCTTGACAACTGATGTTATGTTGATCGATAGAAACACTTCTTCTTCCCTCTGTTGTGGACCTGATCCAGAGGTTCATCGGTCCACCAACAGAGGGAAGAAAAAGTGTTTCTTCTGATTGACATAACATCAGTCGTCAAGATTGTATTGATGATGAGATCGTTATGATCTCAAAATCGCGATCTGCTTAGAAGATTTATATGAGGAGACGTAGGAAACATTTGATTTTATTGTATATTACTATAACTTAATAAATAAGTGAAACCTGACTCATCTTACCTCATAACTTGTAGTGTTCTAAGATTAAATTAAACCTCATCATCATCTTCAAGGTATGGGCCTGTTGGCCCGTTCTGCTTCCCAGTGCACTATATGCTGCAGGTTCAGGTTTATAATGAAGCAGCTGTTTTGATAAACGATTATTTGGCATTCTTTGTATATGTTCAAACCAATTACATTTATATCTGTGTATTCTCTCGTTTATGTTATATATTTGTAATTCATCTCTGATATCATGACTTCTCTTTTGATCTCTTAGAGATACACCTGCAACTGATCTGAGAAATCTCATTTCTATTGTCTCAATTTTATGTTTATCAGAGATCGTTAAAGGCCAGGTCTCAGGCTAGTGATTTTTTCCTATAAAAGTTCAATTGTAGTGTTCTATTTGAACAGGTCTCAGTATATCAAAAGATGGAGTGGGAACTAACATCTAGGGCCTACAACATAAAATTCAACAGTCTGGAAAATCTTATGATGGTTTATATGATATACTGAAACATATTAAAATAGAACACAACAAGTTACGAGGTAAGATGACTACGGATTCACCTTATTTATTAAGAAGGACCTCATAATGTTACTTCCTAATGTAATTCATTAATTACTATAACTTACTGGTTCAGAAAAATCAGTTTTTGAAAAATCTGTCTTGACTTCGTAGAACACTTGATCATAATTAACATTAGTGACTGGATCCCATTTGATGACAAATTCATCCCAAGTGCCTGTGATGTGTATGGAGGAGAGATGTATAGGCTCTGGAATAACACTCACTTCATCACGACGACTTGTGTCTGTAACATTAATATTAATTGTTGTATTCATAGCCTTGTAAATCTGATTATACAGAAAAAACAGACATCAAATTCATTCATAGTTATTTTTATTATATACAGCTTTCCTCATTAGAGGATTGCCTAAGGACACAGTGATACAGACAATTAATTTTCGAAATTGATGAAATACATTTTGTAAATAAATTTAAAATTTTTCAAATTTTATTGAAGTATACATACTATAAGGTAGACATTTTGTAAAGATGGTTTCTTAAAATTGAAATTGATCCTCTAATGACAGCGATCACAATTTTAGAAAGATACACTCTGCCCTAATCTAAGAAATTCCAAAATTTAGCTAAGAATCCTGGTATAGTACCTCTTGCTCCGATCATCAATCCTGTGACAGTCATACTATCTGATTGGTATTTATCTTTGTATTAGTCAATTGTTGGCTCATATATGGCTTTTTTTCACAGTCAACTTCCTCAGGTTGGCCACTATGAGTCTCAAAATGGATTGTGGGATCTAATATCATAACAATTTTAGAAGATGGTCTAAATTCAATAATATATATTCGTCTATTACTTCCATTAGTGGCCACACCATGAACTTCCTCATAAACTGTGTATCCATAATCTTGCAAGGCTTCTACCATCATGTTTCGAATAGTGTGGTGCAATGGGAAATAACATTATGAGGTTCCATGGGCTAGTGGTTAGCATTTCTGACTACTGTTCATGAGGTACTGGGTTTGATTCTCTGTCAGACCATAAGAATTTTTCCTTAAAGGGAATTATTCTTATGGTTGCCCATGGTCTGGAACTTAGGTTAAGTTTAGGTTAAGAACAAAGTTCTTAGGAAAATTTTTGGACCAAAGAGAGATGAAGATAGGTGAATGGGGAAGACTACATAACAGTGAACTACAGGGTCTTTATAAGAAGCCAGATATAATAAGAACAGTTAAGCCTCGTACACTGCGATGGGCAGGACATGTGGCACGAATGGGGAATGAAAGATGTGCATGGAAGCTTCTTGTAGGAAAACCAGAGGGAAAATGTCCAGTTGGTAGACCAGAATGAGGTGGTAGAATAACATTAACTATGATTTGAGGGAAGTAGATTATACAGGGAATGATCTCTCAGGAGAGAGATGTATGGAGAGCTTATGTCTGCACTGCTATGAACCTATGGGTTTGATAGTGCCAGTGAGTTAGTTAGTTAGTTAGGTTAGAACTCTCCTGGCACTTCATTATCATTTATCACATATCATATCATCAAGTAATGTAACTCCATCTTTTAGGTGCTCCAACTTCAGAAGTGGGTTACAATTATGCAATGCCAGGAGAGAACATCAGAAATGTCGAAATGACAACCTGGGGCACTGAAAAAAAACAAATGAGGCTCTTAATTCAATGAATGAATGAGTCACTTCTTATCTTACCTCATATTTTATGTTCTTTTAAACATGGGAACTGCAGTTTTCAAGAGGAGTCTTGACATTGAGTCATAATGTCAGCTGAAGATAAGAGGTACTCCTCTTGAAAACTGTAGTTCCCATGTTTAAAAAACATAAAATATGAGGTAAGATAAGAAGTGACTCATTCATTCATTGAATATCAAATCCACTTAATACATATAGGGTCAAAACATGGCTTTCTTCTTAAATACAGAGGGCGACATGATTCCTCTGACAAACTTAAGATAGGTTGTTTGGGGACGTTGGCTGATTGTTTTGATATATGGAACACATTTCTCTGGTTACTTGTTACTTGACCTCAGATCTTAAATTTTATGCCTATTTTTTCCCAGAAGGTATAAATAAAAACCAAAAGATGTAAATCCAGGTTTAATAAAATGCTATACCACCAAGTACAATTTAACTGAGCCTAAAATTGCTTGTTTTACCAGTTAGTGCCTATTTTGTGTTTTTGTGTCTAAATTAGTCTTAATGTTTGTTTATGTGCCAAAAAAACATTTTTTTCTCAAAAATTTAAATTTTTATAATGCATTCCAGTTCAGCATTTTGGAGATCTTCTGAGAAATGCATTTTTCAACCTTTTAAGCTATTAAATGTGGTACTAATGACTAATGTGTATCATTAGATAAAATTTTCCTTACTTATGGATAAATAAAAAATAACACGACGTACAATACACACTACCACAGCTAGATACAAGACCACATTTTAACTGTAATAAGTGCCAAAATTATTTGAATGTATTGGACATGTAATCAGGATGGATGATGGTAGATCTTTTAATAGTATATTACAATGCGAGATTGGGAAGTGTGTTTTTTTTACAGAAGTGAGATAATTGATAAAAAGTGAGTGATAGCTCAGTTTTTAATATTGGAGATTCCATAAAACACTTCACAAACATGTGTTGTACAATATTTTTGCATGATGGTGTTTTCAAATTAATATATAATAGTAAAATAATGTAATATATTTGTTGGAAATATTTGTGTTCATTATAAACAACTGCTGGCATTAGCAATCTGGCTAATGTATATATGCTAAAAGACAAAAATAATTTAGTTGAGACTACAGCAGGCCATGACACCAATAAGGCATAAAATGGCGACAAGTACAAATTTATTTGTTTTAAATAAAGTTCAGTTCATTTAAAATCGGTGATTTGTTTCATATAATGTATAATACACTACCTTTTGGATATATTTTTGTACATACATTGTTCGTAGTATACATAAAGGGCAGTGGTTTTACTTCCCATCCTAGGTAGGTAATTTGTAATATTACAGTATAGTTATTTAGTTATTTATAGGTTAGCAACCCAAAATTTAGGAAATTGAACTTTCAATCATGTTTACGATTCCTGTAAGAATGACAGAATGCACTGTCATGCAGAAAAATTTTTTGAAGAAAAACAAAGAGTGAGTAGAGATAGAGGTCTATGTAGATTGAAATGGCTGGATTGTGTGGAAAAGGAACTAAATAGTTTAGGATTAGATTATAGAGGATGAAGATGGAGAAATACAGATTATCTAGAAATAGGTAATAGTCAAATTAAATCAGTGTCAGTATTTAAGTATTTGGGTGCAATAGTGAATTCATTGGAAGAAGTTAAGCAAATAATTGTAAATGGGAATAAGGTGTATTATGCACATTTAACATTATTTAAAAGTAAACTAATATCTAAATCTGCCAAACTAAGATTATACAAAAACTAATAAAACCAATAGTGACTTATGCAAGTGAAACATGGACTCTCAAAGAAGCAATCATTAAAGTTTTGTTTATAATTCTTTTAATTGATTCATAAGAAAATGCATTTGTTACTTTCTACTTAATTTTACATACTTTTTTACAAGTATATCAGCTCTTTCATTTCCTTGTATTCCACAATGGGCTGGAATCCATTGTAAGACTCATGTTTACCAAGTTTCTCAATAGTCTGAATCATTTAGGTAAAATTTTATCACTCACCTCATATTTTTCTTGAGGTGAGTGATAAAATTTTACCTAAATGAATATACCTCATAGTGTGAATTACTAAAATAAGCTGTCTGAATCATGTTTTGTATTTTCAATATTTTTCCCATTTTTGGATACATGGTTAATGCTATGGTCTGAATGACGGCTTTGGATTCTGATAGAATGACAATATTTTTGCAATGTTGTAAGCCAATTAAAAATATAAGCGAGAGATTAAAATAGCTTCAGTTTCACCATCAAAATTAGTAGTAGTAATTAGAAACCATCTTCAACTTGAGAAAAAAAAAGATAATGAACATAAATTTTATGTAATGTGTAGATTTACTTGGATAATGATGCAGAAGAGAATCCAATACAGCCACTATGTTCAGTCCAGAGAGACTGGTTCCACTTATTATAGCAGTGTTTTGTCCATTTAAATCACCTATTACAGCATTTTTACCATCTTGAAGCCACATTAAATGATCACTGAAGTAGCACAAAGGGCCTGAAAATGAGATAAAACAAAACAAAATTCAATTTAAACATTAAATTATTTAAAAACTGGAATCACTATGTTGCCATTTAACACTTTACAAGAATCTAGATCACCATCTTCTTACGTTTGGCTAGACAAGGCCCAGAAAGTGTTTTGTGGGCATTCATTCAAATCCTGGTTCAGACAAAAAATTGTCTCTTTATTTGTATCAAGAATTAGCTACTGTGAAGTTCTGGCTTCTTTAGCAGCTTTTGAGGGGTCTATGATGTATGGTGTGGTAAGAGGGCAAGTTGCAGGTACTGTCGGCAACTACCCTCTGTTTAGATAACATAATAGTTACTACACGTTACATTTTCTTATCTACTAGTTCTGTGTTAGTGAATATATTTGTTGTCTAATAAGTTTAGAGTGTTCATTATAGGATAGCGCTGTTTTTATAACAATTGATTTTATTATTATTATTATTATTGTTATTAATAAGAAAATGTTTTTTTGCATAGGTACTAGTTTGCTTCCCCACTCGGCAATGTTCCCTTCTGCTATGCGTCTTTTGTTTCACCAAACGGCAATAGTTATCAGAACTGGACTAGTGCTGCTGTGCCTAAATAAAGTAAGTGTTTTTATTTTTAGTTTAATAAATGAAAAAGAAAAATAATTATAAATTTATATCTTAATTCTTTTTAGATATTCCGTGCTTCTGAAAATGGAATATACCAAATATGGCAGTTGCTAGAGTAAATTTTTAATTTTGGATTTCAGATAAACCCCACTTCTAATAGTTGGATTTACTGAATTTTTTGTAGAACCCAATTCAATTTATTTCATTAGTATATACTGAGTTTCATTGTGAAACATCGAAAATTGTTACCACTACAGCAGTTTTTTAATTTTTTAAATGGTTTTAGAGAATAACAGATAGTGGCTAAACACTTACCATATCTGAAAACCTGTATATACAAATTTTCATGAAGATTGGTGAAGAACTTTCGGAGATTTAAGATTTTGAACAAACAAACATTTACATTTAATATTTAAAGGAAGTAATACTATGAGGTTTATTTTAATAATTATGATTTAGGCTGTTTTTTTTTTCGCCTCATATTTGTAGTTATATTGCAGACTGCAGTTTCCACACTCTGTGTGTCATTGTCAATACTTCCTAACTAGGAAGTGTTAATAAGAAAAAGAAAAAATAATTATAAATTTATATCTTAATTCTAGGAAGCTTTGATAATGGCACATAGAGTGTGGAAACTGCAGTCTGCAATATAATTATAAATATGAGGCGAAAAAAAAAACAGCCTAAATCATAATTATTAAACATTTACATTGAAGATAATCAGAAAGATATATTATATTGTGAATGGCTTGAATGAGTACTTAATTTCAATACTACATTTGTAATTAGCTGATATGGCATGGAATAAACTCCATCATGATGTATGCTGTATTCTTACTTGAAGAAATCTGCTATATTGTGAATAGATCACTACTATAGATGTATGGGGATTTCAAATAGAGAAAAATTTTGAATCTGCTCTTCAATTATCTGAGTAGCACAATTGGTTAATGCACTAGTGTGTAAAGCTGGAGATCTTGGTTTCAAATCCTGATTCAGACAAAAGTTGTATTAACTATTGGATGCAAATAGCTTAAATAAGTAAATTAATTTCCATATATTTGAAGAGAAAAATTTTCGCCTAGACCGAGACTCGAACCCGAGACCTTTGACTTGCCGGGCCAAATGCTCTACCAACTGAGCTACTGAGGTGAGTTACGATCTAGATGCAAATTTTTCTCTTCTATATGTTGTAATTCCCTATCGCCAAATGCTTTTGAAACCATTGCTTCTATCTTTGCAAATGGCAGCTTCTTAGTTAAGAAGACATTTATTGGGAATTTAACATTACTTTATAAAGCTAGTAAGGCTTCTAATGATGTTTTTATTATTAATTTAACATTTCTCACTGAAAGATAAATTATATTTCAAGAGAAATGTTAAATCAATAATAAAAACAGAATTTCAATATTACTTTAATAATTAGCTGATATGGTGAGTGTGCGCAATTACTGCAGATTTTTCCATTTTCAAATTGACAGTCAGATGCAAGTTGATGTTTTGTTGGAAAATCAGAAAGAAAGTGATCAGTAGGTAAGCAAAATGAGATTGAAGGATAACATTAACCACGATTTTAGGGAGGTAAATTATATAGAGAATGATTGGAAAAAGTTGGCTCTGGATAGGAGGGATGTACGAGGTGTGTTTTTAAAGTAAGTTCCAAAAGGGTGTAGTAATTAAACGGGAAGATATTTACAAACCATTTTTGTTGCATTGTATTCCCCACACTTCAGTTACGAGGGCGGATCAGAAAGTAATGCACAATAATTTTTTTCTGCCTTGGTATTGCAGCTAGAATGTTGAAATTTCACAGAGATATAGTTTTAAGTTTTCACTACAGATGGTATTTTTTTCTCAGGTGCACCTCTTGCGAGAGAAGCTTGAACTATGCAACAAAGATGGCGTGCATGCTACAGTCATCCACCTGTGAGGAACAGAGAAGTGTTGTTCGATTTTTGTGGGCCAAAGGGCATAAACCCAGTGAAATTCACAGGGACATGCGTGGCATGTATTGGGATGATTGTATGGACCTTAGTGATTCGCCATGCTCCGGCCGGCCGACAACAGCAGGAATCCCGCAGAATGTCAGAGGCATTGAGGCGGCAATTCTGAACGACCGGCGTGTGCATCTGTTTGGTCCCATGAAGAAATTCCTGGCCGGCAAACGCTTTGAGACAGATGTGGAAGTGAAATCAGCAGTGTGCAGATGGCTACACTCCAACCAAACGGACTTCTACGAACAGGGCATATTGAAACTGGTAACACGATGGGAAAAATGTGTTGAGAAAGTTGGTGACTATGTCGAAAAGTAGGTAAAAGATGTAAGTTCATTTGTGATTTTTTTCCTTTTTTTTACTATTAAACTTTTTAAAAACAAAATTATTGTGCGTTACTTTCCGATCCTCACAGGTGGACGACTGTAGCATGCGCGCCATCTTTGTTGCATAGTTCAAGCTTCTCTCGCAAGAGGTGAACCTGAGAAAAAATACCATCTGTAGTGAAAACTTCAAACTATATCTCTGTGAAATTTCAACATTCTAGCTGCAATACCAAGGCAGAAAAAAGTTATTGTGCGTTACCTTCCGATCCGCCCTCGTACTTTTCAAATAATCTCCACCATTATTGGAGGCATTTATCGAGTCGGGACACAAGTTTTTCTATCCCCTCATTGTAGAATCCACCTGCCTGCAATGCGAATCACTCCTGCACTGCTGTTTTCACTTCATTGTCGCCATAAAAATGTTGGCCCCTGAGGAACATCTTGAGGTGCAGGAAGAGATGAAAGTCACTCAGAGCCAAATCCTGACTGTAGGGGGGATGGTCAATTTGCTCCCAGTCAAATTTTGAGATGAGATTTTGGGTGTCACAAACTATGTGTGGCTGAGTGTTGTCATGAAGCAACACAACTCCATCGGTCAGCATCCAATGTCTCTTGATCTGAATTGCACGACACAACTTCTTCAAGGTCTGACAATACGTTTCTCTATTAATGGTTTCATCCTGAGGCAAGAATTCAATGAGTAGGACTTCTTTTCTGTCCCAAAAAACAGTGCACATGATCTTGCATGTTGATATGGTTTGTGTGAATTTCTTTTTCCTTGGTGATGAAGTGTGCCTCCATTCCATGGACTGCTGCTCCAACTCAGGTGTCATGTGAGATACCCAAGTCTCATCACCTGCCATGATATGGTCAAAAAACCCATTGCCTTGCTCACTGTAACGTGTGAGAAAGCTCAATGCACTGGAAGCTCATTTGGTTTTGTGTTCCTCGGTGAGCATCTTGGGTACCCATCGTTAGCACAGTTTTCGATATCATAATCGATATGTTATAATTTTGTACAGAACACTCTGTGACAATTGTGGAAAATTCAAGGAAAGCGAAGAAGTTGTGAACCTCCTGTCCTCAAGAATCTTTTCATGGACAGCACACACCAAATCATCATTGATCAAAGATGGTCGACCGGTATACTGTTCATCATGCATAGACGTGCCCCTCGTTGAACTTCCTATTCCATCACTAATGGCATCTTCACAATACACCTCACAAAGTTGACGATGAATGTCAGCTGGTTTGATGTTTCTCATATTCAAGAAATGGGTAACAGACCGTATCTCACAATCGGCAGGGTGCTTGATCACTTAACATTTCAACTGATCATAACTAACCACACATACGGACTGAAGCTCTGAAACAGCATGCCCAGCTTGCCTAAGGACTTAAGAAGAAAACATGCATGTGCAAAATTACCATTGCAGCTATGCAACGGCTATAATTGAAAATGGAACTCACTTTAAAAACACACCTCATATGAAGAGCTTATGTCTATGCAGCAATGAACCTATGGGCTCAATGGTACTACTGAGTTAGTTACGTTGGATTAATCAAGTTATACCTTGTATATGTGGATGTTGAAGACTTGTAGTTTTAATTGGAAGAATTTCTTCACCATGCTGAAGTTGCTCAGCTGTCGGAGCTTGGAACAGTGTGGAACCTTCATAACTTCTTACAATCCAATATACTGCTCTCTGATCAACATTGAGTGTCAGTCCCATCACTGTAACAAATAAACACAAACTTGAAAACTCTAAGATTTATGGCGTTTAATCCACTTGGCCTGAGAATTGTCATTGATTTTAAAGAACTGTAGCATTACAAGTGATTATTATATAAGGAAATTACAATGTATATAAGAGAAAAATTTGCATCTAGATCGTAACTCGCCTCGGTAGCTCAGTTGGTAGAGCCTTGGCCTGGAAAGCCAAGGGTCCCGGGTTCGAGTCTCGGTCTAGGCGAAAATTTTTCTCTTCAAATATAATTGTAAGTGATGATTAAAAATTAAATTAACATTACCAAGATTTTTTCTAAGTTTTACAGAATCATAGTGTGCATGCATGAATGTTTAAAGACTCTTCTACTAGATGGCGGACATATGTGTGAAATCAATATGATCAACCTTCATAATAAATTCCCAAATGTTATTAAGAAACGGATGTACACCAACTTCCCCCTTCATTACCTAACAAAATTAATTATGTACATATTATTAAATGAAGCGTAAACTAATCTGATGTACACTAACTTGTCCCATTGGAACCTAATACAATGAAGTGAGTGAACATCCATTTAAAATATATTTTTTAATGTTGATCATTCCAATTTCATAGATATCTCCACCATCTAGCAGAAGTTTCTTTAAGCATTTGCACATGCACACAATGATTCTCCAGAACTTTGAAGAAATCATTGTGTATGTAGATAAATATTTAATAATTGTAAAAAGAATGTTACAAGTATCATTGCAAAAATTTAAAATAGTACAAAGTATTAGTAAAGACAGAAACGGTACATAGAACAACAGTATTACAATGTAAAAAATGATTCATTAAGGGTTGAATCTATGAATGCATCGGACCGTAAAAGTCATTCTCTGCTGAGAAAGTTGTACCCTAATACAATTTTGCTTACTCAGAAATCTGTTCATGCGGTAATAATTGTTGAAATTTCTAAGCTACCTGGCGAGGTAACTTAGGAGAGAAACGAATCGTGAGAATCCCGAATGGTAACCGATATACTTTGAAACCTTGCTGCTTTATCCAAGATGTTGGACCTTGAAGACTTCGATCTTGTTTTCGGTATATGCGGAGAAGAGGAATTTGATAGAGTCTACCAAAGAATTCAACTGGAAGAACAGGAGAATCGGCGTAATATTGCGCAATGCAGACGTCATTGTATATGGTATTATTTGCGGGATGCAAGCGTAAATGCGTGCCTCTAGCAGACGAAAATAACGGAAGTGGTTTTATTGCTGAGAATTCTAGATAATTTCTTGCCAATATTACGAAAACAACGACTTTCATGCATGACCAGTTAGTGGGTAGCTAATTCGATCTTTGCACTTGCTCACGGAGAGTCAGCTCACCAGTGATTGGAAATAATTTGAGTAGAGTCTAATGTACTTGCATGCGGCCCTAATTCAAGTAGGCTACTACAAGAGTCTAGTATAAAAAATCATAGGTAAAGTTATTCTGAACTTCAATCAAATTACCTTGCTTTCCTGAAAATAATTCTGCAGGATAATAAGTTCTTCTGTTTTTTCCATTCAATCTCGCACATTCTACTGCATGTCCAGTTGACCAGTATATATATGCCTGTATTGCATCGATGTTTAATTCCTTTGCTACTGTTAAAATAGGAAGTGGCTCTTGCTGAGTGCCATTAAGGTTCCCTCTTGTAATCTATAGCAAAATAAATCATAAGATAAAATAATTTAAAACATTAATTAAAAAGAAAATAAAAAATTAATTACTTATTATAGAAATTAACACTATGAGGTATATTCAATTAGGTAAAATTTTATCACTCATCTCACATTTTTCTTCATTTTTTTAAATTCAAACTAGTATTGGAACTTAACACTTCAGTTCCATCCTCAGTACCTCACGACCATTGTTCTGTTGTCTTGAAGTGCCGTCTTTTGCTCCCTCTGTTGGCAGACTAAAAAACCTTGAAATCAGGTCATTCTCCCCAGGAAATTGATGAACTTTGAAATTCCCAGGGAGAATAACTGGAGGTTTTTCAGCCTGCCAACAGAGGGAGTGAAAGATGGCTCTTCAAGACGACAGAACAACGGTCATGGGGGTACTGAGGATAAAACTGAAGTGTAAAGTTCCAAAACTAGTTTAATTTAAAAAAAGAAGAAAAATATGAGGTGAGTGATAAAATTTTACCTAAAAAATTAATTAATAATAAAATTCATCACAGGTAACCCATTGTCAGTATTCATATACATTGGCCAATAAACAATAAAATGTCATGGAAGGAAGCAATAGCAAGATTCAGATTAAAAACAGGACTTAACTGTTTGACTGCCCATCTATATAAAATTAAAATTTATAACTAAAAAGAATGAATAGTATGCAGAACACCAGTAACATCTATGAACACCAGCCATTTCATAAGTAGGAAGTTAGATAACATCAAACAACAAAAATTGTTTTCAATGTTTCTTATTTTAAATTTATCACTTCTCACTGAAGGACATATTGTGTTTGAAGTAAAAATCCCATTTAAAGTATTCTCAAGAAAAAGCTGCCAATAGCATGTGGAGCATAGATTAATTTCTGTTAGTGTGTGAGGATTGTTTAAGAGAGAGAACATTTTTTCCATTTAAATTGAGGTGCCTAAATAGCTCAATGGCAGATTGCTGGTGTATAAAACCAGAGACCTTGGGTTCAAATCCAAATTTATGTTACATTTTTCTCTTCAAATATAAAGAATTCTATTATTGAAAAATTTTACTGGGATATAAGATTCTTAGATAAAAAACATTTATCTAACTCAATTTATAAATTAAAAAAAAAATTAAACATGATAAGCTTTTTACATAATTGGACATTTTTTACACTTCACCTCATAAAAAGTCTGTTTAATTATATAATTGAATATGCATTATAGTTAAGAGAGTCAGATTTAACACCTCACCTCATAATTGTAGATATCTCAAAGACTAGTTTTGATACTTCTTTGTATCATTTCCAGTTCTATCTAACTGTTGAATTGGTGGTTGGTGATCCTGTAGGTTGTTTCCTGCTCCCCCAATGCAACAGTTATATAGGACTGAAAATTATATAAAGAATTATATGGCTGCAACAAAAGCCATGTACGATATCCCTAAACTCCAAAGACTATCCCTCTCAACTGCAATGAAACTCTTCAAGCTTAAAGTAATGCCGGCCGCAACGTACGGAATCCAACTAATATGGAATCACTTGACGGTGAAAAACCTTAAGAAACTGGAGAACGTTAAATCAAAAGAGCACTGTCAATCTCAAAATATACAAGAAATTGTTATGCCTATACAATAGTCCAGGAATCCTTCTTCATCGAGGATATCAGACACTGCTTCAGACTACCAGAAATGCAAGCATACAGAATCGTCATCGAGGAGAGACAGAACAAAGCCACCGAGATACTGACAGAAATTATGGAAACAGACGCAATGAAAACAGAAACCTGGAAGCAACTGAACTTCAAACTTTGACACCTGTACACACATTTTGCAGCCCATGGATTTCATGGGAATATATGCCTCAACAACATGTATCATGAACCCAAGGAGGACTGTATCTGTAAATTATGCAACAATCCATGCCCCAAATATCATCTAGCGAAGTGTGAAAATAAGACTCTACCACTAAACACTGTAACCAAAGACTGGTAAAAAACAAAATTAAATTTAATGTACACATTGTTTTTAATAAAGTCATAAAAATATAAAGAATTATTGAAACTACTTTGAGACATCTTCAATTATGAAGTGAGGTGTTAAATCTAACTCTGTTTATTAATTAAAACAAACCTCATAGTGTCACTTCCTTTATTGAATTATTAATTAAATATTAATGAAGCCTTATAGTGTTATTTTCCGTAGTAATTTTATTAAATTTAAAAATTATATACTTTCTCTACTTCTGAAAAAAGAGTGTATGACATTTAAAGGGCTCGGCTATAAAACGTGTTAACTGACAAATTCTTTAAAATTGAGTTGTAGCATGTAAACTGTGATATGTGACCTCCTGAAGAATTTGGTCCACATAGTTTTTACATCCGTCAATAGATGGTAAATAAAACTACATGCACCAAATGCTTCAGGAGGTCACATATCACAGTTTATATGCTACAACTCAATTTTCAAGAATTTGTCCGATACCATGTTTTACAGTCAAGCCTTTCATTTAATATTTACAGTCGAGCCTTTCATTTAATATTGAAGCAAACTTTCACCCTTATATGTTTAACTTTTTTACTTACCAATTGTTGTTTTGGATTGGACCAGTATAGTTTTTTGCCAATCCAGTCTACTGCAATGCTACCAACTGAATCCATCTCTCGCAGATGTCCTGACGCATGATTTGTAAGGTTGTACCAGTACACATGTGTAGTATTAGTTACAAGATACAGTTTATCTCTGTACCAAGCTATGTCAGTGATATGAAAATTGCTATGAAGATCCTGTTGAATAAATTATTGAACTTTGGTTAGTTTAGCAGAAGATTTTGTACACTGGTACATTACAACTTATTTACATAATGCTATATCTAAATATTGGCAAAATATCAGTAAGATTACCAGCAGGTTCCAAAATTTAAAAAAAAAAATAAATTCTAAATTTTGATGTTGTATTTGTTTTAACATATTCCAGTTCTGGACAAATTTATTTATTTATATTTTTTAAAAGAAAAATTAACGCTTGAACTGGGAATTGAACTGCGAACCTCCAATTCTGTGCATCAGTGTGCAGCCCACTACATCATTCCAAACACCAATATTTCTTTCCACTCATACAATTCTCTAATGTCCAAAGGCAGATAGCTGGAACTATCAATGTCATCATGACGACTTCTATTCAAAGTATTTTAAACGAGAATTTAAATAAATAATAATAATAATAATAAATTCTCGATAAAAATACTATCTTCAGACGTTAGAGAATTGTATGAGTGAAAAGAAATGTTGGTATTTGTGTCGTGTTTGGAATGGTGTAGTGAGCTGCATACTGATATACAAAATCAGAGTCCTGCAATTTGATTCCCAGTTCAAGCATTAATTTTTCTTTTCAAAAAATAAATTCTAAGTTTCTGCAACCAAATTTTATAACAACTCTGTTAATATCAGTCTCATTTGTGACAGAACTGTCAACAATTGCATGCCAAAATCTACCTTGAAATTTATTCCAGAGAATCATTGTGATGTACCAAGGTCGGTGTCCAAAAAATTATCTGCTGTTTTTAACTGCAAGGTAAAGAAATTGAAGCCAGAATTCAACAGTGACACCACTGTGCAAAACAGATGGATTCCCTGCATGAGTAGATCAGAATGGCATGTGACGAGACGCGGTGCGGACAGCAGGTAGTGAGGGTTATCCAATCCACCAATTCATTAATTGTATTACTTCCTATAGTTTAAATAAGAGATTTGGTGCTGGATTTAAGTGCCTTGCAGTTAAAAAGGCAGATCATTTTTGGACACAGCCTTGGTACATTACAACGCTTCTCTGGAAGAAATTACAAGATAGGTTTTGTCATGCAATGGTTGACAGTTCCGTTCCTACTAATAATCATCTGGCCATCCTACTTTATGCTAGCACTGGGATTCATCTTTTCTCTTCTCATCATCATCCCTTACACTATATGTCGTGTACATATATATCTTTCTATATATCATGAGATAAAAAACATGAGATTCTATCTGACTTTTAAAATTTTTCCAGGAGAGTGATATAAAGTTTAAAACTAACGATAGAATAAGATATGTATATTAGTGATTAGAGAGCAGATGTTAGGACTAAATAAATCAGAATAGGCTGGAAAAAAGGCACTAAAAATCTTAAAAATAGGAACTTAAAATAGGCATTGTTTTTATTTAGTCGGCTGCGGTGGACTAGTGACTTGCCTCTAGTTCTGAGGGTTGCGGGTTCAAACCTGGCCGGGGTGATGGATTTTTTTAGGATGGAAAAATCCAAGGAGCATCTTCCGGGAGGAACTTTAAGCCATGGGTCCCAAGTCTGAAGATTTTCAGGTTTGTAAAAGATCCTTAAGCCTGAATAAAGATGCCTCTGAGCAAAATTTACCAACATTAACATCTAGTAATACCTAAGTTGCCTGTTAGATGTCTCAATGGATCGGTGTGTTGACCACGTGCCATCCATTACATCTGTGAGCAAATAAGGTAACTTAAAATTAACTTGGTCTAATAACTCCTTACAAAGGCGAGGATATGGCTACCGGTATGTCATTATAGATAGATAGATTTTTTATTTAGTGTTAAGTCAAAGCATTTTATGGCAGCATAATAAAGCATATTATTTATATAATAAATAAATTGAGTCTATATTTCATCTTACCTAATATTATAGTTTCTTGTAGGACATGTTTCAAAGCATCATCTTTGCTCCATCATCAGCTTGTACATACTGATGATCTTTAGGTTTCAGTCCTATGTGTTGACTCTAATATGAGGTAAGATGAAATATAGACTCAACTTATTTATTAAGTAGAACCTCATAATGTTATTTCCTATTGTATTTACATAATAATATTTATATAAGGACTCTTGAGAATCAGTTAGCTACCATATGAAATAAATCTTTAAAGCAATACACCTGATTTCTTAACACATTCAGTACCGTAAACCAGTTAAGGCATTTAAAGAGACTATCGTGTATGTGGCCGTTGGTCAGTTAACTCGTTTTAGAGCGGGCGTGAACAAACCGCATTTATATTCGGCGCCTAAATATTGTGTTGGCTTAGTATGTCTTGGAGATCATAGATGGCATGTAAATGTACATTTTATATTCCCGTTTGATACATTTAACCTTGGTGAATCCCCTTTTATTTTTAAAACAAACAACACATGGAATTCGTTCACCCAAACTTGTCTCCAGGCTCCAGTGCAATCGTATATGTTTCTCGTTATCACACTGTTGTTTGTGCGTGAGTGAAACCATGGTGAAAGAAAAATATCTCACTGAAGAAGAATTAGTGAATATTTTGAATAATGATGATTCAGGTGATGAACTGATTCGTGAATTAGAAGATTCACAAAGTGAAAGTGAAGATGAACTTCCACTTCCTGAAATTGATACGCCGATACCATGTGATGTCAATCACCCAAGTTATTTCACCATCAAATTCTACTAGGATTCTCCTTTAGGTATGTACAAAATTTGAATTTTCTAGGACTAATAGTTTGTGAATAATGGTCCATTTTCTGAAGTGCCACGAAAAGGGTAGGTGGGGTATTTAAATGGCTGGCCTGTGGGTTTAAATGCCCTGCTCAGTGCCTGGTACTGTATGTGTTAACACATGTGAATTTACATTCAATAACAAAACCAAAGAAAATATAATATATGACTGACAATCTAATTATAGCACTATACCACTGTAAAGTCACAGGAATCTTTAGCAGTCATTATTTAGTAATCATTTACTGATTGATAGCAAATCACATAAAATACCCAGCCTTCAAAGTGATTTAATTAATAAAGTGCTTAAGTGAAATCTTATCAAGTGAACCATTTTAAATACATGGGTTATGAAATCTCCTATTTTAAAAATGAAGATCTTTTTAACCCTTTAGGTGCCGTGAGCCAATTAGATCGGCTCTGATGCTTCTGTCCATTACCTGCCAGACAATATACTTAAACTACTTGCAAAGCCGATCACATCGGCAGATGTGATTTAAATCTCTGACACAAGAGATTTTACCAATGGCATGCAGAGGGTTAACAAACTTAATAAATGTAATTATATATGTGGCACAATTAAGAGAATATTTAAAAATAAGGAAACAAAACTAAAATTTTATAAAGTTGTGACTGTCCCCTTACTGTTGTATGGTAGTGAATTTTGGGTTTTAACTAAAAGAGTAGAGAAGATTATAGAAGTAGCTTCAATGAGATTTGTGAGAAGTGTAGATGACTGCAAACTTCTAGATAAAAGATGAAGTGAAGATATTAGAAATGAGTTAAATATTTTAAAACTTTTAGATAAAATAAAATAATCTAGAAAAACTGGAAAGAACATGTTCAAAGACTGAAAGATGAATGCATACCAAAAATTATACTTCATTACAAACCAAAAGAAAACAGGAATGTTGGTAAACCGAAAAAGAGATAGATTCAACTTTTGAATGAGAATCTATGAGACTGGAACAAGCCACATGAGCTTAATCCGTAATTGTTGATGATGATCTTAATTAGTTGAGGATGACTCAGATCTCAGGTGCATATTTTAATATTTTAACCTTTTATATGCTAGAGTCAAAAAAACTCACCTTTAAATTTGTATTATGTATTAATGTTTGCACATTTTCTCCTGTTACATCAGATTTAAGTAGTCCTTCAGCAGCCGACCATAAAATTGAAGGATATTTTCCATCTTTTGGAATTTTGAGTGTCTTCCCTCTGAATTCGGAAGACCAAGGTCCTCTACCCGAGCTGGTGTATGCAGCTGTCTTGATCACATATTCAGTATTATCTTTGAGGTTATGTATGGTGTAGGTTGTTGTGTTGATGTCTCTTCTGAATATTGTAACACCAGTCATTTCATCTTTAATGTGTAACTCATATGACCAGTTCTGCCAAGCTCCTTTACCTGAAAAATAACAAAGCATGTTTTGTGTAATTACCGTATATCTTGGCAGATAAAACGATAGTTGAACCATAAAAAAAGCCCCCAAAATCCAGGGTCGTCTTATAGGACTGATACAAAAAAATTAGATTGAAATTTATGTACAACTACTATCAAACCAGTCCTGAAAACATCCAGTTATTCAATTCTTTTGCAGTCTGTTTTATGTAGTAAATAAACATGGACATTATTAAGTTATGTAGATAGGAAATAACACTATGAGGTTCTTTAATATTGTTTATTTTTTATTATTTCACTCACCTCATACTTCATAATTCATAGCAGACCCTGGGTTTCTTCACATAATTTGTGACATTGTCAATGCTGCGTCACGTTCACAACTGACGTCCAACGGCCTTCTATCCTGCAGACTGACCTCCGTGCCATCTGGTGGCCGACCGAAGAATTTCCAAATCAGTCCTCTTTCTTTATAACCGGGTATTTCAAAATTCATAGTTATATTTTCATTCTTGCATATGTAAATTTTTTCCCAAATTGTGAGTTCCTTCGGTTTTTCCAATTGTTTAAGTAATTTTGTTTTGGTTCCTATTCTATGTTTTTCTGACCAGGCATGTGCAGCTATTGCAGATTTTTCGGTTTCTCCATTTTTAACATTTCTGAGGTGTTCTTTTAATCTTGTATTTAGATTCCTTTTTGTTTTTCCTATGTATATCTTTTCACAATCTTTACAATTAATTTGATAAATTCCCAATTTTTTGCAGTCTTCAATCTTTTCATTTTTGTTGGTTAACCATTTTTCACACAAACAGGCAGTATTTAATAGTTTAACACACAGACTTGTGAATGTCCCCATGAGCAAAGAAAATTACAATAAAGAGAAAGAACACATCATACAAATTGCTAAGGATAATGGTTTTCAAAAGAAAATAATACACAAGAAAATTAATAAATTCAAAGAACAAAAAGTCATCAATGAAAGTACTCTTCAGAACAGATAAAAATATAGGCAAAAAATTCAAGAAGTTCACATACCATCCTTTCGTATTTGACAAGTTTCAAAAAATTTTCAACAAATTCAACATTAAATTAGCACCAAAAAATGATTACAGCTTAGGTAATTTAATAAAAACCAACAAAATGAAAAGATTGAAGACTGCAAAAAATCGGGAATTTATCAAATTAATTGTAAAGATTGTGAAAAGATATACATAGGAAAAACAAAAAGGAATCTAAATACAAGATTAAAAGAACACCTCAGAAATGTTAAAAATGGAGAAACCGAAAAATCTGCAATAGCTGCACATGCCTGGTCAGAAAAACATAGAATAGAAACCAAAACAAAATTACTTAAACAATTGGAAAAACCGAAGGAACTCACAATTTGGGAAAAAATTTACATATGCAAGAATGAAAATACAACTATGAATTTTGAAATACCCGGTTATAAAGAAAGAGGACTGATTTGGAAATTCTTCGGTCGGCCACCAGATGGCGCAGAGGTCAGTCTGCAGGATAGAAGGCCGTTGGACGTCAGTTGTGAATGTGACGCAGCATTGACAATGTCACAAATTATGTGAAGAAACCCAGGGTCTGCTATGAATTATGAAGTATGAGGTGAGTGAAATAATAAAAAATAAACAATATGGACATTATTGCTTATATTGCGTTGTTTCTTTTAATTATTATTATAAATATAATATTATTATTACTATGCATGATGCAAAAGGCACTATATAACATTTAAATATGTGGATAACTTATATCTTTGGGTTTGATAGTAGCATAACAAGAAATTTCTCATGCGACAAGTCTTCCTTCCTTATCATAACAATCTCATTTCCCCTCAATCGCCTTCCATGCGACAGGTCTCATCTCTCGTGCTAGTACAACTTATCGAAAGTGTAGCAGTGTGGCTGGTTGAATGAAAATAGCATGTATTTATTTATCATAATGAGGGGTTAAAATATTAACAATATATAACATAAAATTTAATTTGAAAAAATATGACTACGGTAATTTTGTATACACTATACTGTAAGCTAGTAATGATCGCTGATATAAACTAAATTCATAGGCCATTGATAGTTAGGGGGTCGTCTTATAGGAGAGATATATACTAAAACTATAAAACTTTGACAAAAATCTATACGTCTTATCTGAAGATCGCCTTATCTGCCTAGATATATGGTAAATAGAATCAAAATATTAATTAAATTTAAACAAAAAAAATATTTAGTAATAACAAATGGAAGAGATCTGCTTTAAACTACAAAGACAAACATCATTTTTTTTTCAATATTATTTTATGTAATAAATTATGAAAATACATTAGGAAGTAGCATTATTTTATCTATGTAATAATAACTCTAACTCACTGGCTCTATCGAACCCGTAGATTCATTGCCACATGGAAATAAGCTCTCCATACATCCCTATTCTGAGTTAATATTTTTCAGTCATCCCTGGTATAATCTACTTCCCTCAATCATGGATAATGTTATTCTCCCACCTCATTCTTAGTCTACCAACTGGGCGTTTTTTCTCTGGTTTTCCTACAAGAAGCTTCCATGCATCTCTTTCATCCCCCATATCTGCCACATGTTCTGCCCATTGCAAATCTACGAGACTTACCTGTTCTTATTTTATCTGGCTTCCTATAAATATCATGTAGCTCACTATTATGTAGTTTTCTCTGTTCACCTGTCTGTTCATCTCTTTTTCTTTTTGGCCCAAAAATTTTCCTAGGAACTTTATTCTCAAATACTCGTAATATTCTTTCCTCCCTTAAAGTAGGAGTCCATGTTTCACACCCATATAATATAACTGGTAGAATAACAGTTTTATATATTTTCAGTTTAATGCTTTTTGAAAGGAGTTGGGGATGACAAGAGTCCCTGTAATGCATAAATAGCATGCATTTCCAGAATTGTGCCTATGCTTAATTTCTTTTTGCATCTCATTCCTATTTGTAATTATTGTATATTGTAGTTATCTATGTAATATTCTCAGAAATACTCAGAAAAGCTATTCACATGCAATAGCTAATACAAAAAAAACTCCATGGCATGACAGGCCTACCAGGTGGCTGCTGGCCTCACATCTGCACGTGTTAATCACAGAGGTAGACAATCATCCTGCTAGTGTAGGGGGTGACATGTGGTCAGTATATCGAGTACCCCAGCAATTATAGCTGGTTTTCACAACCTGGAGCCACTACTTATTGCAGCTACCCAAATGCCTCATGATGCTGGCCAAAATTCCATGAGAAAAGTTCTTCATCCATGGAAAGTCAAACCAGTGCAAGTCCCATAGCTCTGCACCAAGGGGTCTTGTCTTAACCACTTGGCTATGGCGCGGGACAATAATTAATACAAGTAAAAATAAAAATGGCATATATTAATTAATGTTGGGAATTTTACATTATGAAGTTTTCAATCAATAAAAATCAAATTGAATCGTGTATATTCTTACCTCATATATCTTTGATATTTAATGCAGAACCGTGGTATCAAGAGCTATTGCTCCCATCTTCAGCTGTGTGTCATGACAACATAGATATATGAGATATACACGATTCAAATTTATTTTTATTGATAAAAAAGGTAGCTTATAACATATTCTATGTACCTAAAAATATACATTAATCTATTCTAATATATCAATCTTACATATTAAATTTATCACTTCTTACCAAAAGACAAATTTTATGTGAAGAGAAAAATATATGCCTGAAACGGGTTCAAATCCCGATTCAGGAACCTATTTTTCTCTTCAAATAAAATTTGTCTTTCAGTGAGCAGTGATAAATTTAATATATAAGATTGAAAATATGGTTCACTGGCTATAAATGTGATATTTATTAATAGTGTTCTGCTCTAGGGCAGGTCTTTCACGGCAATCATAGCATTTTCGTGCTATGCTTTGCAGCTTTACTAGGAAATTATACTAGTGTGGTAGCTTCCCGTTGCTTTCCACACCGGGAATAAGGATGATGATAATGAAGATTGCCAGATGATGTTTGGGGACATGTGGGCCTCAAAGCTACCTGATATTTGTCTTATGGGTGAGGAAAAACCCTGAAAAAACCTCACCCAGGTAGCTTGTCCTGACCAAGAATCGAACCCGGGCCTGTTGCGTGACTAGGCAGCATGCAACCTCAAGACCACAGCAGTGGACTATGTGATTTTAAGACATGAAATATATTGTGGTTGCACAGTAAGAATAACGTGCTCAAAGAAATCACCCCTGGCAATATTCAAGGAGTCACCATATAGAAAGCAAACTAGATGTTAATAATGAAATGTAATGTACTCTACCTACCTAGTCCTCCTAATAAATGAGGCATCTGCCAGGAGGTTTTAGCAAGTTCTGCTCCCAGTATGGCTTGCACATTGGTGGGAGGATTGACAGGGATTGGTATGGGTTGTGAAGTTGGCAGATTAACACTGACACTGATAAAAGCCTTGTCAGACAGACGAGGGTAAACAACTTGATAATAACTGTCTTGTCCTCGATGATATTCTTCAGTAAGCACAACATCCCCATTTGTCCAATAGAACACACCATTAGCCATTGCTAAAGATAGTACTTTATGAAACATTGGCTGCTGGGTGTTTGCTCTCAGATCAACTATTTCACGCCTGAAAAATAATAAAATCTGTATTAGTTTGTAAATAAGGGCATAGTAACAGGGATTTCAAACTTAAAAAAAAATTAAATTATATAAATTATAATAACATAAAAATGTCATTGATTTAAGTAGCAAGAATCCGGACCTCAATGAACTGGCCTCTCAGTAATCCGGCCCTTCGCAACCGGCATAAGTAGCAAACTATTTTTATTTTAAATTTATGCAAACAATTTTATTTTAAATTTATACCTGTGAAACAATATTGTAGCTTCCATTACAGATCAGTATCATGGCCTCGAAAAGAAAACATGTTATCCTAGATGTTAAGCAAAAACTGGATATTTTAGATAAGTTGGACAGAGGTTCTTCACAGAAAGTGATTGCTACCAAGTATAATGTTGGACAAGCAACTATTTAATTAATTAATTAATTCCATGATGCAACAGGCCTAGAAGGCCCTTAGCCTATCAGCCGGCTGCTGGCCTCACATCCACATGTGTCAATCACAGAAGTAGATGTTCATCTAGCCAGTGTAGGGGTGACATGTGATCATGTTGAGTCCCCCAGCCGTTATAGCCGGTTTTCTCAACCTGGAACTACTACTTATTGTAGCTACCCAAATGCCTCATGCTGGGTGGGCACGGTCCCATACTGGTCGAAATACCATGAGAAAATTTCTTCCCCCTTGGGACTCAAACCAGCGCAAGTCCTGTAGCTCTGCGTCAAGGCTTCCTGCCTTAACCACTGGGCTACGGTGCGAGAGCAAGCAACTATTTACAACATCAAAAAGAAAGAAAATGTTACAGTATTCGACAGTACACAAATCAAATGGATTCTGAATTGGGAAAATGGAAGGTTATGCGAAAGAGTTTTCAGACACACTCATTAATAAGACAGTTTTGTTAAACCAGCACCTTTCTCTGCAAGAAATGGCTGGATTAGCGAGAGTCTAGTGTATATTTCATAAAACTTATGATAGGAATTTACATTATGAGACTTTCAAATTAATAAAATTAAAATGAATTGTTCATCTCACTTCACATATTCCATGTTCTTCACAGCATCGGACCGCAGTCGAAAAGATACTGAAAATAGAAAATACTGTTCCTGAAACCGCAGTCCTGTGCTGTGAAAAACACTGATTGTATCAGGTGAGATGAATGACTCATTTTAATTTTATTAATGTGTGTATATATCTATATATAAATTTTATTTTTATTTAGCAGGTTTCACATCATTATCTTGTGTTTAGTTAATCTACTGTCATTCTGCTCCACATCTCTGTCATTCCAATCATTTTCCCCGTCATGCTGCTCAAAACACCATCAATCCATGTTATTTTTGGCTGTTATCTTCTTGTACTACCAAGTGGCACCTATGCTAGTATTCTTTTTGGGAATCTTTTTACTTGACCAAACTTATTTTAATTGTTTGGTATTTTATGAAATCCACAATCAATGGTTAAACAATGTACATATTATAATTTATTTATTTATTTTTTGTAATCAATCCTCCCTTACACTGGAGTGCTGAATTGAATAGATATGTGTATTTTGTATACTGATAGCATCTAGCAAATAAATAAATATCACAGTCTTGGCATACATTTTTCTCTTCAAATATAATTTATTAGTTTGATCCTTCCGGGAAATTCTAATAAATTTATATATAATTATATATATATTATATATTATATTATATATATATATATATATATATAATTTACAAAAAATAGGTGCCAAATTTAATATGGAAATATCAATTAACAAAACTAAAATTATGGCATTTCATGGGAAGGACCCCATACAAAGTAAAATCTGTCTCCAGAATAAAATTTTAGAGAGATCTAATCAATTTAAATATCTTGGATATTATCTCTCTATCTGGGATGAAAAGGATATCCCTGAAAAAGTTACTAGTTATAATAAAAGTTTAGGAATTATTAATCAAGTTATGAAACCATCCCTTGTACAAAAAAACACCAGATTACGTTTATATAACACTTTGGCTAGACCAGTGTTGACCTATGGTAGTGAAGCATGGACACTAAAAAAACAACATGAAAGCAGAATAACGGCTTGTGAAATGAGATTCATGCGCAGAACAGCGGGTTACACCAGATGGGATCGGAAAAGGAACACCGATATCTTAAAAGAATTGAAGACTACGCCAATTTTGGAATATATTAACACATTGGTGACCGACTGCTGTGCGTTCCATCCACCGCTGCTGGACCGGACATTTCTGTCAGTAGCGTGGACTTTTAAATTTTAAACCGCGCTAGCACAGTGTGATTTTTACATCAATATATTTACAGTCAATAACAATATTGCATAAGTAAATCTTTATTAGTGTTCTCATCAGACCTTCTAGTAGAAATTGAGGGTTTGATAGCGTTATAAACATTTCCCTTTATTTAAAGGCACAGGGTAAAAGAGCATATGTAGCGAGTTTCTTTTCTTGTGTTCACTAAAAACGTGGCAAGGTTTGGAAGGTTTTTTTTTTCAGACACAGTTTGTGTTAATTTATGTTTCTATATGTCTCAGCCTTCTTGGTGGGTCTTGACATGGTGTCCCTTTCACTCTATCTTCCCTCCTCTTTCCTGTCATCTGTTCCTAATTTTACGACTGCCAAACAAGAGGCTGTTTCAAGCAAAAAACTTCTGTTTGACATATTGTTGTTAGGATTTTGAAATGTATAGACCCAAAAAGCATTAGAGTGCACAATTCACAGGCCACAATACAACTTTCTTGCTTCATTTCACTGTTTTTCTAAGGATGTAGTAATATGATAGGTACTGGTCAGCCCTGTCTACACCCTTCACATACTTGTTATTTTGAAGTATTCAATAGGGCATTTTTACAACTTTACCCCTCCCATTCTCGTGTTGCCTGATGCAATGTGCTAACCATTCTTACGTCTCTTTTATCTTTCGATGTTTGTAGCAAAAGGTCCCCCTTACTTCAAAACACACATTCTCCTGGTTTGAGTTTATTTCCTGCTTCCACAAATGATTTTGGAAGTCCTCTGTTAATCTTTATTGCTTCAGAAACTCTAGTCTTTCTTTCGAGCAAATTTTAGCTTTAGCCACACTTATAATAATTATTCTGGTACACATGATGCCACAGATATAAATTCGACTCCAGAACGCAAAATAGTGTTTCTTCTAATTTTTCCCCTCTGCAACATATATTTACAGGTTACATACGTATCCCGTAATCGCCTAACTATCGGCACTAAAATTCCATATTTCACCAGCCATCTGTTTTAAAATTGTAAACAACTCTTTCTGTAAAGTTGGCAATTTCATAAAAGAGAAGAGAGGGGTACAAAAACAACTATAGTTTATTTCACAATGAGAAAAAACAAAATTGCACGCTCCTTCAAAAGCAAAGAGGCTGGAAAACCATAGAAAACATAAACACGGAAATCTCCGTGGCCCGTCGTCTAGCGCTGGCCATTTAAACACGGAGATCTCCGTGGCCCGTCACCAATGTGTTAAACAGTACCAACTAAATTGGAAACACCATCTTGAAAGAATGAGTTCAAATCGGATCCCCAAAGCTGTTTATAATTATATACCAAGAGGACGAAGATCACTGGGCCGTCCTATGAAACGCTGGAGGGAAAATTTTCTATAGGATCGTAACAGGCCTTGGCCTAATACTTGGAAGGAAGAAGAAGAAGAATATAATTTATCATTCAGTGAGAAATGTTAAATTTAGAAAAAAAAAAGCTTTACTGGCTTTATATAGTAATGTTAAATTTCCATTAAAATTCTTCTAAATATTAAGCTACTAGATGGTGTGTCAAAAAACAGTTTATAGTTTTTGGTCCTTGGAAATTATATAAATAAGAGAAAAATTTACATTTAGATTGGAGGCCTATGTAGCTCAGTTGGCAAGAGCACTAGTATGTAGAAATAGAGACCTTGGGTTCGAACCCCAGTCTAGGCATAAATTTTTCTCTTCAAAAATAAAAATAAAATATATTCTATCAATATATTAGTCAGTTAAGATTAAATTAAAATACTCCATACCTCATCTCATATCCAGTCTTCTAATTATACCGCAGTTTCAAAGCCTTGGCAACTTCATCTTCAGTAATATGTTGTCGACTGATGTTGTTGATCAGAAGAACTACTTCTTCAGAAGAGAAGAAGTTCTTCTGATCGACATAACATCTGTTGACAAGATATTACTGAAGAGGAAGTTGCCAAGGCTTTGAAACTGCAGTATAATTAGAAGACTGGATAAGAGGTGAGGTATGGAGTATTTTAATTTAATCTTAAATTAAACCTCATAGTGATTTTTTCCTTTAAAAGTTCTATATTAGTCAGTTGTTTGGTAAAAATATTCTGATGTAGGAAGGTAAAAGAACATATGAAATAAAATTATTTAAAAACTGCACAGGGTCTCATTTGGTACTTACCCATCCAGTGACACTGAGACAACTGTGTTCATTTTGAGGTTTGGCACAAGAAGTCTGAAATTGGTGTGGTCCACCATGAATGCTCCGAGATTAGGCTCTTCTAGAATCAAATCTGGAAGAACTTCATGTTTTACACCGTTACTTATATCTGAGAGATCCAGTCTGTATAATCCACTTCGTGTTGTGCCTTGTGTTACCCAGAACAAGTACCTGCATAAAATAAATGTTTCAACTGTTACTTTTTAAAGGTGAACAGATAGGTGAATAGAGAAAACTACATAATAGTCAGCTACATGGTATGTATAGGAAGCCAGATATAATAAGAACAGTTAAGTCTTGTAAACTGCGATGGGCAGGACATGTGGCACAAATGGGGAATGAAGGAAGTGTATGGAAGCTTCTTGCAGGAAAACCAGAAAGAAAACGCCCAGTTGGTAAACTAAAAATGAGGTGGGAGAATAATATTCATGGTTTGAGGGAAGTAGATTATACATGGAATGATTGGAAAACATTAGCTCAGGATATGGATGTATGGAGAGCTTATGTCCATGTGGTCATGAACCTATGGGTTCGATAGAACCAGTGAGTTAATTAATTAGTTACTTTTTAAAATCACCTACGAGGGTTGGAACTTTAATAGTAACATTGTTGTAGAGATACCATGTGACGGAACCTAATATTGTTGCTGATAGCAGCATCAGTTACATACCTATCTTTCTGCAGTACATGTGGACTCTCCCTTTCCACGTCATGCGCATGCGAATTGGTCAGAGGAACAGAGCCTCATGTTAACTAGCAGTCTAATGTAGTGTTGAATGTTTTCGAAACAGGAACAACATAATTGGATAAAGATTGAATGTGCCAGAGGTTGTACAGCATGGCAGTGCCATCAAGGTCTTCAAGAGGCTTGCAGCGAATCTGCATTGCATTATAGAATAGTGGCACAGTGGGTAAGAGCCTTCAACATGCCATTATTCTGTAAGGCAATGCAGATTCCCCACAAGCTCTTGAAGACCTTGATGACACTGCCATGCTGTATAACCTCTGGCACATTCAATCTGTATTCAGCTCGAAAACATTGTGATAGAACTACATTAGACTGCTAGCTAACATGAGGCTCTGTTCTGTTGCCAGTTCACATGTGTGTAATGTGGGAGGTAAGGTAGGTATGTAACTGACTTTGTGCTATCAGCAATATCATTAGGTTCTGTCACATGGCTTCTCCACATTGCCACTATTAAAGTTCCAACCCCTGTATAATAATTAAATCACTTGAACTATTGAACCTGAAGGTTCATGACCACTTGGACATAAGCTCTCCATAAATTATTTTCTTGAGCTAATATTTTCCAATCATCCCCTGTATAATTTACCTTCCTTAAATCATGGTTAATCAGTCTTGGTGGTTATAAGGCTTTATAATTAAGGCAATTTTACTCTATGGTATATGCATTTTTAATTAAACAATACAATTATATATTTCTGAAAGTTATGATGCACTTTTTAACCGAAGGATTGGGTCCTCAAAATCAAAGTGTGCCTTATATTCGCTTGTGTCTTATGTTCACATACAAATGATAAAATTTTAGATTATGGTAAGTCTCCATCGTCGGACGTTTGTTTCTGCAACACCAACATATTTTTTTTTGGCATGTAAGATAACTTTCCTTTTAAACTCGCTTCAAAAGACATTCCATTCACTTGGTTAGTATTCTCCCTTTACAAGTAGCATAAATAGAAACTTAACCTTACGTACTTGCTTCTTACTAATTTTTCTCTTCTATTATTGGCTACTGGTAACATAATTCTTTTTTTTTAAATACACAGTCTGTAATCACTGACAATGGAGCTCACAAGCCTTGAAACATATGTTCAACAAAAACAACCATAAGAAGTAAGAATATACAGACCAAATATCTTAATTATTAACGTAATTCTTATTCATAAGTTAAATATGGGAAATATCATTATGAGGTTCTTAATTCAATGATAATATTGGCTGAGGATGAGAGGGACTTCTCTTGAAAACTGCAGTTCCGTGTTTAAAAATATATGAATTATGAGGTAAGATAAGAATTGACTCATTCATTCATTGGAATAATTCTTGTAGTTCTCAGAAAGTACTACCAACAATGCACTCTTGATAGAGACTAAAAAAAAAGCTAGTATAGCCAACAGAAGCTAGAACATTAAACTTGTTATAACTTACAACATTACTACATTGCAAAGAAAATCTGCAGTGGCAACATTCAGACTACTAACAGAACATGGCCGTCTAAATAAACACCTACACAGATATGGCATAGAAAATTCACCTAAATGTTATTTCTTTTTGTAATTTAAATAAAGATATGGAATGAATCCATCTTCTCCATAATCCAGAAGAGTCCAGCCTTCCTGCTTAATATTGAAGTGCAAGAGAGCAAATAATTTCATTGTCAAGTGCTTGACATTAGATACCAACACCTTGAATTTGCGGTGTGCCTTATATTCGCATGCATCTTACATTCGGACATATATGATACTTGTACGGATTGTAATAAACTCACCCATTATATGGATCAACTTCTATGTGATATGGTTTTGTCAGAAAACCAGCGACAGCAATGGTTAATCCACGACCATCCAGTCCACAGTGAGCAATCTGCCAAACGGTTCCTGTGGAGTGTGGCACTTCTCCAAGCATGTAGAGCTGATCGTTGAGCCAATCCACACTGAGATCCAGCGGCAAGAAGTTGGTATGAGCAGGTGTAAGGATGGTTCTTGGAGGTGTGTAACGCAGAAGTGAAGAACGTGAGACATAGCCAGCAGAGTCAGATACAAACAACAAGTGACGACTCACATGTATAGCAACACCTGCAAGGTAATTAGAATGTACTTACATACTCAGAATTATAGTGTGAGATGTTACTTTATGATTGATGTTTCCACTCCCAACTGGCATGAAGATCACAGTGTTGTCAAATGTCCTGTCATTCGCTATAAAGCAGTTTTTATATTGCCTGAATAATTAAAATTAAAGGTAATAATTTTGTATTTTAAAATTATTTTCATACCTAAATATAACTTTAAATAAAAATAATCTAAATATTTCATTGTTAGTTATTGTCAAATAAAAGAATAAAAATCTCAATAATAATAAACATTTTTTTACTAGATAAAGATGTTTTTAAATAATGCTTTTAAAAATTGTTTTAATTCATTGTTGTTTGGATTTTAAGTATTTAGAATTAAACTTTAATAAAACATCTGAATAACTTTATACACTCATAAATAAAAAGTAAAATAAATTGTGATTGGAATTAAAACACTTATCTTTCTTATATGACCAATCAGATTTAACCTTACATTTAATAGAAAGATTAACAATATAAATTAAAAATAACTTCATGTGATGTAAAAATATTATAACATGTTAAATGTATTCATTCTGTATAAAACTTTCGTTCTGGATAGAAGGAAGCAGAGTTCATTAAACACTTCAATGTTATATTATTTTTCCTCTCACACTGTAGTATATTGTTATTACATTGATTAACCCATCAACGTGGGGGGATTTAAATCCCTTGACGATTCTCAGTTGAGGGAGGATTTCTTGGAATGGCATTTAAATTTGTAAGTTAGAAAACAAAGTTTTGTAAAATGTTTATATCTTGTTTGATATTTAATATATCCAAATAGAAATTTTAAAATGTATTTGGCTAAACGTGAGGCTAATTATAATAATTGTACGCGTAAACTACAATACAAATAGAATTTATAATATCGTACCTTAGAAATTAAGTTAGTTGAAATTGATTTGAAGCACCCCTGCATACATAATCCCGCTTCACAGTCAAAGCATCTAAATACTGTATCTTTCTGCTTATTTTTTTTTATAATACACAACACATATTTTGTTAGGGAGGGCTTTATTTCTTCTTGGTGGTATTCTTCCCAGAAAATGCCTTGTAACTAATCTCAGTACTGTTGAATGACATCCGGGAACCTTTCTTTCCACCCCACCCCTATGTTGCACAAGTTATGCTTCATCAAGGTCAATGTGAAAAATATTTTGTGGTGAATTCTCCCTACAGATAATCATGCTGTTCAATAAGAATGTTTAGAAGATGGAAAATATTTTCATGTACTAGTTTTTATTTTCTTCCATTCCAACAAATATACATGTAACAAAATTAGTCTGTCAGGCCCAAGGATCCTATATTTATATTATAATCTACAATAGATTTTATGTTTGTTTTCAGTTCCTCTTCTAAGCATTTTGTAATATTTTCAGTATGTTTATTTGTAGGGGCCATGGCGAAACACTTCCACCCTTGTGCTAGTCTAACAGGATTGAACAGAGCCACTCATTCAAGATAGAATTTCTTTCACAAATTTGGTGCCATATAAGTGTCACATTTTTCATTTGAAAGAAGAAACCTTCACCAACCTAGCCATATAAACAAAGTTTTAAATAGTTTCATGGTTTTCAAAAAGAGAGCAGAGAAACGCGGACCAACAGTCTCTAATGCAGTCCATAAAAACAATGAACTACATGAACAAAATATATATATATATATATATATATATATATATGAAATATAAATTGTATGTTAATTGAAAGCTTGAGATCTCCTCTATAAGATTGCAGTTCACAAATTGTGTTGTCATTGTATATTTTTACAAAGAATGATAATAAATCAAATGCGCCGGATATAGAACATGCTCAATCAGCACTGCAAACTTACCCATATTTAACAATAAATTATACAATTTGAAAATAATTTATATTATTAATTTCATATATAAAATAAAAGCGTATTCTTTCCTCTACAAAATTGTATTATTTAATCATTTATTTAGTGAATCATTCCCGAAAAATAAGAACTAGTTTCGGTAAAGAAATCATGTGTGCGGTGCCCGTCACTCCGCAGAGAAGAAGTGTTTTATTTATGCGGGCGGTGCACGTCACTCCATGCTGGTGGGTTAAAGTAAAGGAAGTCTCTTTATTGTCACTTGTATTGATTTCTATAGGCAGTGGGATATAAGAAAGTTTTTTTTTTTTATAAGAGTATTCCACAGTACAGTGTTTCTCCTTCAATCTAAAGTGATTTTTATGACAATAAGTCTCTGTCTAGTGCATCTTCAACCCTAAGTCCCCTTGTTTCATTAATTTCTTACTCCATCTATACAGGATTCTTTGAGTATGCCTCCTCCCTATCTTCTTCTAATTTTGAGATTAAATTTTGCTCGCTGGGATCTTCAAAATTCATAGTTCTACATTTGTTCTTCTGAACAGAAGAACCATGAAATCGGCACCAGATGGCAGTTTGGAAGATGATGGTATTGGCAAAATTTCAACTGTTTGAATTTGACTGAAGATGAAGACAAATGGCCTTTGAAACTGGGATTGTGAAAACATGGAACTTTATGAAGTGAGATGTAAAAAGTTATATCCAACTCATTTATAATTTATTGTTTCTTATTAATTTTAAACTATGTTATATATTATTTAAAAATACCTTTAATGAAGTGAGATGTGTTGTACATGATAATTGGCTCAGCCAATATATCAGCTTCTTGACGCAGAACTCTATGACGTGCACCTAGTATTAGCACAGGCAAGGGAGTGTCTTTTACTGTAAAACAAAGGAAATCATTGATAATTTTTTAAAAATACTTTATGACATGTGACACAAAAATTTTTTCTAAGTTCCAATCATACACCATGTACATGTACCAAAAATTGTGAAGCGATTTACACTATGGAATCACGGGGTGCAGCCAACATATACACTATACTTAACTAACCTAAAAGCTAACCTAATATAATTTAAGTGAAAGACCATCCTAAAAGCTAACTTAACGCAATTTAAGCATTCTAAGTTGTGATAGAATGCAATGCCCAAAAATCACCCACAAATCAATAGTAAGTTCTGAAATTCCAAAGTAGATGTGTACAGTTAGTTAGTACATACTCTATGTTCACTGCACTGGAACATGTCTTTGTTGTTGCATAGAATATTCATTAAAATCAATATGGCTGCCATGTCTTCTTGCTATGTATGTAGTTAAATATCGTAGAAAAATATATTGAAATAATCATTAGAAAAAGTGTAAAAATCATTCTAAAGGGTGGGAAATAATTTGAAAAATTAAACTCTAAGAATAAAATATGATAGGAGTTTATGAAGGAATTAAAAAAATTTCATCACAGGTTGTAAAGTTTAGACATTTTTTTATGTAGGTCATCTGTTATACAACAGAAATTATAATAATTATTATCTAATTGCCATATTTAAAGTCATAAGGTCACCCAACAAGTAAAATAAGCCATAACTAACTACCTAATTATCTGGCAAACTCTTGGGTTCATAGCGATGCGGATATAAGCTCTCCATACTTCCTATCCTGAGCTAATGTTTTGCAATTCCATATATAATTTACTTCCCTACAATCATAATTGTTATTCACCCACTTCGTTCTTGGCCTATCTACTTGGTGCTTTCTCTCGGGTTTTCCTACAAGAAAGAGAAAAATTTGCATCTAGATTGTAACTCGCCTCGGTAGCTCAGTTGGTAGAGCACTTGGCCCAGAAAGCCAAGGGTCCCGGGTTCGAGTCTCGGTCTAGGCGAAAAAAAATTTTTCTCTTCAAATATAATTTATCTTTCAGTGAGAAATGTTAAATCAATAATAAAAACATCATTTGAAGCTTTACTAGCTTTATAAAGTAATGTTAAATTCCCAATAAATGTCTTCTTAACTAAGAAGCCGCCATTTGCAAAGATAGAAGCAATGGTTTCAAAAGCATTTGGCGATAGGGAATTACAACGTATATAAGAGAAAAATTTGCGTCTAGATTGTAACTCGCCTCGGTAGCTCAGTTGGTAGAGCACTTGGCCCGGAAAGCCAAGGGTCCCGGGTTCGAGTCTTGGTCTAGGCGAAAATTTTTCTCTTCAAATATAATTTCCTACAAGAAGTTTCTATTCCCCTCTTTCTTCCCCCATTCGTCCTGCACATAACATTGTATGAGACTTAACTGTTCTTATTACATCTGGCTTATACTCAACCCTCACTACTTAAGAGGACTATATGATTTTCATATTTATTTTAATACTAATTTGTTACTTTGTACCTTTTTCAGACAAATTAGTATTAATATTAGTATTCATCTGAAAAAGGTGCAAAATACTGAAACAGCTGTAACAAATTTGCATTAAAATAAATATGAAAATTGCATAGAACTTTAACAGTTTAATTTTTCTTATTTTAGAAATTCACACTATGAGGTATATTCATTTAGGAAGAATGTTTTTATCACTCACCTCATATTATTCTTCTTATTTAACTATAAACTAGTTTCAGAGCTTAGTTTCTGTTCCATCCTCAGTGTTATCACAACCATTGTTCTGTCGCCTTGAAGAGCCATCCTTCGCTCCTTCCATTGGCAGACTGAAAAACCTCAAAACCAGGTCATTCTCCCTGGGACTTACATTCAAAAGAGTGGAAAGAAGAAATTGACGAACTATGAAATTCCCGGGGAGAATGACCTGGTTTTGAGGTTTTTCAGTCTGCCAATGGAAGGAGCAAAGGATGGCTCTTCAAGACGACAGAACAACGGTTGTGATAATACTGAGGATGGAACAGAAACCAAGTTCTGAAACTAGTTTATAGTCAAATAAGAAGAATAATATGAGGTGAGTGATAAAAAAATGTTACCTAAGTTTATTTTATTTAATCACTAAACATAATGGATTTTCATCAAGTAAACACCAAATCAATTGATTTACTTAAGAGGACCTTGGTTTTCTATCAGGGATTGCTTCCTTAGCTGGTATGTCCTAATTATAGCATCAGAAACTTGCTTTCCACTCTTCCATGACTTAGGCTCTTAAAAGAGTCCACAGTGTGTATGTACATAGTTAGGATTGGCAGGAATAACAAGCATTTTTCAGGTTTTAGTGATCCAAGCCCACTAGCAAAGTATGCATCCTGAGACCACAATGTCCCTTTGACCCCTGGCCTACATTCACCATAATCAACTTGCAACCTTCCCACTCATTGGGATAACATATTGAACAGATGAGGTGGGCATCTTTGAAAGAAATGTTACTTTCAAGAGAATTGTCAATCATTTTATGCCAAAACCTATCTTGAAATTTCTCCCAGAGAAGTGTTGTGATGTACCATGGACGTGTCCAAAAAATTATCTGCCATTTTCAACTACAAAACACAGAAATCGAAGCCAGAATCCAGCAATGGCAACCCACTGTGCGACATTTGACGTTCCTGTTGGATTTAGAGGGGTATAGAGCGAGGAGTTGTATTACTTCCCTGCAGTTTAAATGAGAGATTTAGCACTGGATTTTGGTGACTTGCAATTAAAAGCAGCAGATAATTTTTTGGACATGCCCTTGGTACACCACAACGCTTCTCTGGAATTTCAAGGTAGGTTCAACATGCAAAGGTTGACATTTCCCCCATTAGTATAGCTGCATAATCCTTCAATGAATCATGGCAAATGGCTAATTCCTGCCTGGTAACAGTAATTAAATCATTGGTAGGTGCTTCTCGCTATAAATGTATAAAGCAGTTAGTGATTTCTGCCAGAATAATGATAGTATGCTGTTAATTACCTGTAGGTTCAGGTGGAGTTGAAACCATGGTAGTAGCAGGAGGTCCTTCCCCCACTCCGTTCCTCATGCTGACGGACACTGTGTAGTTTGTATTTGGTAACAAGTTTTTGAACATGTAGAAGTCGGTGTTTTCAGAGGCTGGGATATCCTAAACATAAATTTTATAATCACAGTCTGTTTTTATTTAAAAGTAAATATTAAAGTTTATGACTTCCGATACAAATATTCATTGTTTTTCCTCATATACAATTCTCTTTATCATCAGAAACAAATGCCGTTGCTACCAGTGCTATCTGGCAGCTTTTAATTCAAGAAGACAATTTTGAGGGAAATCATGTAACTTTTATAGCAGTTAAGGATTATATTTCAATGTATTAATATAAATTTTAACGCATTGATGGACAATTATTATTTTGAAAAGAAAAATGAATGCCTGAATTGGGATTTAAATCCCGATTCAGGTGTTAATTTTCTTTTCAAAATAATAATTGTCCATTATTGCAAATGTTAAAATTTATTTTAATATTTCAAGGAAGTAACACTATGAGGTATATTTTAGATAATATGAGTTAGATATATACTACTCACCTCATATTTATAGCATTTTTGAAGACCCTAAATTTAGATGCCTTAGGCATCATTGTCAATTCTTTCTAACTCAAAAGAAAGAATTGACAATGATGCTTAAGGTATCGAAACCTAGGGTCTTCAAAAAAGCTACAAATATGAGGTGAGTAGTACATATTTAACCCATATTATCTAGTTAAAATTTAAGTTACATACATACATACATACATAGTGTTCTGCCCAAGAGTAGCTCTTTCACTGCAAACTCAGCATTCTCCACTATTTCCTTAACTAAGCTTTAGTAGGGATATATAGCTTCCCGTTTCTTTCTTTCTTGAAGAGAAATTTAATACCATCCTTTAGTACTTAATAAGTTTCAAAACAAAATTTCAACAAATTTAACATTAAATTAGCACCAAAAAATGTTTACAGTTTGAATAAATTAATCAAAACCAACAAAACGAAAAGATTGAAGACAGCAACAGATCAGGGATTTATCAAATTGATTGCAAAGATTGTGAAAAAATATACATAGGAAAAACAAAAAGAAACTTAAATATAAGATTGAAAAAACACCTTAGAAATGTTAAAAATGGAGAATAGAAAAACCTTCAATAGCTGCACATGCATGGTCAGAAAAACCAGAATTGAAACTAAGGCCAAATTATTAAAACAGTTAGAAAAATCTAAGGAACTCACAATTTGGAAGAAAATATACATCTGCAAGAATAAAAAGAAAACCATGAATTTTGAAATTCCCATTAAAAGAGAAAAAAAATTGATTTGGAAGTTCATCAGAAAGCTAGTAGAGGGAGCACAGGTAAATGTACAGGATGGATAGCTGCATGACAACAGTTGGAAAGCATCGAAAATGTCGCACAGAAGTGACGAAACCGGTCTGCATAAAAATAAAGAAATATGAGGTGAGTCAAAATATCCAACTCATTATTAATTAAAAGAAACCTCATAGTGTTATTTCCTACATATATTTAATTAGAATTTTATATCTTAATTCTACTTAACACATATCTTATATAATATAATAATAATAAATAATAATAATATTTGAAGACTACAGGAAAAGAAGGGGAATATAATTTTTTCTCATAATTTAAATAATGGTAAAAACAAGAGTTTATTAATATGTGGTCTTGCTCCTTAGGAAAGCAATTTAAGAAAACTTATCAGTTTATAAACACAGGGTATGGAGAATAAGATCAAATGCAGAATTAAATCAGATATGTAAGGAGAAGGTACAGTTAAATTTATAAAATCATTGAGACAAAGCTGGTTAGGACATGTTTAAAGAAAGAGTGAAGAAGGAATACTTAAGAAAATTCTGCATAATTAAATAATTGGAACAGGAAAGAGGGGTAGACAAAAAAATGGCTACAGCTCCATTTACATGAAGGGTTTGTAAAAGTTACTTATAATTTATATCTCAACAAATGATTAACTCTTTCAAATGCTAATTCAATCGGATATTGAAACTTGCTTGAAAAATCCTGATTTTTGGGTCATTTTTCGAAAATTTTGTGCATTTTTTCAAATTTTCAGGTATTAAAAAAAGTGATTATTAGTTTTTGTATGTTATTAACTATTTTGCCAGAAAACGCATCAGACTTAGGATGGTCTATAGAAAATATTAATTAAGAATTGTAAAGAAAAAGTTAAGGAAAGAAGAACAGTGGAGGAAATTTGTGGAGGAAGCCAAGATTCACCTAGATCTGTAGTGCTGAGGAAGAAGAAGAAGACGAAGATGAAGATCTTGGAATATAGGTGAGTGGTCCAAAAATCCTGCCTTTGTACAGAGCTAGAGGACAGGTGCTAATTTGAGTCCCCGAGGAAAAAGAAAATGGACCTGGGTGCTGAATGAGATATAACAGAATTATATGAGTTGTATAAATCATAAGATATCATTACTGATATTAAAGTAAACAGACTAAGATGAGTAGGACATACACAAAAGGATGACTTAAAATGAAGTAGTTAGAAGAATTATAGATGGTAAGTCAGAAGGATGACGGAGAACTGGAAGACTGAATTTGAGATAGATGAATAGAGTACTATAGAATTTCAAATCTTTCAAACTCAAGAATTGGTGGGTGGTTGCCAGAGATAGAGAAGTCTGGAGAAAAATTCTGAAGGAAGCCTTGACCCACCCAGGGTTATTATGCTGCTGATGATGATGGGGGAAGAAATTTTCTTGTGGAATTTAAACCAGTGTGTAGGACTGGTGTTACCCAATATCTTGAGCTTCATTAAGTATGGGCTCCAGGTTGAGGAAATCAGTAATTACCGTATGGTTGTGAGGTCAGAACTTAGCTGGTAAGCCAGGATCTTATAGGTCTGTCAGGCAATGGAGATTAGTAGGTGAGGTAGATAAATGATCAAATGTGAAATAAAATTGGATAATCTGTGCAGCAGACTATTTCAAAGTTATACCACATTATAATTAATAAGAATATTTTGGCCCACATAGCAGTCAACAAGAGAGAGACTTTCATGTCATGGCTTTTACAGTGTATTAATGTTATCTTGAAATATCTTTTTAATAATTGTAACAGCAGCGTTAAAATTTCGTGGGTGATGGCAAAGGTAGTGGTCTCACATTGGTGGGAATAGATTTGTGAATCATTGATTTGCAAGTTGAAAGACCCATGCAGATGATGTATGTGTCTACGGAGGGTTGTTTCTGATCTCTGATAACAGATGATTTTTACCTTAAGGATAGCCGTGTCTCCACCATCGAGCATGCTCTAATTGATGGCTCTTCACCCAAGCTATGGTTCGGCATCGGAGTTTCCGCTACAGAAGACTCTTACGAGCACAGCCATGTCTAGAAGTTCCCACTCCTCTTTATATGCTTTCCAGAGACTGTCTATTGTTCGAGGATGCCTGTTTCCAAGTGCCTGTTTGAAGAGTCCAAAGACACAAAGTCCATCGGTGATGCATCAGGAGACTTCACTGGGATGTTGCTGAATGGAATAGCATGTATTCCAGTTTCCTGCTCCATTTCTCCAGGAATGTCAGGGTTGAACCCGAAGTGTGACTGGAGGCCTTGTCTTGGTGCACCCAGACTTGGTTTTTGTCTGTACCATAGAGAGCTGGGATATCAGTCGGGTAAATTGGGGTGAGAACGTCTTCCTGGTAGTACTGGGAGTTGATTTTGGCCTTTTTAGCTACTCTACGAATGGTCAGTATTTCATTGTAGCAATATCCCGCGATGACCATAAATCCATTGGAGAAACTTTCTCTGCATTCGGCATACCACTTTTGAAAATTTTTTTCACCCCTTTCTCTATAGTAAATTGCCCGGGGTTTGTTGCAGTCTCCTAGATAAACATATGCTTCATCAAGTGTGACCAAAATTTTCCATTTTTCTCCTGCCATGTGCTTTTCATAGTTTCCTGCTGTTGGTGCGGCATTCGGCAATGTGACGTGGCAACAATTTATGAACCCTGCTTTTGTGGCGCTTCTCAATGTTAAATCTTTGTTTATTATGATGTTTACAGTTTTAAGGGATATTCCCAATCTGTTCGCAATCACCTTTTGTGTGGCAGGGTTACCACCAGAGATAAAGACCTTGACCTTTCTGATTACATTTGGGGTGCAGGTAGTAGCAGGTCGTGACTTTGCTCGTTTTTTCCCTTTTGGAATTAATTCCAAGCGACCCTTTCCCTTTTATTATGCACTGAGCTAATTCCACACTTTGACACCATAAAATAACGTTTTTGCAAGCCTCAATAATCGCGGAATAACTATAATTATCGTCGGAAAGGGCAGTAATGTACCCTTCCCAAAACAGGTCTACTTCTTAGGCATTATGAGAGCAACCCGCGTGCGAGTGTAACAGAAGCAGCACACTGACTGTTTTGATCACCTCGCACACTCCTGTCCTGATGACTCACACTCCAACGTCACAATCTACTTGGCAAATCGTTATCGGAGATCGGAAACAACCCTGTAGACTTTCATTCCAGAAAGTTCTATATGCATCTACCCCTTTCCAGAGGCTCCGACTCCCGAAACTTCTTACTAGAAGAATCTTGACTGGACACCGAGAAATTTCCTTCCCCAGTTTATATAAACTGTTGCCTGGGTGGGAGTCAGTTAATTGCATTGTGACAGCAAGACAGTGAACTGATTGGAAGATAACTGCACCAAGTGACTTATGTGACAAATAAGTTGTGAAACAATATTAATTATTTCAAGTTGTAAGTAAAGTTTATGAGAACCAAATAAAGTTATTGTGAAAGTTTTCACACAAACATCTATTATTTAATTGAATAAAAACAAGGTGAGAACGACCCACCGATAGCATGCCACAATATATAGTATTTTTTTATTTGTAAAATAGTTTCTTACTAAATAAGTTTGAACTTAAAATGAACTATCCTGAAGATAAAGTAATTGCTTACTATGCATTATAAGGACTTGTCAAACAAATTTATTTAAAAAATGTTATACCAAAAATATGCATAATGGTGATTCTTCCAGTTATATGCATGAAAAACATGCTCTCTTACTTTAAATGAAGAGAAAAGATTTAAGTATTTGAAAATAAAATGCTTAGGAAAATTTTTGGACTAAAGAGAGACAGACAGACATGTGAATAGAGAAAACTACCATACATAATAGTAAGCTACACAGTCTTCATGGGAAAACTGATGCAATAAGACATCACCTTACTTCTAAAACCTCGTAAGTCTAATTTAACAAATTTTTCAAGAGAGCATAAAAACATTTTTGACATTGCTTATTATTTTGTAATTATATTCAGAAATATAAACTGGAATGAGAACAAGAGGAGTGGAGGACATGGAGTGGTTGGATAGGGGCGAGTGGAGAAGAAAAATAAAACTTTAGGGATAGAAATATATGTTTTTTTTTTCAAATGCCCCAGGTTTGTCTTTCGACATTCCTGGTTTCTCTCCTGGCATGGCATACTTGTAACCCACTTCTGAGGTTGGGGCGCCTGGAAGGCGGGGTTACATTGCCCTGATGATATGATGAGTGATGATGATAATGGTGCGCCAGGAGAGTCCCTAATCCTAAGCTTAACCTAAGATGAATATGAATGATGATGATTGCGATGGCCATATGATTTCGGGGACCGTTTGGGCCTTAAAGTTTTCCTGACATTTGTCTTACAGGTGAGGAAAAACCCCGATAAAAACCTCACCCAGAAAAACTGTCCCGACCGGGGATCGAACCTGGGCCCACTGCGTGACAAGGCAGCACGCTACCCCGAGACCACAGCAGTGGTAAACATTGAAAAAATGTATATAAATAAAAATAATAATGTTTTATTTTGAATATAAACATTCAATATAGGACATTAAAACGTAGTTACAAAATAATAAGCAATGCTAAAAAAATATTTTTATACTTTTTTGAAAATTTTGTTAAATTAGACTTACGAGGTTTTAGAAATAAGGCAATGATGAACTATTAAGTCTCAGTGATTGTGATTGATAGAATATGTGGGATGAGTGGGGAATGAAAGAGAACATGGGAACTTTTTTAGGAAAACCAAGGGAAAGTACCCAATACGAGTTATGTAGGCCAAGAATGAGGTCAGAGAATAACATTAATTATGATTTGAGGAAGGTGAATATTACAGGGAAAGATTAGAAAATATTAGCTCAGGATAGGGATGTGTGGAGATCTTATGTTCATGTGTCCATGAACCTCTGGGCTCTATTGTACTAATGAGTTAGGAAAAAATAACTGAAAATCTTGTCATTCCTCTATCCTCCTGTAGACTTCATTTGACCTTAAAAAAAAAAAGAAAAGAAAAAGAAAGGAAAAAATTAGTTTGGAAAGAAAGATTCAATGGCATTGCACAAGGAAGATTATTGTGCAATTTAAAACAAGTAATATTGAAATAGTTTCTATTTTTATGAAGCAGAACAGAGCAATCAAGCAACATGCAGTTTTGGTGCTCCAGGAAAAATAACTCATATAACTATATTTACCTGATAAAGCTTCTCCACTCAGCTTTTGTATATGAAAATAGAGAATATTCTTAAATTTATTATGCTGTTTTATATATATATATATATGAAACACCCTATATTTCCATTTTTCAAATCATGCAAATTTTCTGTCAAGATAATTAGGGAAACATTTCTATGATGTGTTATTTCTAAAAACCCTTCAGTTTGGATTTGTAAAAAGATACTTATAACAGTTATAATGAAATGTATAGGATTTTACTTGGTAAAAATTTAAAAGAAAAATACAACATGGGAACCATAGTTTTATTCTCCTTTGAAATAAAGTTTACTTTTTATTTTGGCATAAAATAAATAAATTTGCAATATGGGTCCCACAGTTTTATTCTCCTTCCAAAAAAGTTTAGTCAGAATTTTTGCACCCTGAAAGAAATTATGAATCCCTACAGGATTTGAATCTGCAGAGCTCAAATCCAGAGGCAAAGATTGTGTTACTAGGAACCTGCAGAACCACTCATTTTATGTATTTCGACATTATAATATTAAGGTTATTTTGTTTAAGTAAAATTTTATCATATTTAATTAATGTTGGGAAGTAAACATTATGAGGTATAATCATTAAAATTCATCGGAGAACATATTGTTTAAACAACTCACCTCATAGGATTCATGCTTCCATGATATCGCGATTTCAAACATAATCATGTTCATCGTCAGTCATAACTCCGACTGATGAAATCGGAGTTATGGCTGACGATGAACATGATTATGTTTGAAATCACGATATCATGGAAGCATGAATCCTATGAGGTGAGTTGTTTAAACAATATGTTCTCCGATGAATTTTAAAATTTTATCACCTCACGTAATATTCTTTTTAGACCAGTTTTGGGGTCTTCTTTGGTTCATCTTCAGTATTTTCATGACCATTTTGTTGTCTTGCTCCCTCTATTGTAGACTGAAGAGCCTCAAAATCAAATAATTTTCTCCGGGAATTTCAAAGTTCATTAATTTCTCCTTTCCGTATTTTGGAATGTAGATTTTTTCCATACCATAAAAAAAAACAAAAGGAGAAATGAATGAACCTTGAAATTCCCGGGGAAAATTGTTTAATATTTAATTTTAGGAAGAGATACTTTGAGGTTATTTTAATTATATTATTTTTAGTCTGATCATCTTACCTCAATATTAAAGTTGATTTGTTCTTGGACATGTTTCAAAACAATTCTGTTTTATTGTCAGCTTGTCCAGACTGGTTTGATTTATGTTGCACACCCTGGATGTCGATGTCAGCTCCATCCTGTTTGGAGGTTCTTTGGCCAACCACAGGATGGAGCTGACATCGACATCCAGGGTGTGCAACATAATGCAACATAAATCAAACCAGTCTGGACAATCTGACGATAAAACAGAATTGTTTTGAAACATGTCCAAGAACAAATCAACTTTAATATTGATGTAAGATGATCAGACTAAAAATAATATAAAATTGTTTGATGTTTGATTTTGAGGTTCTTCAGTCTACCACAGGGAGCAGGAGGCAGCTCTTCAAGACTAAATAACAACGATCATGAAAATACTGAGGATGGAACCAAAGAAGGTCCCGAATCTAGTCTAAGAAGAAGAAGAAGAAGAATATTAAGTGAGGTGATAACATTTCACTTAAATAAATAATATCTCATAGTGTTGATTCCTAAAAAGTCAATTAAGGATACTTTTTCTCATGGATAACTTATGGTAAGTACTTTTAAAAAGAACTTTGATTACTTCTGTGTATGGAATAAAAATTATTGTTAAATAAATGATTGAATTGTTTTTTTTCTTATTGTTTTAACTTAACTCACTGAAGGATAAATTATATTTAAAGAGAAACATTTTCGCCCAGACCAAGACTCAAACCCGGGACCTTTGGCTTCCTGGGCCAATGCTCCATAAACTGAGCTACTGAGGCAAGTTGCAATCTAGATGCAAATTTTTCTCTTATATACATTGTAATTCCCTTGCGCCAAATGCTATGAAACCTTTGCTTCTATCTTTGCAAATGGCAGCATCTTAGTTAAGAAGACATTTATTGGAAATTTAAACACTACTTTTATAAAGCCAGTAGGGCTTCTATTGATGTTTTTTATTATTAATTTAACACTTCTCACTGAAGGATAAATTATATTTGAAGAGAAACATTTTCTCCCAGACCGAGACTCGAACCCAGGACCTTTGGCTTTCTGGGCATTTGGCACAAGGGAATTACAATGTATGTAAGAGAAAAATTTACATCTCGCCTCGGTAGCTCAGTTGGTAGAGCATTGGCCCGGAAAGCCAAAGGTCCTGGGTTTGAGTCTCAGTCTTGGTGAAAATTTTTCTCTTCAAATAAAATGATTGAATTGTTAAATTAAATTATCTTTTTTTTTTCTTTAATTTTGGAGTAATATATTTTTTGATAATTTAGTAGATAAAATAATCTACACTGGTAGCATTTCCAGGTCATAGAAATGTGCCCCTTATTAACAAAGATTAGTTCACATTATTTTTAATTTTGTTAGTGAAGCGAAGAGCTAGGAGAGAACTATCACGCAAAGCACACTGGTACTAACTAACTAATGGTTCAAATATTACATAAGCGATAAACTATTAAATGTTCATATAACAATTAATTTAAAAAAAGTAACATGGAAAGTAAAGCTTTTAATATTTTACCTTATGTCTGTCTGTCTCTCTGTTTACACCCATTATTCTCCACATGGGACAAGGGTAGTCCTTTGTGAGAGTTACTTAATCAAGATAATTTAGTTAAGCTTATTTCCGTAAAGGTATGAGTGATTAGTTCATTTCCTCTAAGAAACCAAATAAGCAACTAAGATTTTATTAGAATTAAAAAGGCCAATTAAATTTTGTTCAGAGGCACTAATTTAGGCTTCTGGTTCTTTTATGAGCCCAAAAATGTTCAGATTTGGGTTGCACACTTAAAATTCCTCCCAAAGTATTTGTCTCTTGGATTTTTCCATCTTAAAATCCATTAACTCTGGCCAGATTTAATGCACAACCCCCAAGACCTGAGGCAAGCATGAACACCAAGGCTGATTTTACCTTAATATTTAAATGTTATATATTTCCGATTTAGTTGTGTTCAAAATAGTTATGCTTCACATTTATTTTCCATAATTACAACATATGAAGTGAATTATATAATTGTTTCTGTTAAAATAAGATAATAGATTGTATTGAAAATGTAAAATATGGAGAAAAAGGTAAATTCGTAGTAGCTGTTCGTGTGTGGACCAAAAATCGTAGAATTGAAGAGAAATAAAAGTTGCTGAAAGAACTGGGAACTTCAAGGATTCATTGCTTAATGTCCATTTTTCTGGAAGTAAATGTTTTCCCATACTGTGAGTTCTGTTGGTTTCCAGTTGTTTTAGCAATTTTGACTTTGCTTCAATTCTATGAATTTAAATATGAGGTTAGTCTATCCATTACCAGAGTAACAAAATGTACAAGACATCCAATGATGAACACAACAATCAGATATCAGTTGAGAATGACCAAGTGACAATTTCATTTTATAATATTTCAGTGATAGTCTACTATCGTTGGTTCAAACTGACAAGGGCTGTGAATTGGATTGGTCAGTATTCACTGTCTAGGTTATGAACAAAGTAATGATTATAAAAAGTATTAGCTTCCTGAGAAGTCTCTAAAACATGTATTAAATTTGTTCCTCATAAGAAAATTTCAAACATAAGTAAATTATATGACAGAAGGAATGGAGGAATTTGAATTCAAGGAAGTATAAGAAGAGGAAGGCCAAATGAAAGCACATGGGGAAAAAAGTGCTAAAAAATGAGAGAAATAAGGAAAATGAGTGAATATAGTGAGTGAATTGATAACAGTTTATGAAAAAGGAAACTCTGCTGATTTGGTTTGAACTGGAAAAATAATGTGTCTACTAATATGTGTGCTTCCAATATGTGTTTAAAAACATGAAATTTTAGATTTTATTGAAGAAAGGTCAAGAGAAAAAAAGTAAAATGGAAGTAAAGTCCGTATAAATGTCACTGAACCATGAAACACGTGTTTATCTTACAACATTTCTTTAATTAAAATGTATATCTTAATTATTGTTAGAATTTCTTAACATAAATAATGTCAAATTAATTTTAATAGCCACTACATTATGATACAGTTTTAAAGATAATGTAATTGCTTGAGTTAGAGAAGTAGTTATTGTAGGTTATGTTTCAATGTACTGTGCTTTCTGCATTGATGAAATGTTGCTGCATGTAAGGTAACTCTAGGTTAGAAAGGTAGGTAGCATAATGTACAGTCAGTTTTAGGATAAATAACTTACATTCTAAAAGAAGCTATAGCCTACTCAGAGTTGTTGTATCCTAAAAATATCAAATAGGATAGAGCATTATAGGTTGTACGAATTTAGAAGAAATATAAAGTAGAGTTAGATGAAGCCGACTTAAGAATCCTATCCTATGTATAGCATCATTCATATATTATGCAATTTTTAAAAATGCAATAATTAAGTCAAAAATGCATTGAAATTATTTTTAAACTTTATATTCATCTACATATACTCCCATTTAAATGAGGAAAGTTATATCAGGCTTAAGTCCATTTCAACTGTCTTGGCAGGCAGTTACTCGGTCTATGAAGTTCAGGATGACCTTTTCACAGACATCTTTGTTGATGACACATTGAATTCTTCCCTTAAGTTGGATAACTGTTTGTGATTTGTTCATGTAGACTTTGTAGCTGTCAGACCTATCACACATCCCTCGAGACAATAACCTTACTCCATGAAAAATTCCCTCAGTCTGTGATCTCGTGGAGACTTGGAATGGCCTCCCAGTGACTTTTGTCCTTGTGGCTCCTTTTTATGAGGTTATGTGAGGTTCAAAGCCTTTGTGAACAAACCACAAACAGTTCTCCAACTTAAGGAAGAAATTCAACATGTCATCAACAATATTAACAGAGATGTCTGTGAAAAGTCATCATGAACTTCTTAGACCGAGTAACTGCCTACCGAGACAGTGAATGTGGAAATATGCCTGATGTAATTTTCTACACTTAAATGGGAGTGTATGTAGATAAAAATAAAAAAAATCATTTTGATGCATTTTGACTTATTGTGGCATTTTTAAAAATTGCATAATATATGAAATACTCTATATGAAGGAAGCATGGTTGCCTATTTACTTTCAAAGTTTGGCATACAGATAAGTAAGTATGTATGTTTCAATGTTCAAATTATTCGTTTTTAAACATCTTAATGATGGACAAATTATATTTGTAAAGGAAACTATACGCCTAGACTGTGGTTTGAACCCAGGACCTTTGACTCTCTATGTCAATGCTCTTCCAAGTGAGCTACCTAGGCCTCCAATCTAAATGCATATCTCTTCCAAGTGAGCTACCTAGGCCTCAAATCTAAACGCGTATTTTACGTGTTTACATTGGAGACCTAGGTACCTCACTTGGAAGAGCATTGACATAGAGAGTCAAAGCTCCTGGGTTCAAACTCTAGTCTAGGCATATATTTTTCTTTTCAAATATAAGTATGTATGTCATACAACTGAAAGTACATTTTGTAGGTTTCAAGGTGTAAAAGTGACTTACCTGATTTTATTCCCTATACCCTTCAACTACAAGATTATTGAAAGCAAAATATGCAAGTTTTCATAACTTTTATATGAAATACTAATAAAACACATTCATAATGAAATAGGATTTTTAAGAAAAAGATTTTCAGTAAAATAAAATAGATATAACCATGCAATGTTTGAACCATTGAAAATGCTAGAAAACAGAAATTGAAAATAAAAGAACTACAGAAAGAAGCGTGATAAAGTCCTCTCTTGCTCACCTTGAGGGCCGGGTGGCCCTCGGGGTTCTCATTTATCTGCAACACATAAGACAGCACAGGGCCATTTGGGAAGGGACCAGGTTCCCATGATACAGAAATGCGGCTAGAGTCAACTGCTGTAGCTCTCACAATTGTAGGTGCAGAAGATGGCACGCCCCTAGGCAACGTGCTTATCACCACACTAGGCTCTGAGACAATAGGCTCGCTGTGGTGTGACAGCAGAATTGCAATTCGAAACTGTAAAGAAAAGCATTAATAATATGTTACAAGCAATATCAAATTATTGTGTCTATACCATTTAGTTCAAAAATAAGTTCCACCATCAAAATTTGAAGAAGGAATTAAAAATACAATAATAATAACAGTTAAATCTTGTGATGGCAGGACAAGTGGCATGAATGAGGAATCAAAGAGGAGCATGGAAACTCCATGTAGAAAAACCAGAGGGAAGCACCTCCATGTAGGCCAAGAACAAATTGTGATTTGAGGGATGATTGGCTCAGGATAGGGATGTATGGGTTTGATAGTGCCAGTGACTTGATTTAATAATAATAATAATAATCATCGTCCGTGCAAGTATTAGGCCATGTGGCTTGTTATGGTCTCAAAGAGGAATTTTGCATCCAGCACTATTTTGGACGTCCCAGAATAATAATAACAATAATCAAGTAAACACCAACTCAATTGATTATTTAATAACTAATAATAATAATAATAATAATAATAATTATTATTATTATTATTATTATTATTTATTATTATTATTATTATTATTGAAATTCATATATAAAAGAAAAATGCAGGTACAATATTCAATATTAGATTTTATAAAGAAGAAACAATTAAATTGGTACAGACACATTAGAAGGATGGAAGAAGGAAGACTACCTAAGATAATCATGGATTGGGAACCACAGGGAAGGAAAAAGAAGGGTAGACCAACTATTACGTGGATTCAGGGAATCAATGAAACTAAGAGGGAATGGGAAATAGAAGAAGATATATGGATGAAAAGACAAGAATGGAAAAATGTGTAGTTAACTGTGAACGTGGGTACCGGAAAAATGTATATTCATTGTAAAAGCCGGAATAATAAAAATAAAAAAAAATTATTATTATTATTATCATCTTAAGAATAATAAGAATGATAACAACAGTAATAATAAGATAATATGCTACAAGCCAAAAGGTCATGGATTCAAATTTCAATGGGTCAGGATTTTTAAATTGATCTAAACCTTCTTGTGGCACCATGGCATTAAGATTGTCTCGACCTCTGATAGAAATGAGTACCACACGCATGTTATGAAGTAAATGCACATGTTATCTAGGGCTGACAATCCAATTGACATCTTTGATGATTGTCTAGGAAGATGGGAGCTGTAACCTCCTATTACTCCAAGGGACTTCAAAGTGGGAATACTTTTCCTTTACCTTAAAACAAGTATAACAACAATGACAAGAATAACAGTAATAACAATATTGATTATAAATGTATTAATAATAATAATTATAAAAATAATTAATCAATTGATTTGGCCTCTCGCCCTTGCTCTTTATCATATACATGGATAGAATACTCCAAGATTGGCGACAGATGAGACACGGTTCTATCCAAATTAATAGAAACCATAAAATAGACTCTTTGCTTTTTGCAGATGATTTGGTATTAATAGCTCCAACAGAAACAGATTTACAGTATTCTATACACAATTTTAATATAATTGCAAAAAGGTACAATATGGAAATCAATAAAAAGAAAATTAAAGTGATGGCATTTTGTGGGAAATACCCTATACCTAGCAAATTGTTTTGGATGATGAAATTTTAGAATGAGTAAACAAATTTAATTATTTGGGTTATAATTTAACATTTCAAGATGAAGCTGATATATCAAAGAAAATCACAAATTTTACAAAAACAACAGGGATAATTAACAGTATAATGAAACCATCTTTAGTACAGAAGAACACAAGATTACGGCTTTATAAAGTTCTCAAGATATGGTAGTGAAGCATGGACAATACGAAGAAGAGATGAAAGCCGAATAACAGCAAATGAGATGTGATTTATGCGCCGAACAGCAGGTTACACAAAGTGGGACCATAAAAGAAATGAGGAAATTATGGAAGAGTTGGATGTAGAACCCATTCTTCACCATACAAAACTACCAGAACAACTGGAAAGACCATCTTCAACGAATGCCGTCTCATAGAATTCCAAAAGCCATACTTCGCTACTGCCCCCAAGGCAAAAGATTGCTGGGACGTCCAAAAAAGCGCTGGATTGAAAATTTCTCTTTGAGACTGTAACAGGCCACATGGCCTAATACTTGCATGGATGATGATGATGATGATTTGGCGTTTACTTGATGAAAATCCATATAAAAATAATAATATTTTAAATATTATTATAAATCATTACACTAAAAAGTACAGAATTTTTTAACTAACTCACTGGCACTATCAAATACTTAGATTATGGCCATGCAGAAATAAACTCTCCATACATACCTATCCTGAACTAATATTTCCCAATCATCCCTTGTACATTCTAATTTCTCAAATCATGGTTAATGTTATTCTACCACCTCATTTTTGGTTTAACTACTGGGCACTTTCCCTCTGGTTTTCCTACAAGGAGTTTCCAAGCCGCTCTTTGATTTCTCATTCATGCCACATGTCCTGCCAATTGCAGTCTATGAGACTTAACTTTTAAAGAAATTTTTTTCTTTAGTTGTATTAATTTGGTAATATACAGATCATGTCCCCTCATTCTAAATTGGGTTGGGTTTGAATCCTCCATCTTCAAGTGCATTAGTGAGTGTGTTACCAGTTCGTTATTACTTGATTTCATTTTGTCATTTGTTAATTATTAATGTAGTGGTTGAACAATTTTTTTAGCATTAAAATAATATTTATGTGAAAGAGAATCTGGAACTTGTGAACTAACTCTGTATTTGGTATAAGGTTGTAGATTCTCAACGACTACGATGGAGTGAGGACCCCAGCTCTGATTGCGACAATACTGCCAGGCTCCTGCAAGTTCTTCATATCTCCACTGTACGAGGTAACTGATATTGCTGAATCTTGAGCCTTCCCACTCGAGACTGAGTGAGGTTGCAGTGAGTGTGTCAGCCACCAGGGCTGGGGCAGATGGAGTTCCGATGTCATCTGTAATCACAGTGCATGCATTGCAATTAAAAAAACTATAATAAATTATTTATTCATTAATATATTTAAAGGAAATGACACTATGAGGTATATTTTAATTAATAAATTGAGTCAGATTTTACGACTCACCTCATAATTGTAAATTTCTAGAAGACTAGTTTTTTGATATGCTACGTATCATTATCAATTCCATCTAACTGTTGAATTAGCAGTTGGTGTGATCCTGTCAATTCAACAGTTGGATGGAATTGATAATGATATGTAGCATATCGAAACTAGTCTTCAAGATATCTACAATTATGAGGTGAGTCATAAAATTTAGCTCTATTCTATTCTCTACTATTCTATAGTGTTTTCATGCTATGCTTTGCAGCTTTACTAGGGAATTATAGGTGTGGTAGGTTCCCATTGCTTTCCACACCAGTGAAGGATGATAATGGCCAGATGATATTCGGGACCTTTTGGGCCTTAAAGCTATATACTCCTGGTGCGACAGGCCTAGAAGGCCCTTAGCCTACCATCCAGCTGCTGGCATCACATCCACATGTGTCAATCACAGAGGTAGATGATCATCAGCCAGTGTAGGGGTGACATGTGGTCAGCATGTCGAGTCCCCCAGCCATTATAGCTGGTTTTCTCAACCTGGAGCCGCTACTTATTGTAGCTACCCAAATGCATCACGATGCTGGGTGGGCACCGGTCCCATACTGGCCGAAATACTATGAGAAAATTTCTTCCCCCATGGAGACTCAAACCAGCGCAAGTCCCGTAGCTCTGTGCCAAGGCTTTCTGACTTAACCACTCGGCTACGGCGGGGACTTAAAGCTACCTGACATTTGTCTTACAGGTGAGGAAAAACCCCGGAAAAAACCTCATCCAGGAAGCTTGTCCCAATCGGGAATCGAACCTGGGCCTACTGGGTGACAAGGCAGAGTGCTACCTCGAGACCACAGCGGTAGACTATTCCAACTCAATTTATTAAATAATGAAATGAAACAGTAAAGCCATCTTTGTCATTAAGTGCAACCTTGAGATAATTTTTGGAGGGAAATTTATTATTATTATTATTTATTTATCTTGTTGGAGTTAAGGTATAATTGCCTCACTCTGATGGTTAACAGTTTATATAAAAGCAGGTGCCGCACGGCAATGCTTGACATGCGGTGTTGTCACGTTTCTCATAGCGCTATGGATGTTTATTACACAAGGACAGAAGACATTGATTATATTTATGTTATTATTTAATTTTTATATTATTATTTGGTATTGTATAACTTTTAAAATTAAAGTTATGTATGTATGTATTTATTTAATAATTTAATTCCTACATTATATAACTTGTAGGTCTACATAAATTTCATATTCATACAACATCATGCTGAAAGTATAGTTATTATTATTATTATTATTATTATTATTATTATTATTATTAACTGTTCGGTTTGAAATATTTTCCCATGGCCGCCACATGTTGAAATCACTTATATATTAAATAAATATAGGCTAATGTGTAGATATTGTATTATTATTTGAGCTACATATCACAATACATCACTGATAATTATAACAATTAATTGCAGTACACAATTTTAAAGCTAGATTGACTGCTCCACGTTCCGAGTTTTAATTGAAACTAAGGGAAGAATAGCAATGTTGCAACATCGTGGTAGTCACAGCAGTCGGGATCTTTGTATTTTAATAACACATAACAGCTGCCGGGAAACAAAGCGAGCCGCTTGTTAAGTATCATAGTGAGGCGATAATATGTGGCCTTCTCTTCCACTCATCAGACAAACATATGTTACATTAAAATACAACATTCACAATAATTGTAATATTAAATTAATATTTAAAGAGAAGAATTTTTGCCCAAACTTGGATTTGAACCTAAAGGTCTCTAGTTCTATGTACTAACACATTGACTGCTACGCTACTTGGGCATCATATTTTAGACAGAAATTTTTCCCTCTCTTATACATTCCCTCATAGCTGAGGTCATGAATAATAATAATAATAATAATAATACTATGTGAATATTTTGAAAAAAGGGTAATTTCCTTAAAATTAAAGACGTAAACAATATGAGTACATAAGTCTAACAAAATCTGTTTTTTTTTAAGCATTAAAATAACATTTATGTGAAAGAGAATCTGAAACTTGTGAACTAACTCTGTATTTGATATAAGGCTGTAGATTTATAGGATCAGGGTTCAAATCCTCGTGTTGACCAATTTGATTGAATTTTTTTTTCTGGTTTTTTTCAATTATCAAGAAAAATGCTGGATTAGATTTCATTATTAGGATGTTAGCATGAAAAATATTGTAAATATAGCATTTAATTAAGATTTTTAGGAAATAAACACTGAGGTATTTTAATAAACATTAAGAATTGGCAAATTGACACTGCACCATATAAGGTGTATAATTTTTGACAATAGAAGGCAAGTCATCTGGATCATTGTTTTTAAGAATTCTACAACTTATGAGACGAGGTGTCAATTTTTCAATTCTTAATGTTTAATATGACTTTTGCTTGATCCAACAAATATTTATCATTTAAAAATAAGTGTAATTACCTTTTAATATTTGTAGGTACCTGTTGACTGCATAATTACAACCCATGATGCAGTAGAGCTCCTTAGGAGGCAGAAGATCCTGAGTTCCATTCTGGATTGAATAACAATACAATTTATTAGAGTAATCCAGGTTAGTAATGGCTAGGAAAGTTAATATTGGAACGTAGTATAATGTTTGTATAATTAGAAATTTATTTATTTCCTAATAATAAAGTAACATTTGCAATATGCCATGATAATATTGCTCTTCTTCTTCATCCATACAAGTCTTAAGGCCTAGAGGACTGTTACAATCTCACTGATGAATTTTGTATCCAGCATTTCCTTGGACAGCCCAGAGATATCTTCCCTGTTGGACAAAAACAAAGTATGGCTTTGGAAATTTGGAAAAATTCGGGTATAGCCAGACACGAATTCTTCTAAATTCCACAGAATCGCAGTGTGCATGTGGGAGTTGCTGTAATGGTTAATATAGCCTCTGGTAGATGGCTCTGCAGTCGGCATTACCAACTTTGGGAATAGATTCTCAAATGCAAAAAAAAAAAAATGGATGTAAACTAACTTGCCATTTCCTAACTAAAGAAAACAATTTACATGCATATTATTTATTCCCAAATGCTTAAAAAATGGACATAAACCAACTTCCCATTTCCTAACCTAACAAAACAATTTATATGCGTACTATTTAATAAACTTATTTTACGTACACTAACACTAAATATGATTTGAAATGATTTTAAAATGGTGGCAACGTTGGAACAACATGGGAAAGTAGCAAGTAAGTAATGTATCCACGATCATGTTTTACGTAAATATATAAATATAAAATATTGCAAAGAAAGCTTGAAGATCGTTGCAAAATGTTTGAAACAGTACAAAACGTGTTTACAAGTGTTTAGTGCATCAGTGGCATAAGAGTGTAAGTGTAGAATTGTGACTGGCATATAACCTACCTCACCCGGAAATTCTAATCTGAACTCATTCGTCACAAATGATTCATCCAGTTGTTCTGGTATTCAAATAAGTACTTAATGACTGGTTCCAAATGTAGTTCCTTCAAGACATCATCATTGTGTGAATCTCATTTCACTAGAAGTTACCCTGCTCTCTTCTCCTTTCCTCAAAGTCCATGTCTCACTACCGTAGCTAAGTGCAGGTCTTGCTAAGGTTTTGTATAACCATACTCTGGTATCTCTCTGGACTAATAACGGTTTCATTACTTAAATTTATTATTCTCAAGATTTTAATAAAATTAATAATTTTATTTGATATGTCTATTTTATCAAGATATATTTATGTATATCCAAGATAGGTAAATTAATTTATCCTTTCCAGCATTTTTTAATCTATACAAATTTTGCTACATACAAGATATTTTGCATGAAAAGGCATTACTTTTGTTTTCCCTGTATTAATTTTCATAAAATTGCTAGATCCCACATAAGAAATTAATTTTTTTTTAAAGAACAATACACACATTCTATTGAGTAACATTAAGAAATTGGGACTGGAAGTAAACATCAATATAACTAAATATATAGTCACACATAGAAATAAATTGTATAATGGAAATGAATACTTAATGACAAATGAGGGAAATTTTGAAGAAGTGACTTATTTCTAATACCTAGGAACAATTATTACAAACAGGAATAAGGCGTAGAAAGAAATTAAACATAGGCTCAATTTTGTAAATGCTTGCCATCCCAATTTCTTTAAAAAATCATAAACTGAAAATATATAAAACTTCATATTTGAAGACAAAAATTATACGCTCGGACTGGGACTTGAACCCAGGACCTTTGGCTTTCTAGACCAATGCTCTATCGACTGAGCTATCTGGATGAGTTCCAATCTAAATGCAAATTTTTCTCTTATATACGTTGTCAATTCCCACACACCAAATTATATCAAACCTTTGCTTCTCTCTTTGTAAATGGCGGCTTCTTTATTAAGAAGACATTTATTTGAGAATTTTATATTACATTATAAAGCCAGTACAGCTTCTTTTGATGTTTTTATTAATCATTTCATACATCCTAATGATGGATAAATCATATTTGAAGAGAAATTATATGCTCAGACTGGAACTTGAACCCAGGACCTTTGGCTTTCTAGACCAATTAATATAAAATTCCCAAATAAATGTCTTCGTAATAAAGAAGCCGCCATTTGCAAAGATAGAAGCAAAGGTTTCATAGCATTTGGTGCACGGGAATTGACAACATATTTAAGAGAAAAATTTGCATTTAGATTGGAACTTGCCTAGATAGCTCAGTCGGTAGAACATTGGTCTAGAAAGCAAAGATCCTGGGTTCGAGTCCTAGTCTGAGTAATATAATTTTTCTCTTCAAATATGATTTATCCATCGTTGAGATGTATGAAATGAATAATAAAAACATTGGTATATAAAACTGTTATTCTTGCAGTTATATGGATGCTAAACATGGATTATGAGTATTTGAAAATAAAGTTCTTAGACTGCGGTGGACTAGTGGTTATGCTTCTTGCTTCTGGTCCCAAGGGTCATGGGTTCAAACCCAGCTGGGGTTGATGGATTTTTTTAGGATAGAAAAATCTAAGGAGCAAGTCCTCCGGGAGGGACTTAAGCCGTGGGTCCCAAGTCTGAAGATTTTCAGGCTCGTAAAATATCCTTAAGCCTGAACGAAAAGGCCTCTAAGCAAAAATTTACCGAATTTTCCCGTCCTAGTACTACCTTGGTTTCCTAGATATCAGTATGAGGCGGAACGCTGACCACGGACCACTCAAAATGACATCTATACGAAAACAAGTGTAACTAAATTAGTATGGTTCAAATTCTTCCCTGTAGGAGGAGAGCGCCTAAATCTCTGTGGGAAACATGGGCTTACAAGAACAAGAAGAAGATACATTTTTGGACCAAAGACAGAAGAACAGACAGGTGAATGCATAACTCTGAGCTTCAGTTAGTATTATCTAGTCCTATTGCAACATGCAGATTTTTTATACTGTCTTATATAGTCAATGCATACAATCCAGATGGACTTTTTTTAGATTAACTTCACAGATGTTTACACAAAATTTCCAAATTCACCTTATTTATTTTATACTATTTCACTTTATGCACAGAAATAATTTTCTGGTAATAAAGTATCTTTTAACAATTAATTTTATTACTCAGTTCTTTACACTTGCTAATGGTTTCACTTCCTGGGTACTAAAAGAAGCAGATAAATTAAGACTATTAACGTTTGAGAGGAAAATATTTAGAAGAGTGCTAGGTCCAGTAAAGGAAAATGGAAATTGGAGGTTGAGAAGGAATGACGAATTATACCTCAAGAATAATAAAGAAAATATAGTTAGTTTCATCAAATCCAAGAGATTACAATGGTTTGGACATACACTAAGAATGCCAAAGGGAAGATTGCCGAATGATATTTTGAATTGGAAGCCACAGGGAACAAGACCAAGGGGAAGACCCAAGGATCGATGGGAAGAAGACGTAATTGAGGATTTGAAAGAGATGGGGATTTTTGATTTGAAATCTACTGCACAAGATAGGAAGAAGTGGCGTAAACTGGTTGAGAAGGCCAAGACATTCCACTGGAAGTCGTAGAGCCTGACGAAGAAGAAGAATGGTTTCACTTATAACATTTTCTTGTCTTTGCATTTGAGGTTGCTTCACCTGTTCCTTACTCACTGATTGTGAGTCCTGAGCTCGCGAATTTCCCTTTACCACATACAAGGTGAGATCTGATTCTCACTGCCTCTCATAAAATTCAAGAGTCCGTCCAACAATGCATCATAATATGTAAACAAAAATTAATTAATATTGAGTGGAGAACATATTTTTAATAACTCACCACATACAATATCAAATTCATTTGAAACTAATGGTCTCAAATAAATTTGAAATTGTATGAGGTGAGTTATTAAAAATATGTTCTCCACTCAATATTAATGATATAACCTCATAATTATATTTGAAGAGAAAAATTTTCGCGTAGACTGAGACTCGAACCCGGGACCTTTGGCTTTCCGGGCCAAATGCTCTACCAACTGAGCTACCGAGGCATCTAGATGCAAATTTTTCTCTTTATTTATTGTAATTCCCTCGTGCCAAATGCTTTGAAACCGTTGCTTCTATCTTTGCATATGACAGCCTCTTAGTTAACCCATTAGCTTCAGATTTAAATGCTCAATGCATTTCCCCAGAAACCGGGTTCAAGTTACCGTAAATAATACCATCTATTTTAAAACATTCAAAACAAACAAAATATAACGGTACTTGATCACAATAGGTGTGAAGGCCAAAACACATTCCTCTGCTATTCATGAATATTAACAAAATATTGCAAAACATATAACAGGAGAGTTAAGCGAGTGTACTTCGTCTTCTGAGTTGAAGGCCATTTAACTGCTGGTGGGTCTACCTCGTCTTCTGAGGTGAATGGGTTAAGAAGACATTAATTGGGAATTTAACACTACTTTATAAAGCCAGTAGGGCTTCTATTGATGTTTTTATTATTAATTTAACACTTCTCACTGAAGGATAAATTATATTTGAAGAGTTCGGTAGCTCAGTTGGTAGAGCATTTGGCCCGGAAAGCCAAAGGTCCCGGGTTTGAGTCTCGGTCTAGGTGAAATTTTTTTTTTTTCAAATATAATTTATCCTTCAGTGAGAGATGTTAAATCAATAATAAAAATATCAATAGAACCCTACTGGCTTTATAAAGTAGTGTTAAATTCCCAATAAATGTCTTCTTAACTAAGAAGCTGCCATTTGCAAAGATGGAAACAAAGGTTTCAAAGCATTTGGTGCGAGGGAATTATAACGTATATAAGAGAAAAATTTACGTCTAGATCGCAACTCGCCTCGGTAGCTCAGTTGATAGAGCATTTGGCTCGGAAAGCCAAAGGTCCCGGGTTCGAGTCTCGGTCTGGGCGAAAATTTTTCTCTTCAAATATAATTTATCCTTCAGTGAGAGGTGTTAAATCAATAATAAAAACATTAACCTCATAATGTTTACTTCCCAACATTAATTTTAATATAAAAATTAATTAGTTAATACTTAAGCATATTAAATAAGCATTTAATTTATAATTTTATATTTAATTGTATTTTATTTTTTCATTTTATGATACTAACCATATAGAGAGGAATAGAAGACCTAATATCTATGCTAGTTCCAAGCTAAATTCCAGTTGTACTGTAAAAAACTTGCATAAGGTATTATTTTGCTGACTCTGTCTATTGGGGAAACCATGGTGCTACTTTTATCTGCCATATGACTGAATTGTGCATGATAAAAACATTGTTCGTAGGCAACATCATATTTTACGGGAAATAAGATGGTACCCATAATTAGGAACTTCCATTTCTTATTTATTTATGATAAAAGATTATATATGGGCCTACCTAAATAGACATTTACACTTTTTCCATGATGTCAATAGATAACCTTATCCCGGTACAATTTCATTATTAGCAGAATTTATGTTCCATGATGACTCACCTGGCAATTCTGCTGTTATTTTCACCATATCCTCAGCGATTAATGTGGGATATTTTTCACTAAACTGTTTTAAAATATATTTGAAGAGAAAAATTTTCGCCTAAACCGAGACTCGAACCCGGGACCTTTGGCTTTCCGGGCCAAATGCTCTACCAACTGAGCTACCGAGGCGAGTTGCGATCTAGACGCAAATTTTTCTCTTATATACGTTGTAATTCCCTCGTGCCAAATGCTTTGAAACCTTTGTTTCCATCTTTGCAAATGGCGGCTTCTTAGTTAAGAAGACATTTATTGGGAATTTAACACTACTTTATAAAGCCAGTAGGGCTTCTATTGATGTTTTTATTATTAATTTAACACTTCTCACTGAAGGATAAATTATATTTGAAGAGAAAAATTTTTGCCTAGACCGAGACTCGAACCTGGGACCTTTGGCATTCAAAATAATTTGTTTCTCTCCACTTTTCAAAAGTTTTGCTTTCCAATGCTTAAAAATTCTACAGAAATTTTGCCATTTTTTTTAAACAATTGTAGTTCCTACTATTCTACGTTGCAGATGCTTATTTATTGTATTTTTTTTTTAAATTATGGACATTTTGATTTTTTTTCTTTTGTTTACACTGTTCTTCCTTTTTGTTTTACCTTTGTTAACCTTTTTATCTTATTCACACATACAAACACAAGACAGACACACACCCAAACCCAAAGTGAAGATTTAAAATCCCCTACCCCGCCGGGAATCGAACCCGGGTCACCAGAGTGGAAGGTAGAGACTCTACCGACTATGCCACGGCGATGGACTTATAAGTCAGATTTTTTTTCTTGTTTATACTGGTTTTCCTTATTGTTTTACCTATATCTTTGTTTGTTTTACCTATTTGTTAACTTTCTTTAATTCTCACATAGACACAAGGACACACACACCCAGACCCAAGGTAGAGATTTAAAATCCCCTACCCCACCAGGAATCGAACCCAGGTCGCTGGAGTGGAAGGTAGGGACTCTACCGACTATGCCACGGCGACGGACAAAATATATTCCCCCATGGGGACTCGAACCAGCGCAACTCTCTTAGTTCTGCACTAAAACACCATGCCTTTAGCCACTCGGCTACGGCACGGAGCATGACATTGTTTTAACACTGGTTATATTCTGAAGGTCCCGTATTTTTTTTCTTGTTTTTCTTTTGTTTACACTGTTCTTCCTTTTTGATTTTACCTTTGTTAACCTTTTTATCTTATTCACACATATCAAACACAAGACAGGACACACACCCAGACCCAAGGTGGAGATTTAAAATCGCCTACCCGCCGGGAATCGAACCCGGGTTGCCAGAGTGGAAGGTAGGGACTCTACCGACTATGCCACGGTGACGGACTATTAAAACTGTAATTACATATTTTAAGATTTTCCCATTTAACTTATTGAAACATGTGCTAGATAAGATACTTACTTACTTACTCACTGGCACTATCGAACCCGAAGGTTCATGGCCGCGCGGACATAAGCTCTCCATACATCCCTATCCTGAGCTAATGCTTTCCAATCATTCCCTGTATAATCTACTTCCCTCAAATCATAGTTAATGTTGTTCTCCCACCTCATTCTTGGTCTACCAACTGGGCGTTTTCCCTCTGGCTTTCCTACAAGAAGCTTCCATGCACATCTTTCATTCCCCATACGTGCAACATGTCCTGCCCATCGCAGTTCTACGAGACTTAACTGTTCTTATTATATCTGGCTTCCTATAAAGACCATGTAGTTCATTGTTATGTAGTCTTCTCCATTCACCTGTCTGTTCATCTCTCTTTGGTCCAAAAATGTTCCTAAGAACTTTATTCTCAAATACTCGTAATCTCCTTTCCTCCCTTAAAGTAAGAGTCCAGGTTTCGCATCCATATAATATAACTGGTAGAATAATAGTTTTATATATTTTCAGTTTAACGTTTTTTGAAAGGAGTTGGGACATCAAAAGTCTCTGCAATGCATAATAGCATGCATTTCCAGAATTGAGCCTATGTTTAATTTCTTTGTGCATCTCATTCCTATTTGTGATTATTGTTCCTAGGTATTTGAATTCAGCCACTTCCTCAAAATTTCCCTCATTTGTCATTAGCTGTCCATTTCCATTATATACTGAATTTCTACTTGTGACCATATATTTAGTTTTAGTGATATTTACTTCCAGTCCTAATTTCTTAGTGTTACTCAATAGTGTGTGCGTGTTGGCCTTTAGTATCTCCTCGCTATCGGCCAGTAGTACTACATCATCAGCATAAACTAACAGCTTATTAATACCATTGAGTTGTAAGCCTTCCTCATTCTCTAAAGATTTAATGGCATGCTCTAGTACAAAATTAAATAGTAGAGGAGATAGTGCATCTCCTTGCTTCAACCCATTCTGGATTTCAAAAGTGTCTGAAAACTGTTTCAAAGTTAAAATTGAAATTTATTGAAATATTGAATTTATTGAAAACTGTTTGCCTACACGCACCCTACTCTTTGAGCCATTTAGACACATTCGTATAAGTCTAACTAACTTTTTAGGAATTACGAACTCCAGCAGGATACTATATAACTTCTCCCTCTTAATTGAATCATATGCTTTTTTGAAGTCTACATATAGTTGATGTACAGTACCATTATATTCCCATTTCTTCTCTAAAATCTGTCTTAAACTGAAAATCTGATCTGTTGTAGACCTGTTTCTTCTAAATGCACATTGATGATCTCCTAGAATGTCATCAATATAGGGAGTAAGTCTGCTTACTAATATATTTGTTAGAATTTTGTACGAAGTTGAAAATAATGAGATGCCCCTGTAGTTGTTGCAATCAGTTTTATCTCCTTTCTTATAAATTGGTACGGTAATCGATTATTTCTATTCATCTGGAAGAGCTTCTTTTTCCCAAATCATACTAAGCAACCAGCGTATCTTGTCCATCAATTTTTCTCCCCCTGATTTTATCAGTTCTGCTGGGATCTCATCTGAACCTGATGCTTTATACATCTTTGTACATCTTCAATTTTTCAATCGCCATTTCAACCTCTAATGCACTTAGTTCTGCGACTAGCATTTCTGCTGTCTGTAAATTATCCTCCTCAATGTCCTGTTCTATATGTACATTTAATAGCTGATTAAAGTAACTTTTCCATATATTTAATATACTCCTGGAATCTGCAATCATATCCCCATTTTCATTCCGAATTATGTTTGTTCTAGCCTGAAACCCTTTCTTCTCTATACTAATTCCCTGATAGAATTCTCTAATGTTCCTATTTTTTGCATTCATTTCAAGATCATTAATCTTCTCTCTCAAATATTCCCTCTTTTTACTCTTTAGTAACTTTGTGGTTTCCCGTCTAATACTACCCAATTGCACTAAATTTACCTCATTTGGCTCGTATAACCATTTCATTTTTGCTAGCTCTATTTTCTTTACAGTGTCGGCACATTCCTCATCAAACCATTTCTTGCTTTGCCTCATTTTTTAAACAACCAATGCTTTCTGATGCTGACAATTTAATAGTATCTCTTATAGCCTCCCATTCTTGATTTATATCAGTTTCTTCTTCGTTTGCCATATTGTCATCTGAAGTTTCCAGTACTTCAAATCTATTAACAATTTTGATTTAATATTTTTGCCGCATTTCATCATTTTTCAAGTTTATTAATTCAAATTTTACAGAATCATCTTTAGCGTTTGTTCCTCTCATTAGCGATAGCCGTTGTCTGATTTTCACTCTGACCAGATGATAATCCGAATTGCTGTCTGTCCCTCTAACTGATCTAACATCAATGATGCTACTGTGCCAGCGTTTATCCAGTAATACATGATCTATCTGGTTCCGAGTTTCTCCATCTGGGGACGTCCAGGTGTATTTATGAATATCCTTATGCTGAATTGTTGTGCTCTTAACAATGAGATTCTTTGATGTGGCAAAGGTGACTAATCTAACCCCATTGTCGTTACTATCTTCATGAAGACTGAATTTGCCTATTGTTGGTTTGAATATATCTTCCCGCCCCCACTTTTGCATTAAAATCTCCTAAGACAATTTTCATATGATATTGTGAAAGGCTATCAAATACGCATTCTAATTCTTCATAGAACTCATCCTTGATCTTGTCATCTTTATCTGCTGTGGGAGTATGTACATTTACAATTATAAAATCATGTTGTTTACCCTTTAGAATTATGTATGATATCCTATCACTAACAAACTTAATATCTCGGATAGCAGATAGGATCCTCCTTCTGACTAAAAACCCCGTTCCAAATGCAGGTCTTTTCTGCACCCCCATAGTATAATGCAAAGCGTCCTGATTCCTGACTACCTTCTCCTGGCCACCTAACTTCCTGTAAAGCGACTATATCCAAGGGTTATTTATCTAATTCCCGCGTAAATATCTGTAGTGCCCCGCTATTGTATAAAGTCCTAACATTCCATGTTCCTAGGAACATGTCCCTGTGTTTGAGCCTTTGGCATGGGTTCCCTGAAGTAGTCCCCGCCCGGAGAACCCCAATGGGGGACTATTTGACCTCCGGAAAATTTTACCCCAAGATGAACCCATGTCCGCATTTCTTGACTGTTGTATTTTTACGGTGAAAGATCGTCACTCTTTCCCCCAAGGTACTTTTTTCGTCTGGCTTATCACCTTCTACCAGTCCGGCATGGGTAACCCTATCGCGCAGCAATGCTTCCGCTGGCATAGCTCTCAAGGATCATTTAAGTCGACGCAGAGCCACTGCGCACCCGCGGACGACAAGTGGTAAGGGACCATGGAGGGGCTAGATGAAGATACTTTTCATTTTTGGCGTTTCTTGTATCTGGAGTGTTAGAGAGGGATAACATCACTATGCAGATTATTACACGCTTAATAGTCAACACCATTATTCGACCAATGAAAACTGCAATCATATACTCTGGTCTGTTTGTTTTACATTACTATTGGGAACTTAAGTTGAAAGTGATAAGAAAATTAAGTAATTCACTTACACAGACGCTCTGACATGCTTGATTGCAAGTTGCCCGCATATCGTGCCAGGATTGCCCAGCCTCCTTGAAACACTGAACTACTAAGAAAAAGTTAATCAGTTTCAATTCCACATATTCCAGTCTCGACCAAGTATTTTTTCTATTGAAAATACACATTCAAAATATAGTGGGCTATTCAGAAAAGAAGGAAAAGACTTCAAACATTTTATATTCTTTCCAACTACAAAAAATATGAACACCATTCCAACGTTCCCCTGCGAAGGAGAAAATATTGATCATCCAATCGATGGCCACATCTTGACACGACTTGTTTATCATGTGGTACTTGTTTTGTAATCAACATGCGGTCGACACAATGGTATGTTGGAATTGGAAGAGGAGTGAGTCAAAATCAACTTCAAATATCGGAGGCCTGTGCCCATGTCATCCCCGACCTTACCCTGTGTGATTTTTATCTGTGGGAATATGTAAAAGACTGGGTTTTTATTCCCCTCCTAGCCTCTGCACACTCTTGAAAATCTAATAGTGTGTTGAAGCGTTGATTTCCAATACTATAGACCTAATTATCTGATTTTTGTGTGTCAATGAAATGAGCCACTGTTTTGATATTTGTCGTATAACACACCAAGTGTTACGTTGGAAATTGGTGTTTTATATTTCTTTTTGTAGTTTGGAAGAACATACTTGTTGAAGTCTGGTTTTTTCTTTCTGAATAGCCCTTGTGTTATTAAAATAAGTGTATAATTCTGTCTTAATCGAAGGCTTTCACACCAATCCAAAATGTGTCTTCAGTTATTGGTATTACATTGCATTTTAGTGTAATTGCTTCTGTGCTGGCTGAAGACTTCAGACCAGAAGAAGGAGCCAGCAAGAGTTCTAAAACATTGGCACTCTTAATACTTACAACAAGGTGCATTATCTGATAATATAAAGTAAAAAAGATTTCAGTGTTCATATTATTTGTTTTTAAACATCTTAATGATGGACAAATTATATTTGAAAAGAAAAATATAAAAAAGAGTTTTCTTTATTTTTAGTCAGGGGTGGTTTTTATGGGATGTTGTAGGTTTGTATAACCACTTGTTTCCAACTAACTTATTTTTTAATTTTAATTTAAATTTAATTTGTATGGAAAGATTATAAGTATTTGAGAATAAATTCTTAGGAAAATTTTTGGACCAAAGAGAGATGATCAGACAGGAAAGTGGAGAAGACTACATAACAGTGAGCTACATGATCTTTATAGGAAGCCAGATATAATAAGAACAGTTAAGTCTCGTAGACTGCGATGGGCAGGACAATTGGCACAAATGGGGAATTAAAGAGGAGCATGGAAGCTTCTTGTAGGAAAACCAGAGAGAAAACACCCAGTTGGTAGACCAAGAATAAGGTGGGAGAATAACATTAACCATGATTTGAGGAAGTAGATTATACAGGGGATGATGAGAAGTAAAATAATATAAGATCTATAAAATTGAAGAAATTTTCAGATTTCTACAGCTATGAAATCTGTTTGCACAACAAACGTTTAGCAGAGGTCACTAAACCAATTAGATGAGGGTGCTTTGAAATGTCTGAGTCATCATTTGAGGGCAGTCTATTGATTCACATTTTTGATAAGGAAATAGGGTTTGTTATTACCTTCTGCACTGAAGAATTTTTTTTTTGCAGCAGTTTGTTATACTAGTAATTGCTATACTATTTTATTGACATGTTTGTTATTTATCATCTGAAAAAACATCAGTAATTAGGAATTAACATTTAGTTATGATCATGAAAAGAAATTGAATCTTGACATGATATCTAAGAACTTTGCTCATTTATTTATTTTGATTATTTGCCAGAAAATATTTGAATCATCTCAACTGACATACATTTGTTTATATTATTGTAATGATTTATTGTATGACTAAATGTAATTTTCCGTTTATTTTATATTTAATCATCATCATTATCATAAATTTCTTCACAGAATTCTATACACCCATACTTCCTCTCTCTGAATTTATGTCCAATGATAACTTTCTAAACAAGATGCATTTTAACTTAATCCAACCATCTGGTTTTGAGTCTTACCAGGTTTCTTGTGCCTTTCATTTGCATCTCCATAGCTTTCCTTGATATTCTTCCTTCCAAACCATTTTAATATAATTTTCCTTTTTACTTGTCAATATTTATACATCAACTAAATCTCTATTAAGTTAATTTCTGATTTTGTATTTTTTGTATTATTTTCAGCCCCTCACCTTAGCTGAGTGGTTAAGGTAGGATGCCTTAGTGCAGAGCTTACGTTGGTTCGGGTCTCCATGGGGGAAGAAATTTTCTCATGGAATTTCGGCCAGTATAGGACTGGCATTGTGAGGCATTTGGGTAGTTACAATAAGTAGCAGCTCCAGGTTGAGAAAACCAGCTATAATGGCTGGGGGACCTGACATGCTGATCACATGTCACCCCTACACTGGCTGGATGATCATCTACCTCTGAGATGAACACATGTAGAAGTGAGACCAACAGCCAGCTGGTAGGCCAAGGCCTTCTAGGCCTGTCATGCCATGGGGTTTAGTTTTAGTATTGTTTTCAACATTACTAAAAACATCATTTCACTTGACGATTTTTATTATTAATTTAACACTTCTCATAGAAGGATAAATTATATTTGAAGAGAAAAATTTTCTTAACTAAGAAGCCGCCATTTGCAAAGATAGAAGCTATGGTTTCAAGCATTTGGCGCGAGGGAATTACAACGTACATAAGAGAAAAAATTTGCGTCTAGATCGTAACTCACCTCGGTAGCTCAGTTGGTAGAGCACTTGGCCCGGAAAGCCAAGGGTCCCGGGTTCGAGTCCCGGTCTAGGCGAAAATTTTTCTTCAAATATCATTTCACTTGCTTGAATTCTATTTTGATCTCCTTTTATCATGATCCAGGTTGCAGCAGGAGTTGTATTACTTCCTTATAGTTTAAATGAGAGCTTTGGGACTGGATTTTAATGTATTGCAGTTAAAATCGGCACATAATTATTTGGACACTGCCTTGGTACATCATAACACTTCTCTGGAAGAAATTTCAAGATAGGTTTCGGCATGCAATGGATGACAGTTCCCTTGTTAGGAATGAATAAAGTAGGCTCTTTTGTGTTATGTACATATAAAGTAATTTTATAACATTTTTCAGTACCATGTATGAAATAATTATTGCTTTAATATTTAATTTTAGGAAGTGATATTTTGAGGTTATTTTAATTATATTATTTTTAGTCTGATCACCTTACCTCAATATTAATGTTGATTTGTTCTTGGACAAGTTTCAAAACAATTCTGTTTTATCGTCAGTTTGTCCAGAATTGTTTTGAAACATGTCCAAGAACAAATCAACATTAATATTGAGGTAAGATGATTAGACTAAAAATAATATAATTATTGCTTTATTGCTTCAAAATTCATGAAAGAAAGATCCATATAATTATTAAATCCCAAATATTCATTTTGGTATTAGGGATTGTATGTTAGGGTTATATAAAATGTGTACTTTTTTTAATTATTTGAGTTTCTTTGTTTAACAACTTGTTTGAAACAAAGAGAATGCAAGTAGCATGTAGGTACCACATGTGTTGGTGTAATCACCTCCCACTCTCGTCACTTGTATCATTCAGTGCAACAGTGCAGCATGTTAAATCTAACATAATGATGGTATGACACTTTACTTTCTGGTTATATACATAATCCATGTGCTCTTGAATTATATTTTTATTTTAAAACAATACAGAAAATGGATACTTTTAATACTTGGTAACTTTTATGTATTAAATGATTTGACATCCTGAATTCAAATTGTGGTATTTGAAGAGAAAAATATATGCCTAGACTGGGATTTGAACCCAGGACCTTTAGCTTTATATGCTAAAGCTCTGCCATTGAGCTATCCATGGCCTCCAATCTAAATATAATTTTTTTCTCTTATACATTTCAATTGAAATTCGATTGAAGGCCTTGGATAGCTTAGTGGCAGAGCTAAAGATCCTGAGTTCAAACCCCGGTCTAGGCACATATTTTTCTCTTCAAATATAATTTCTCCTTTAGTGATAAATGTTAAATTTATAATAAAAACTTAAAATTATGGTTTAACTTTCATAGGCAAAAATCACTTTGAGGTTTAATTTAAGAATTAAATTAATATTTTTAATACCTCACCTCATATCCTCTATCGATTCTTCTAGACTGCAGTTTCGGAGCTATATCTCCATTATCAATATCATCTTGTCGACCGGTGTTATGTCGTTTCTTGGCGGTTTTCTGAAGGAAGAACAAAACTTCCAAAAAACGACATAACACCGATCGAAGAGAGGCTACTGATGTGGAGATATAGCTCCGAAACTGCAGTCTAGAAGAATAAAGGATATGAGGTGAGGTATTAAAAATATTAATTTAATTCTTTATAAAATTATGGTGCCTATCTGCAGACAGGTTTTTCTAATGTCAAAAAATGTTGAATTATTTTATTGTTTATGATAATTTTATCAACAATAATAAATAATAATAAGATGTGGCTAACATGCCTTGAAACATATATCTAACAGAAACAATGATATGAGGCAAGAATTAAACAGACATAATGTTACTTCTTATTGTATTTTCAAATAATAAATAATAATGTTATTCTTCCACAACAGGGTTAGATTAGTCACATTTGCCACATCAAAGAATCTCATTGTTAAGAGCACAACATTTCAGCATAAGGATATTCATAAATACACCTGGACGTCCCCAGATGGAGAAACTCGGAACCAGATAGAACATGTATTAGTGGATAAACGCTGGCACAGTAGCATCATTGATATTAGATCAGTTAGAGGGACAGACTGCAATTCGGATCATCATCTGGTCAAGGTGAAAATCAGGCAACGGCTATCGCTTATGAGAGGAACAAACGCTAAAGATGATTCTGTAAAATATGAATTAAAAAACTTGAAAAATGATGAAATGCGGCAAGAATACCAAATCAAAATTGCTAATAGATTTGAAGTACTGGAATCTTCAGATGACAATGTGGCAAACGAAGAAGAAACTGATATAAATAAAGAATGGGAGGCTATAAGAGATACTATTAAATTATCAGCATCAGAAAGCATTGGTTGTTTAAAAAGAGGCAAACAAGAAATGGTTTGATGAGGAATGTGCCGACATTGTAAAGAAAAGAAAGCTAGCAAAATGAAATGGTTACACGAGCCAAATGAGGTAAATTTAGAGCAATTGGGTAGTGTTAGACGGGAAACCACCAAGTTACTAAAGAGTAAGAAGAGGGAATATTTGAGAGAGAAGATTAATGATCTTGAAATGAATGCAAAAAATGGAACATTAGAGAATTATATCAGGGAATTAGTATAGAGAAGAAAGGGTTTCAGGCTAGAACAAACATAATTCGGAATGAAAATGGGGATATGATTGCAGATTCCAAGAGTATATTAAATAGATGGAAAAGTTATTTTAATCAGCTATTAAATGTACATACAGAACAGGACATTGAGGAGGATAAGTTACAGACAGCAGAAATGCTAGTCACAGAGCCAAGTGCATTAGAGGTTGAAATGGCAATTGAAAAATTGAAGATGTATAAAGCATCAGGTTCAGATGAGATCCCAGCAGAACTGATAAAATCAGGGGGAGAAAAATTGATGGACAAGATACGCTGGTTGCTTAGTATGATTTGGGAAAAAGAAGCTCTTCCAGATGAATGGAAGGAATCAATTATCGTACCAATTTATAAGAAAGGAGATAAAACTGATTGCAACAACTTTAGGGGCATCTCATTACTTTCAACTTCGTACAAAATTCTAACAAATATATTAGTAAGCAGACTTACTCCCTATATTGATGACATTCTAGGAGATCATCAATGTGCATTTAGAAGAAACAGGTCTACAACAGATCAGATTTTTAGTATAAGACAGATTTTAGAAAAGAAATGGGAATATAATGGTACTGTACATCAACTATATGTAGACTTCAAAAAAGCATATGATTCAATTAAGAGGGAGAAGTTATATAGTATCCTGCTGGAGTTCGGAATTCCTAAAAAGTTAGTTAGACTTATACAAATGTGTCTAAATGGCTCAACGAGTAGGGTGCGTGTAGGCAAACAGTTTCAGACACTTTTGAAATCCAGAATGGGTTGAAGCAAGGAGATGCACTATCTCCTCTACTATTTAATTTTGTACTAGAGCATGCCATTAAATCTTTAGAGAATGAGGAAGGCTTACAACTCAATGGTATTAATAAGCTGTTAGTTTATGCTGATGATGTAGTACTACTGGCCGATAGCGAGGAGATACTAAAGGCCAACACGCACACACTATTGAGTAACACTAAGAAATTAGGACTGGAAGTAAATATCAGTAAAACTAAATATATGGTGACACGTAGAAATACATTATATAATGGAAATGGACAGCTAATGACAAATGAGGGAAATTTTGAGGAATTGGCTGAATTCAAATACCTAGGAACAATAATCACAAATAGGAATGAGATGCACAAGAAATTAAACATAGGCTCAATTCTGGAAATGCATGCTATTATGCATTGCAGAGACTTTTGATGTCCCAACTCCTTTCAAAAAACGTTAAGCTGAAAATATATAAAACTATTATTCTTCTACCAGTTATATTATATGGGTGCGAAACATGGACTGTTACTTTAAGGGAGGAAAGGAGATTACGAGTATTTGAGAATAAAGTTCTTAGGAAAATTTTTGGACCAAAGAGAGATGAACAGACAGGTGAATGGAGAAGACTACATAACAATGAACTACATGGTCTTTATAGGAAGCCAGATATAATAAAACAGTTAAGTCCCGTAGACTGCGATGGGCTGGACATGTTGCGCGTATGGGGAATGAAAGACGTGCATGGAAACTTCTTGTAGGAAAGCCAGAAGGAAAACGCCCAGTTGGTAGACCAAGAATGAGGTGGGAGAACAACATTAACTATGATTTGAGGGAAGTAGATTATACAGGGAATGATTGGAAAGCATTAGCTCAGGATAGGGATGTATGGAGAGCTTATGTCCGTGCGGCCATGAACCTACGGGTTCAATAGTGCCAGTGAGTAAGTAAGTAAGTAAGTAATGTTATTCTTCCAATTATATTATGTGGATGGAAAACAAGGTTTCTTACTTTAAAGGAAGAGAAGAGATTATGGATATTTGAGAATAAAGTTCTTAAGAAAATTTTTAGAACAAAGAGAGATAAACAGACAGACAAATGAAGAAGACTACAGCTCAAATCAATGAATGCATTAGACCGTAAAAGTCATTCTCTGCCTGTACTCTGCTGAGAAAGTTGCATCCAAATACGTTTTTGCATACTCAAAAATCTGTTTATGCGATAATAATTTTCAAATTCCTAAGCTACCGGACGAGGTGACTTAGCAGAGAAACAAATCGTGAGCAACCCGATGGGAACCAATGTAGTTTGAAACCTTGCCGCGTACCTTGCTGCTTTATCCAAGATGTCGGACCTTGAAGACTTCGATCATGTTTTCGGTATACGCGGAGAAGAGGAATTTGATAGAGTCTACCAAAGAATTCAACTGGAAGAACAGGAGAATCGGTGTAATATTGCGCGATGCAGACATCGTCGTATACGGTATTATTTTAGGGATGCAAGCGTAAATGCATTCCTCTAGCAGATGAAAATAACGGAAGTGGTTTTATTGCTGAGGATTCTGGGTAATTTCTTGCCAATATTACAAAAACGACAACTTTCATGCATGACCAGTTAGTGGGTAGCTAATTTGATATTTCCACTTGCTCACGGAAAGTCAGCTCACCAGTGATTGGAAGTAATTTGAGTAGAGACTAATGTATTTGCATGCGGCCCTACATATTAGTGAGCTACATGATTTTTATGAGAAACCAGATCTAATAAGAACAATTAAATATCATAGACTGTGATGAACAGGACCCCTGGCACAAATGGGAAATGAAAGAGGAATATGGAAACTCCTTATAGGAAAACTAAAGGGAAGTCATTTGGTATGTAGAGCAGCAATGAGGTGGGAGAATAACATTAACCATGATTTGAGGTAGGTAAATTATACATGGGGTGATTGGAAAATATTAGTTCAGGATAGGGACGTATGGAGAGGTTATGTACATGTGGCCATGAATCTATAGGCCAATGAATCAAGCACAGAACACAAATCAAGTAAAGTGCAATGGTGGGATTAGAGGACATAAAAAGCACACACATTGTAAATCATCTTCAAATGTTGCAAATAATACTAGATCATCTACAAATATCATTTTTAAAATCAAAATCCTATTTATAGTGATGTAGCTATGTTTTTTTTTTTTTTTCTTGATTATGCTTAGTGGAATGAAAGAGTATTTGTATTTTAAAAATTTCAGAGGCGTATTTAGAATAGCTTTATTTAGCCTAGTGGAGTATGACTATAATTGGAATAAATGCTCCAATCAGAAGTAAATAATAATAATAGTGGTAGTGATATTGATAATCTTCTTCTTCTTCACTTCACGGGGTAGGCAAATTGCCTGTTCCGCCTCACAGTTGTTCTGTCCATCTTTTCACTGGCCTTCCTACATTCCTTGAACCTCTTGGCTTGTAGTTGAATGCTGTTCTTGGTAATCTTGATACATTCATTCTCTCCACATATTTAAACCATTTCTCTCTATATTCTCTGATTTTCTCATCCAATGGATATATATTTAACTTTGTTCTTATATCTTCATTCCTTATCCAATCCAATCTTGTGCAGCCTTTCGTTCTTCTAAGGAAGTTCATTTCTGCGCTTTGTATTCTACTTCACAATTTTTTGGTCATTACCCAAGTTTTGCTCCCATAAAGTAATGCAGGAACTGCCAATGTTTTATAAAACTTCAATCTAGTATCTCTTCTGATATTGATGATAATAATAGTAATAATAATGATAATATTGAAGACTAGCAGCTTAATAATAATTGATCTGTAAGATGGTGGTATGGTTTTCCCGCCTTGTGTTGGTGACTAACTCAACCCTCAGGACTTGATGCAGTCAGAATTATTAGGTCAATTGACAAATTTGATGACCTCATTTAAAGTCTAACCCACAATATACCAACTTGTTTGTATAACTAAACAAACCACATCACCCTCTTCTTGTGAAATATTAACCAGCAAAGTAAAACCCATAACATAGTTCTTATGAGGGATATAGCACTCTGATATTTCGCTTGTGAATATATCTTAAGTTTTATAAATTAATTTTATTTATTAAAACTTTTATAAATGGGGAAGGATATTAATATGGAATTTCTCTTATTCTTTTGTTAGATTTGTCAAACTCCATGACATGATAGCCTAAAAGCCCTTGGCAGACGCTCCTTTGCTGTCCTCACATACACATTTTTATCTTGGATGTTATCTCTCTATCTGGGATGAAAAGGATATCCCTGAAAAAATTAGTAGTTGTAATAAAAGTGTGGGAATTATTAATCAAGTTATGAAACCGTCCCTTGTACAAAAAACACCAGATTATGTTTATATAACACTTTGGCTAGACCAGTGTTGACCTATGGTAGTAAAGCATGGACAATATAAAGACAACATGAAAGCAGAATAACGGCTTGTGAAATGAGATTCATGTGCAGAACAGCGGGTTACACCAGATGGGATCAGAAAAGGAACACCGATATCTTAAAAGAATTGAAGACTACGCCAATTTTGGAATATATTAAACAGTACCAATTAAATTGTTAACACCATCTTGAAAGAATGAGTTCAAATCAGATCCCCAAAGCTGTTTATAATTATATACCAAGAGGACGAAGATCTCTGGGCCATCCTATGAAATGCTGGAGGGAAAATTTTCTATGGATCGTAACAGGTCTTGGCCTAATATATGGAAGGAAGAAGAAGAAGACATACACATTTATTAATCACAGAGCTAGACAATCATACTGCTAGTATAAGGGTAACATGTAGTCAACCATTATAGCTTTTTTTAAAGCTGGAGTCGCTACTTATTGTAGTTATCCTAATTCTTCACGATACTGGGTGGAAACCATTCCCTACTGCCCAAAATTCCATGAGAAATTTTTTTCCTCCATGGGGACTTGAACAAGTGCATGTCCCTTAGCTCTGAAGCAAGGTATGATGCCTAAACTGCTTGGCTATATGGTACGGACATCTTGTTATACAGAGTGAAAACTTTCAGAGATTCTTCAGAGATGTTGGATGTTTTGATAGTTTCCAGTATCTTTTTGGACTTTAAAATATGTAAATTTAGAGATTTAAGTAGGCTTTAAAAACTGTAAAATAGGTTCTAAATACTGTTTTAGCCTTTTAAAAATGTGTTATACTGCATAATATTGCTATCATTAACAATATGGATATAAGAACTATGTTCTTTTTGTAAGCACATGTTTCCCTTAACAGAGATTTAGGCGCTCTCCCCCTACAGGGAAGAATTTGAAGCATACTAATTTAGTTACACTTGTTTTCATATAGATGTCATTTGAGTGGTCCGTGGTCAGCGTTCCATCTCATACTGACATCTAGGAAACCAAGGTAGTACTAGGATGGGAAAATTCAGTAAATTTTGCTTAGAGGCCTTTTCATTCAGGCTTAAGGATCTTTTACGAGCCTGAAAATCTTCAGACTTGGGACCCACGCCTTGAAGTCCCTCCCGGAGGACTTGCTCCTTGGATTTTTTCCATCCTAAAAAATCCATTGAACCTGCGACCCTCGGGACCAGTGGCAAGGAGCATAACCACTAGTAAGAACTATGTAATTAATAAAATTTAAAAAAGTTGATTAACTGAAGTGTTTATTGAACACAAAGTTAAATGATTGTCTTGATTTTATATTGCCCCATGCTATAACTGAATGGTTAAGGCAAGATGTCTTGGCACGGAGCTATGGTACTTGCACTAGTTCCAGTCTCCATGGGGGAAGGAATTTTCTCATGGAATTGTGATCAGTATGGGATTGGTTCTTACCCAGCATTGTGAGGAACTTGATTAGCTACAGTAAGTAGGGACTCTAGATTGAGAAAAGAAGCTATAAAGGCTGAGGAATCCAATATGCAGACCACATGTCAACCTTACACTGACCGGATAATCACCTATTTCTGTGATTAACATATGTGAATGTGAGGCCAGCAACCAGCTGATAGGCCAAGGGCCTTCTAGGCCTGTTGCGCCATGGAGTTTGTTTGTTTGATTGTATATTATTTTAATATTCTGATAAAATTTTAAGATTTCCAGATTATTCCAGAGACCTTAAGAATGCTGAATTATTGAGAAAAGTTTGTAAATTTATTAAAAAGAGAATTTTAGTCTCAAAACACAATATTGATAAACTTTTTTAGACACAGTTAAATTCTTCCAGGTATTATTACTTTTCATTAAACGTTATATGTTGAGAGCAATAGCAGGATACCAAAGGACCGATAAAAAGAAAAACGAAGATGTAAGAACAGAACTTAATATATTTAATCTCTGTGAAAGAATAAAATACTATCAAAATGCTTACCTTCAGCATGTATTATGAATGAATGAACAGCGCATACCAAGAAGAATGTATAATTATAAACCAAAAGGCAGAAGATTGTTGGGAAGACCATTGAAGAGATGGAAGGACCAATTCGACCTATAATGAGATCGGAACAGGCCATTGGGCTTAATCCTTGTTGTTGCTGATGATGATTAAAGATAATTATATTAATAATTTTTATTTATTCCTTCAGGAAAATATAGGCAAATGATAGGACATAAAATCTGATTGCTAGTTTTACAGATTAATGTGTTAACAGTCTAAATCTACAATGGCGTAACAGCCCAATATTGGGCCTCCATTGTAAGGAGTTTCTAGACCAAGTTAATTTAGTTACACTTATTTCCCTAAAGATGTCATGAATGGTATGCGGTCAACATACCAATCCAATGAGACATCTAGTAGGCAATTAATGTATTACTAGGATGATGGAAGTTGGTAAATTTTGGTAAGAGGCCTTTTTATTCAGACTTAGGGATCATTTATGAGCATTAAAAGTCTTCAGACTTGAGACTCACAGCTTAAAGATCCTCCCAGAGGACTTGTTCTTTGGATTTTTCTATCCTAAAAAATTTATTGACCCTGACTGGCTTTGAGCCCGCGACCCCCGGGACCAGAGGCAAGGAACATTACCACTAGTCCACCATAGCTGATTTTGTCAACAGTAGACATATGAAATACAGCAACGGAATGGGAATTTCTATATTTGGATTAATCAATTGAAATACCCAAGTTATCGACAAATTATCTAACTGTATCATTGGTTCAACTGGGAAGAAGATGTTTACTGTTGTGTTTGAACTTTTGAACCTTGAAATGAGAAGTGAGTGTGATAATTCACTAGTCCATACAACCAACTACATGTAAGGAATGTTGATGGTAGGTGGAGGTGATGATAAATAAATTCAGCTAGTACCAAAGAGAGATGAACAGACAGGCATATGGAGAAGACTATGTTACAATGAGTTACATGATCTTTATAGAAAGCCTGATATGATAAGAATAGTTAAGTATTATAGAAAATGAGATACCTTCAAAGAACTGCAGGATATACACTACTAGATCATAAAAAAAATTGAAGACATCTTGAAAGAATTACACATGGAACCTTTTAGAAAACAAAATTTCTGATTATAGTCAAGATGGATGCAACATGTTAATTGAATGGAAGATCACAGGATACCCAAACAAATGTTTAGTTGCAGGAAGAAGAAGACCAGGAAGTCCATTCAAAAGACTTTTGGATGGTGTTTCCCTTGAGGCCGAAACAAGTCAACAAATGGCCTAAATTCGTGAATGGACTATAATGGTGATGAAGTCTTACAGACTGTGATGGGCAGGACATGTGGCACCAGTGGGATATGAAAGAGGGGCATAGAAACTCTTGTAGAAAAACCAGAGGGAAATCACTCAGTAGGCAGACTAACCAGATATAATAATAAGAGTTAAGTCTGATAGACTGTGATGGGCAGGACATGTAAAAAAAGCGGGGAATGAAAGAGGGGCATGGAAACTCCTTGTAGGAAAACCAGAGGGAAATTGCCCAGTAAACAAGCCAAGAATGAGCTGGGAAAATAACATTAACCATGATTTGAGGGAAGTAGATTGTACAAGGGATGATTGGAAAACATTAAGTGAGGATAGTGATGTATGGAGAGCTTATGTCTGTGCAGTCATGAGCCTACAGGTTCAATAGGGTCAGTGAGTTAGTAACAAGCATAAATATGTGTTGAGTTTTCTGGACACATGTCATTTTCAGAACATTAATTTGGAGAAATGCCTGTGTTGCATGAACTAAAGAACATCCTCGATGCACGTGACAATGCGGATCCTAGTGCCTTCCTGTTTGATTCAAGAAAAGGAAGCAGATGTCTTCAGCACAGAATGTAAATTCAAGAAATAAAAAACTGTCGGACAAAGTAATTAAGATGGTCATTCATACGCTACCAAGGTCATGATGAATACCTACTGCTGAGTGAAGTGCTGGACCATTATAATGTAACAGTATAGCTGGGGTCATCAGCCCTCTTTTTCATAACAGTGTTTGCAAGTCCAGCTGTTTGTCTTAATCCAGGATCCTTGATAATTTATCATCATCATCATCTGCGTTCATGGATTAGGTCTGTTGACCCGTTCCGACTTCAGCCCATCTCTTTCTAGGTCTGCCCACATCTCGGGTTCCTTTAGGTTTGTATTTTGTTATTTGTTTTGGATATCTATCTTCATTCATTCTGTCTATGTGTTGCTTCCATTTTTGTCTATATGTATCCATTTTATCAGTTATTGCAAATATTTCAAGTTCCTGTCTTATTTCTGTGTTTTTGATTCTGTCTTCCTTAGTGCACCCTTTAACAAATCTCAAAAATTTCATTTCTGCCGCCGTTATCCTACTTAGATCTTGTTTTTTATGTATCCAAGCTTCTGAACCATAGAGCAGTACTGGTACTGCCAACATTTTATAAAATTTCAATTGGGTCTCTCTTGTTGTTTTATTATTTAGTGATCATTTTATCATACCACATATTCCCTGGAATTTTGCTATTTTATTATTTATATCCTTATCATAATTAAATGAAATGTCACATTCTAGATAATTGAGATGGTTCACCTGTTCTATGATTTTGTTTCCTATTACTATTTTCGATCTGATTTGATTTTTCCCTTGGAATGCCATTACCTTAGTTTTTTCTATGGATATTTTGAGATTATATTGTTCACATATATTATGTAGTTTAAAAATATTCCTTTGAAGTTCGTCTTCTGTATTTGCTATTATTACCTGATCATCAGCGTATAATAATGTTTTCAAGTAGTGTGTTTTATCTAATTTTATTGATTCTACAATTTAACTAAACAATTAATCTGGAATAAAGATATACCCACCAAGAGTAAAATGGCAATGTAATAAAACTTATTTCAAACCAGTTGTAACATATGCAGCTGAGACTTGGACATATACAAAGAAGGCATTGAGCAGAATCCAAGCTACAGAAATGAAATTCTTACATGGAATGGTGCATAAAACAAGGAGAGATAGAATAAGAAATGACAAAATCAGGGAGACATTAAGTGTAGAAACATTAGCAACAGACATAGAAAAAAGTAGACTAAATGGTTGGACATTTAAGAAGAATAGAAAAGGAAAGACTACCACAAATGCTGTTAAATCTCAAGATACAAGGAAAATGACCACGAGAATGATGGATTAACCAAGTGAAGAAAAGTCTACAGGAGAGAGGATACAACTGTGAAGAACTAAACGAAGCAAATCATGGAATGATAGAGATGGTTGGAGGAATATTTGGAATCGACCTTCCGAAAGGAGGACACAATAAGAGGATGATGATAATTTATAGAAATTATATTTTAATAAATACTAATTATGTAATATTTTAAGATTTAAATTAAAATGTGTTGTACCTCATGTCATATCCAGTCTTCTAATTATACTGGTTTCAAAGTTTAGGCAGCTTCGTCTTCAGTAATTTCTTGTTGACTGATGTTACTGAAGAAATTACTGAAGATGTTATGTCAACATAACATCAGTTGACAAGAAATTACTAAAAATGAAGCTTTGAAACCGGTATAATTAGAAGACTGGATATGAGATGTGGTAAAAAAATATTTTAATTTAAATCTTAAATTAAACCTCATAGTATTTTTTCCACACTAATAATGGATGAAATCATCAAAGAACTAAAAGTTGAAGTTAGAAAAGGAATTAAAATAGGTAACAAAGAGCTGAAGATAATAAACTATGCTGATGACACAGTTCTAATTGCACAAAGTGAAGATGATTTACAAATGCTATTACCCAAATTTAGAATCATTGCAGCAAGATATAACATGAAAATCTCAACAAATAAAACCAAATCAATGGCAATATCCAAGGACCCACGACGTGTTAAATTAGAAATAGAAGGGAAAAGTATAGAACAAGTCATGAAATTCAAATATTTAGGAGTAGAAAAATTAATAGCAGCAACAGAATAACAGATGAAATCCTCCATCAAGCAAATAATGCAAACAAAATATCGGGATGTTTAAATAATACTGTTTGGAAAAATAAAAAATTTAAGAATAGATACAAAAGTAAGAATTTACAAATCTGTCATAAGACCAGTTCTAACATATGGTTGTGAATACCGAACAGAAACTCAAAAAACAAAACAAATCAATGAAACAACCGAAATGAAAGTTTTAAGGAAAATCGCTGAGAGAGAAAATTCGAAGCTCTGTTATTAGAGAAGAATGTGAAATTGTACCTATAAACCTTTGGATAAATGATAGAAGATTAAATTGGAACAATTACATAGATAGAATGGAGAACAGTAGATTAGTGAAGAAAATACGTGACTGGACACCTCAGCAGAAAAGGCCATTACGAAGACCACAACTAATGGAAGGATGTCACCATACCCTGGACTTGTAGTGAATGAACACGCAACAAGCTGCCAGCTTTCATGCATAGAGGAAGAAGAAGTATTTTTTCCTACAATAGTTCAATATAAGTAATATTTATTAATTAAATAAAAATAAAACATAGTTTTATTTGATTTTCATATTTATTATATAATTCAGTGACAGCTGTTTCGGTACACTGTACCTTCTTCAGACATGTTAAATTATGAATTGTGTTCCAACTGATCTAAGCAACAATACAACAATATTTATTAAAATTTTTAAATTTAACAAAGGGGATTCATTCAAATCAAGTTGAGAATTTAACAGTTTTTTACTACTTTTAAACTTATTAATTTCTACAGCCTCCAAAAGATCTAACTTCTTACCCTTATCACAAATATGTAAAATTTCAAAATTTGGATCGAAACAATGATTAAATTGGAATAGGTGGTTGGCATAGTTTGAATTTTCTAAATTTCTGTTATATGCTCTCATGTGTTCCTTTATCCGAGATATAAAAGGTCTACCAGTTTGTCCTATATAGACATTGTCACATGTGCCACACTTGAATCTACATACACCTGATAATTTTTCTTTTTTTGTTTTGGTTTTATTGTTTTTTATTATATTTTGTAGAGTTTTATTAGTTTTAAATGCCACATTAATGTTCAACTTTTTGAAGTGTTTAGATATTTTATTTGAAAGTGGGCCTATGTATGACATTACGACATATTTCTTATTGTTTTCTTTGGGTACAGGAAAAACTTTGTTAATTGCTTTTTTGTAATTAATCTTCTTAATTAAACATTCTATAATTTCAGGGTCGTATCCATTATTAACAGCCAATTGTTTAATAATATTCAATTCATTATTATATTCCAAGGGTGAAAGAGGGATATTTAAAAGTCTATGAATGTAACTATTAAAGGCTGCCATCTTATGAGTATATGGGTGATTAAGTAATATTTCTTTATATTGAATATAAATGAATAAATGGAAGAACAACTACATAATAATTTAGGTTTTTTAATTAAAATTACAGTGGGAAGTAACACTATGAGGAATTTACAATTTATGAATTAAATATGTTTAATGTTTTTTCATCTCATTTCATAAAGTTCTGTATTTTCATAATACTGGTTTCAATGGCCATTGCCTTCATCAGTCAAATTCCGACTGTTGAAATTTTGCCATTACCACCATCTTCTGAACTGCTATCTGCTATCAATTTTATGAACTTGGAGATTAAATTTTGCTCGCTGGGAACTTCAAAATTCATGGAGCTATATTTATTCTGAATGTATATCTTTTCCCAATTTTTTTAAATTGTTAAAATAATTATTCATTTTCATTATTGTGTGTTAATTTGTTTAGAATGATATTTGAGGCAGTTAGAAGCAAACTGATTTTTCGAAAAAAAAAAAAAAAAAAGCAAGTTTGGTGCATAATTACATTCTTGAAGCATAATTTTATTTAGTGGCAAAGAGATATAAGTGTATGCGTTAAGAGTAGATAAAGAATGATTGTTATAATCTTCAATTACTTATGATTTTCATATAGAACTTCAGCTTTAATAAACCTTTCTTTTCACAATACTGCAAAACTTGCACTTACACCCCTTTGTTTCTAACTACCTCATTTACGAAGCTATTAACATTTTAAATTCTTAATAAATATTTTAATTAGATTTCTAGATTTCTATTGGCCAAAAGATATTATGAAAATATTCCAAAATAAACAGGTTTAACCGATATTTACTTGAAAAATATAAAAATTTCAAGAAATAGCCAATCACAGCAAAAAAATAAGTCACATCGATTTCAATAATAGTTCTTCTTTGGAATGATTTAGAAGTCAGTCAACATAGAATAATTCGACGTTAATACACATCCACCATAGTGATACAATCTAACCTCAACTATTGCAGAGTAATCACTAATTGAAATTTTGCATGATTGATATGTTATCAGTAGAGCCCGGATTTGTATGCACTAAAAGTTAAGATTGCATAGTAAAATGAGAAGTAAGACTTATGGCTGCCTTTTGTCTTTGTTCCACATACAAACAATTCAATAAATATACACTATCTGTGTTGCAATCTTAACTTTTAGTGCATAAAAAATCCAGTCTCTAGTTATCAGTGAAGCTTATAAACAAGTATATTTAAATATGGATGAAAGTGTGCAACTGAAATTAGTTGAATAACACAGATTTCAGAACAAATCAGTAACCATAAAAAAACAGGTCAAGTATAGTTGTTTACAAATTATGTATTATTTATCAATAATCTATTATTTTATTACATTTAGGTGACATTGTTTATTTTTTATTTCGCTCACCTCATACTTCATAACTCTATGAGGTGAGTGAAATAAAAAATAAACAATACTTCATAACTCTATGAGGTGAGTGAAATAAAAAATAAACAATATTAAAAAACATCATAGTGTTATTTTCTATCTACATAACTTAATAAAGTTGGCTATCAAGTCATAGGAAAACAAGAATAACGTAAACAACTGAATATAAGTATGAGGTGAGTGAAATAAAAAATGAACAATATGTTGTTGTTTTCAAATGCTGGGCCTTGGCACCGAAGCCATTAGCGTTCTTGCTCTCCAATATTTCTCTATTGTGGATCCAACAGGTAATACTTCACAGGTTTGTAGGTGTTCTTCTTCATTCATTTCTTCGTCTTTATTGCATAGAGGACAATTTGGATTCGTGTAGATTCCTATTTTATATAAATGTTTGGCCAAATAGTCATGTTCTGTAAGCAGTCTAAATGTTGCTACTGTAGTTTTACGTGGAATTTCTGGAATAATATCTGGCTTCTTTACTAAAATATTCCATTTTTTGTCTTTGGCTTTATTACATAGGTCTTGGTTTTGTTTGATTTTATATTTGTTTTTAACTATTCTTTTTATGGATGTGAAAGGTAAGCTTTTAGTAGTATTCTGAATTAAATTGGAGCCTTTTTTGGCAAGAAAATCAGCAGTGTCATTTCCAGCAATTCCACAATGTGCAGGTATCCATTGCAATTGAATTCTTTTCTGTAGTTTTTGGAGTTGTTGAATCATTTTGTAGCACTCTTTAATTTGTATTGACTTCATTTTGTGTGAATTTATTGCATATATTGCTGCCTTAGAATCAGAGAGTATGACCACATTTTGAAATTTATTTATTCTGTATAGTAATTGTTGGAGTGAAATATGAATAGCCGTTACTTCTGCATCAAAATTTGTTGTGTGGTATCCTGCTGGTTGATAAAATGAAAATAGTGCACATGTAATTCCTGATCCTGAGTTGTTATCAATAGTAGATCCATCTGTGTAGACATGTAACCATTCTTCTGGTGGATATCTCTTATTCACAACTTCTAATGCTAGAGCTTTTAGTACAAGTGTGGGAGTTTCAGATTTTGTAACTGGTTCTTCTAGATTTAGCTGAATGTTAATTGGTTCAAAAGTAAGAGGGTTATCTCTGATCAAAATATTTTCTTTAGATTTAGGAAGATTCAAATCTGTTTTATTTCCGTTACTTTGGACAAGAAACTTGTTTGTGTTTTCAACTTGGTTGGTTGTAACTGCCTTTTTTCCCATTTTGTTGTTGTTAATCGTAACATTTTCTCATGTTGTGTTATTGCCTGTTCCTCTAAAGTTAGACATATTGGAGGGTTCTGAGTTAGTGCTTGCATTGCTGCAATTGGAGTTGATTTTGCTGCGCCAGTTATAAGCCGTAAAGCCTGATTTTGGCATACTTCTAGGCGATTCAGGTTCGAGTTATTTGCTGTGATTATTACCTCCCCATTGTATAGTAGTATTGGCTTGATGAATGTTTTGTATGTGGTGTTCAGAGTCTGGCGATTACTGCCCCACTTTGCTCCGGCTAATCTTTTTAAGATTGAGAATCTTTTCGTTGCTTTGTTTACTACTGCTTCAATGTGTTTTCTCCATGATAATTTTGAATCAAAAATTGTTCCTAGATATTTTGTTTCATTTGTTTGTCTCAGATTTGTTTTCTTGAACTGTAGATTTAGTTTTGGAATTTTTTTTTTTTTTGGGTTGCAAAGGATAGTGAAGTGCATTCCATAACCTCTCCTATTCAAATCTCAACCTCAACCTGCTCGTGGTGCAACCTGCTTTTACAAATGAGGCTATGAGGACCGAGTAATGGCGGTATAACCACATCATCAGAAATAGAGGAAATGCTATTTCAACACTTACGCTGGCATGCCACGGCGTAGAAATGGTCCACAAATGGTGCTTGTGAGAATGGTCGGTGGATTCAAATATATAGATCCTCCCGGCAAGGTCCGATGGACCCATTAACCAACGGCATGTGTGGCCCTCCAGTCATACTGGGGGTTTATGTGAGTGGGTGATGTAACCACCATTACAAATAAAAAATTGGTGCCCTCTTAAAAAACGGTTACATTTATGCTGAACAATGGCAAATCCTTCAGACAAATTTTCCGGAGGTAAAACAGTCCCCTTTTCGGATCTCCGGATGGGGGACATCTGCAGGACGTCATATACAGAACATCTTTAAAATGAACAATATTAAAAAACCTCATAGTGTTATTTCCTATCTACATAACTTAATTTAGGTGACATACTATGCCATGTAAGAGCCATAGGAATGTAACTCTATTTTAATTATTTTACAGGAGAGAAGAGAGAAAAGATGATTTTTAAATATTTGAATAGTATAGTAAAAGCTTTATTAAATAATGTTTTTACTATATTGTATAAAATAGTATTAAATAATCTATTGAAATGTTTAAAAATCACCCTAAACACTTTTCTTCTGTAAAATAAATAAAGTGGAGTTATGTTGTCTGGTTCTTACATGACATTACTGTCTGTGACAGCAATAATAGCTGCTCTGACATCACAAAACATTACTTCTTGTTGAAATTAAATGATCAGGATAGAGTATGTGGAAAATGTAAAATCATGGATAATCTAAAAATTCCTAATATGGTATATTAATAAAAAATCCAACATTCTTTTGTTTTTCCTAGTTACAGTAATTTTAATTGTTGTGTATGTATGGTCATAAGCATATGTAAGTTTGTAACTTTTTAAATTATCAATGTGTTTGCAATAGGCAGTAATTTATCCTATGGCTGTTACATACATTGCATACATATCATCCATCATTTTTCATAATAGATCTGGTGGCCATTACGATACCGGTATCTATAGTATTTTTTGGTCTTCCCTATTTCCTTTGACCTTCTGAGAATTATATTAAAATCTGCTTTGGTCAGTATTTTATGGCTTCCTGGTAACATACTGTTTCCAGTTCAGTCTTTATTTTTCTATGTCTTGGATGATTGGATATATTTTCAATTCTTTGAATATATCTTCATTTATTTTGCTATATAGGAGGGAGTATCCAGCAATTTTCTCATGAAATGCTTTATACATACACACACACACACACACACATATATATATATATATATATATATATATATTGAGGAAATACTTTACATGTGTTGTGAAAATTTTTCTAAGTTCCAATCATACACCATGTGCATGTGCCAACAAATGCATAGCGGTTTACACTATGAAATCACAGGATGCAGCCAACATATACACAATATTTAACGAACCTAAAAACTAACCTAATGCAATTTTAGCACTCTAACCTGTGAAAGATCAATCTAAAAGCTAACCTTATGCAATTGAAGCACTGTAACCTGTGAAAGAATGCAACGCCCAAAAATAAATAGTAAGTTCTTCAATTCTGAAGTATATGTATACAGTTAATTAATACATACTCTATATTGGCTGCACTGGAACGTATCTTATTTGTTGCATAGAATATTTGTTAAAAATCAATACGGCTGCCATGTCTTCATGTAGTTAAATAACATAGAAAAATAAATTGAAATAATTTTTAGAAAAAATATAAAAATCATTGTAAATGGTGGGAAATAATTTGAAAAATGAAATCCTAAGAATAAAATTTGACAGGTTGTAAAGTTTAGCCATATATGGTTGGTTGGTATCTAATGTCGAGCACTTGATAATGAAATCATTCGCTCTCTTCCACTCCAATATTTAGCAGAAAGGCTGGTCTCTTCTACAAAAGCTGGACAACGGAGGAGATGGTTTCTTTCCATATCTTCATTTAAATTGCAAAAAGGGCATTTAGGTGAATCTGTTATGCCAATTCTGTGTAGGTGTTTATTCAAGCAGTCATGTCCCTTTAGCAGTCTGAATGTTGCTACTGCAGATTTTCTTTGTAATGCAGTACAAAGTTTAGCCATATATTGATGTCCCGCACCATAGCCAAGTGGTTTAAGGCATATTGCCTTGGTGTAGAGTTGTGGGACTTGCTCTGGTTCGAGTCCACAAAAAAATTTCTCATGGAATTTTGACCATTATGGACTGGTGCCCATCCAACTGCATTAGGAAGTAGTAGAAGGTTCAGAAAACCAAATATAATGGCTAGAGGACTCAACATGCTAATCACATGCCATCCCTATACTTGCTATATGATCATTCATCTCCTGTAAATGATAAAAGTGAATTTGAGTTGAATAGACTAAGGGCCATCTAAGCCTGTCGTGCCATGAAGTTCTATATATATCCATTGACTAGAATCATACTGTTATAAGTCAATTTTTAAAAATTCTTTTTATGAGATTAATGTACTCCATGTCCATGGACATTGTGAGAATAAAACAGGATTCAATATTTCATTTATATATATCAAATTCCTGTTTTATTCTCACTATGGAAATTAACATTTACTAATAGCATTAGTAATTTAAATATCAAATTTCTAATTTATTCACACAATGCCTATGGACATGAGACATTTCACCTCATAATAAGAATTCTAAAAACTGTATTAAAACAGTATGATTGTAGACCATCATGATTTATATATATATATATATATATAAAATATAATATTGTAGGTTTTCGTGGATAAAAGTATGATTAAGAAAGTTTTCTTGGGTTTTCCATATCATGGATTCAGGGTCGGCCTCTGGCCACTGATACCGACGTTTCGGCATGATCCCACATGCCATTATCAAGGAATATGGGATCATGCCGAAATGTCGGAATCAGTGGCCAGAGGCCGACCTTGAATCCATGATGCAGAAAACCCAAGAAAACTTCCTTAATAATATATATATATATATATATATATATATATATATATATATATATATATATAGATATTATAAATATATTTTTGACATTTGGCAATGAAGGCAAATATGATATGAAAAGAAAAATGAATGCTTGAGTCGGGATTCGAACTCGAGTTCGAATCCCGACTCAAGCATTCATTTTTCTTTTCATATCATATTTGCCTTCATTGCCAAATGTCAAAAATATATTTATAATATCTATATATAAAAGCGTTACTGCTATAAAGTAAATATTCTCTTAAAAATTTGCTTAACTGTTACGTTAGCCGCGAGATGGCAGTTGGAACAATTTCAGCTACCTCTTGTGTGAATTGAGAATACTACATGTATAAGAAAATTGTATGCTTGTATTGGAATTCTTGAGTAGCTCAGTTGGTTAGAGCGCTAAAGGTACAGACTTTAGAGACTCGAGTTCGAATCCCGACTCAAGCATTCATTTTTCTTTTCATATCATATTTGCCTTCATTGCCAAATGTCAAAAATATATTTATAATATCTATATATAAAAGCGTTACTGCTATAAAGTAATATTCTCTTAAAAATTTGCTTAACTGTTACGTTAGCCGCGAGATGGCAGTTGGAACAATTTCAGCTACCTCTTGTGTGAATTGAGAATACTACATGTATAAGAAAAATTGTATGCTTGTATTGGAATTCTTGAGTAGCTCAGTTGGTTAGAGCGCTAAAGGTACAGACTTTAGAGACTCGAGTTCGAATCCCGACTCAAGCATTCATTTTTCTTTTCATATCATATATATATATATATATATATATATATATATGCACTCACACACACAAGCAGAGTTATGAAGGGCATAGGAAAAGAAAGAGCTGAGTTTATTTATTTATTTTGAATTTATGAATTTGCTTCGTTATGAAAATATGAACAAGTCTGATATCATGTACTAGGACTTCAGTAACACAAGTGGGGAAATAATAAAGTAATAAAGAGTTCTCTGAACAAATGAACTCTGTGAGAAATAAATTTGCTGAAATTGTTATCCTGTAAATAAACTAGATTAGTTCAGTTTTTGCTTACAAAAGTACTGTCAACCATTTCATGCCGAAATCTACTTTGAAATTTCATCCAGAAAAGCACTGTGTTGTACCAAGGTTGTATCCAAAAAAAAAAATCTACCATTTTTAACAGTAAGGCACTAAAATCCAGCGCCAAATCTCTCATTTAAACTACAGGGAGGTAATACAACTCATGACTCGGTAGATTGAATAACTCTCACTCCCTGTCATCTGCTCCTCACAGCAGTTTACCATTGCTGGATTCTGGCTTCTATTTCTGTGCCTTTCAGTTAAAAACAGCAATTTTTTTTGGACACTGCCTTTGTACATCAAAAAGCTTTCCTGCAAGAAATTTTACGGTAGCGACATGCAATATTTGATAGTTTCCTTGTTAGTTTTTTCATATATAAATTCTCTAAGGAATATAATTTTCCCCGAATTTAGTTTGTTTCCTAAATTGAACGAACGTTTTGTCTTATGCATTTATTATTATTTTTTATTTCTATGACTACATTCTTTCCGAAAATGAAATTGAAACGTTCCTCTTGCACGTTATAGCACGAGGGTGAGTACCGAGACTAGTGGTATCATGCTCGCCTCTGGTAAATTCGAGGATTCAAACGCGGCCTAAATAGAATTTTTAAGGGTGCAATAAGTATGGCTTCCTTTGGGAGGAAGGTGCTGTATCATAGATTTACTGCACGTAAAAACCCTCAAGCGTCGGTCGCAATGGACTAGTGGTTATGTTCCTTGCCACTGGTCCCGAGGGTCGCATATTTAAACCCGGCCGTGGTCGGTGGATTTTTTAGGATGAAAAAATCCAAGGAGCTAGTCCTCCGGGAGGGACTCTTATGCCGTGGGTCCCGAATCTGAAGATTTTCAGGCTCGTAAAAGATTCTTAACCCTGAATAAAGAGGCCTCTAAGCAACATTTACCGACCTCCTCCGTCCCAGTAATATCTTAGTTGCCTGCTAGATGTCTCATTGGGTCGGTATGTTGACCGCATACCATTCATGACATCATTAGGGAAATACTCATAACTAAATTAACTTGGTCTAGTAGAGTTGGGGCTATGGCCTAACATTGGACTGTTAAGTCATGGTAGATAAAAAAAAAACCTTCAAGCTTAAATTAAAGGGTCTCTTATTAAAATTGTAAGACCATTTCACGCCTAGAGGTGAATTGCGACGCTACATGTCCTGAGTTGATAAATAACATTAATTGTTAAGGTAAAATACTACTACTGGCTACTACCCACTAATGCTATAGCAGGAGTAAATGTTTCCAGATGAGAGAAACTTTCTTAAAGTGATTGAAAAAATGAGTGGACCGCCGAGATAGCATAATAAATTGTGGTTTTAATTGCAGATCGAGGGTCTGAAAAATGGGGGGCACTCAATTGCTGAAAGTGGCTACGGGATGATTGAGGGAATTTGGTCGCACACTCCGCGTCCGTCTGACCACTCGTCGACACTTGTCTGGCGACGGCCTTGTCTTCCGCTCCTCAATTATTGTCCATAAGTAAATGCGCTTTTTGTTTTGTTGTCACTTCCAAAGGGGGGGAACAAACACACCGTGCCATCACGTCATGTCGCCTCCTACGATTTTTTTTCGGATTCTCACTGACTGAATTTTATCTCTACTTTCCCAAAAGTAGCCTAGTTTTCCGAATAGAGCCTTATATAGGCAACTTCTGTCTAAAGAAAGTTATGGTCGAGAGATTAAAATCCTCTGATGGCAGGCCGTGTTACTGTTATGGCGGAGAGGCATGAAGCTCGTGAACGTATATATAAAGAACGAGGTTAAACTTAAGGGAAATCAATTCTTATCAATTAGTGATTATTTATGACATAATAACTACTCATTATTCTCAGTTGGGGCAATTTAAATTTATTCTATAAAATTATAATCATTATATATATATATATATATATATATATATATATATATATATATATTTAATGCATCATGTGACTTTTATATTGGAGGCGTCAGTTGTTGCCGGAAAGATTTCTAAATTCAAATCGTGATAGCTTGGCATGCTACTAGTTAATGGTAAACCCAAAAAATTGGATAGTCGTGGGTAAATTTCTGGGCAAGATGCGGAAAATGACACTCATTCGTGAATAAGCAAATAAATATATCCTCAACTCGTGTTCAACTCAGGGTCGGGTCGAGGGATGATATGAGATGAAGCCCCCCCCCATATAGAGATCAGTGAATGATAAGGGTAGTTGCCGACCAACGCCTGACGCACCATCACGGGGGGCAGATGAATGAAATGGATGAGATGAGTATGGAGAAATGGTGGAATGAAATTGTGGCAGGGGAAAATGGGAGAAAACCTGCCCAAGCTCCGTTTCGTCTACAACGAAACCCACATGGAGCGACCGAGACTCTATCTCGGGAGACGAGCGTCTAACCGCTTGCACCACGGAGCCGCCTGATTAATGAGTAAATATGTAAGCAGAATGTAATATTATTAATACCATACTTAATAACTATGCCTAGCTTAATTAATGTGTACTGTAATTGTATTGTCTATCGCTGTGGTCTCGATGTAGCGTGCTGCCTTGTCACGCAGCGAGCCTGGGTTGGATTCCCGGTCGGGGACAGGCTTCGGGGGTTTTCCTCATCTGTAAGACAAATGTCAGGAAGCTTAGGGCCGAACGATCCCCACAAATCATCCGGCCATCATCATTCACCGGTGTGGAAAGTAGCGGGATTAAACCACACCTATAATTCCCTAGTAAAGCTGCAAAGCACAGTATGAAAATGCTATGATTGCAGTGAAAGACCCGCCCTGGGACAGAACATTATAGATAGATAGATTAATACTGGACCAGCCTCATGACCATCTAGTCAGAACTTCTGAGTACAGTTCTTGAGTTCCTGGATCTGATTACCGGTTTGGACGCAATAATTGTTCCTTACAGGAAATTATTCCATGGTTTGAATTTTGATTAAGTGTGGGTTTAAGGACTCTCCTGGTGTGTCGTTATATCATCCATCATCGGAGTAGCGTATCTCTGCTATACAGGCACCCCAACCTCAGAAGTGAGTTTTATTCCTTGATGCCAGGAGAGAATGTCAGAAATATCGTAAGACAACCTGGTGACAATGAAAAAAAAACTAAATTTTAGTAAGGGACATCCCTGACCCCCCTTTATGGTATCTTTACCTTGTCGTGGTGGAGTGACTTACGTGCATAAATGACTCTTGGAGCTATGCCGGCGATAGCATTGCTGCCGAAAGGGTTTTTCAAGCCAGACAGGTCGAAAGCGATAATACAGACGAAAAAAGTACCTAGGTCGAAAGAGTGACGATCTTTCACCATAAAAATACAACCGTCAAGAAACGCAGACATGGGTTCCACTGGGATGGGCAGCCGGCATTAGGAGCCTCAATCCCATCCCTCGACCTGGCATTACACCCGGCAAAAGTAGAGAGGGCTTAACTAAAGCAAATATATATTTGTGTAAAATATATTAAACGATCCTTTTCCAGTAAAGAATGTGAAGAATTTTCAAAACGTAAATAGGCTACTCCATATATTGAAACGAACTAGTAATCAACGAACAGTTTAGCGACAGTATTAAAATGAAATACATAGTGTGATGCTATTATATATTAACTCAGTTATTAAAGAATGGAGGCTAATACAACCACATGACAGTATACCACTTGATACATTATATAATTTAGACACCTAATTATTTGCAAAACAAATTAATAAAAAATCAGAATATAGTAAACCATATAAGATCTCTCAGAATTGGTTGGCTTGGACATTTGATAAGAATGGATGATCAGAGACTGGTCAAAAATACTCTACAAATGGAAATCTATAGGAGGCAGAGCTGTAGGAAGACCGAAGATCAGATGGGAGGATGACACAATGAACGTTCTTAGGAAAATGAAAGTAACTAATTTGAATATGGCAAGAGACAGATTGGCATGGAGGAGGATTGTTGAGAAGGCCAAAACTTCCACTGTTGAAGTTGTCATGCCTTAAGATAACGATGACGAATTCTTTGCAGATGACATTGTGTTTATAGCGAATTCAGAAGATGACCTACAAACGTTCAGTCCACTCTTTTCACCAACTGCAATAAACTACAACGTGGAAATCTCAACAGAAAAATCTAAAGCCATGGCTTTCCTAGGAAAATACCCAGTTCGCAGTAAAAGTATTATTAATAATAAAATATTAGAACAAACTAACACATTTAACTACCTCGGATACCAAGTTTCATACGAAGAGGAAAGAAAATTTTAGTCAAAAATTATAAAATTTAACAAAGTAACAGGAATTATAAATAATATTTTTCAAGTCAAGCACAATACAGCAACACACCTGGATAATTCGCAGTGTATATGAACAAAGAGTAACTGCGGCAGAAATGAAATTTATGAGACGTACTGCAAGGTTACTAAGAGCAGACCATAAAAGGAATTCTGAGATTATCAAAGAATTACAAACAGAATAAATCATGAAATATGTACAAAATATAGAAACAACTGGAAATCTCACGTAAGAAGAATGAACCGAACAAGAATACCACGTCAAATCTTAAATTACTAGCCACCAGGTTAGAGATCTTTGGGCAGACCCTTCAAACGTTGGTTTGAGACCGCGTACATCCCTAGGTCTATCACATGAATGGAAGAAGAAATAATATGATATTGATGTGGGATATAATGCTATAATTATAATAACTAGATTTTCCTTGCCGATGAAATAACCATTAAGGCAGATTTAGGTCTTAATAGCTTCCCGGTGCTGGTTTGGAAATAAAGAATACGTGTTCACTGAAGCTTGCAGATTGATAAAGTGGTTGTCTCATTAAGCTTTGGTAAGTTTGCTTTTTGGATGACTTATTAATACAAGTTGACAATAGCGTTACCCTCCACGTGCTACAGTAAATTAAATCAATTTTAATTAAGTCTTTCAACGCTAGATGGACCTACTTGTTCCCATCCTTTAAAAAAAAGCTGATTGAAATAAAACAGTCCTCCCATAACTGTTGGTGCAACTTAAATTCCACTTTCATCTGACACCACATTCCTTTTGTAATGGACTCGTCATAATCTAAGAGCATTTATTTTAAACTTTCGTCAAATGAATTACATTTGATTAAAGAAAAGAATTTTATCACTATTCTCAACCCAGACAAGTGTATGTACATTATTATAAAATATTGTATAAATCGCCGCCTTATAGGCATATGAGAATGTTTGAATGACGCAATACCGATTGTTAATTGTTATTTTAATAATGTTATTTAACATCTCAGATCATTATGCAACTTAATTCAAATATGGGTGTGGAAAGGTAGTCAGATAGTGCTCGGATACCTCTTATTTCGGACTTAAGGTTATTTTACTTAACTTAAATCTATAACATGGGACCTACGGCTTTACTTCTCTCCCAAAGGAAGCTATATAGCAGGATTGTTACACTTCAGAAATCCGCGAACATCGGAACCAGCGGCAAGCGTGGTGACCATTAGTCCATCGACATCGACGAAATAGGATAATTACTTAGGGAAAATTAACATTTCATTATAGAACAAACTCTAATACTTCCAGCCCTTTACCTTCTTCTTAAAACACAACACCAAGCCTAACCGAATTATTACCAAAATGAATTAGCTGAATATTCGAGTTTATGGTTGTTTTTATTAGATTTTTATGTTCAGTTGAATGAATGGCTAGTTTTCTAAGTAATTAGGCCTATACTATTAGCAACGAAAGAATGATATGAAAGTAAACAAAATCCATGTGACTTCTGACTGCATCACATTTTATATCCTTTGCGTCTATGCAGAAAATAGTCCTTAATTAAAAATCGAAATAGAACTGCAATAACGCATTCAGGAAAATGTATAGAATTAATAGCGAATGTTGTAATTTATCAATGTTATTCGATAAACTATCGGTAATTATCGTATAGTCAGTAGACTGACACCTGGCATAGAATAGCCAACTTTATTAAGAATCAATGTTATGTTGATACGAAGTATTTAAAAAGGGCACATGTGAATAATTGATCGGAGAACAAGTTACTGCTAGCGTCATGTTGGTCACTGTGATAACACACGTTCCCGTTAGAGCCAATTGCCAACATGTTTTCTCACATTTAAGGGGATTCTATCCCAAGAGTCCACCTACATTAATGGGCAAGTAGGGTGAGGATATGGGCAAGTTAGGATGAGAAAATGGGCGAGTTAGTGTACACCAGATTAGTTTAGCGTTCATTTGTTTGTTAGTGGATTTTATGATAAGTTGGCTACACTGTTTGAGTAATGATTAATATATATTTTACATTGCAAATATGGTGATTTTAGGATACTTTGAGCTGAAGTTGTCGCTTCATTTTAAGGAATTTTTCACATTAAAAAATCATTATATGCATTTCTCTCAGGTATTCACTTATTGCAATAATAAATTATGTGTTTTTCCGTCTTTTTTATTTGAATGTGTGTAGGTGGCATGGTAGCATAGAATCCCCAAAGAATGATTCAATATATAGTTTTTGTTTACGATTAGGTTTATTTTACAACGTAAAAACTGAATATGCGTATTCATTAGTACCAATGTAGACATTGCTTATTGCGTGATGACGCCAATTTTTTTATCTGTTGAACAAATTGTGAACAAAGAAAAACAAATGAATGCTTATGCACTGCCAATGTTATCTAACGCTACAACGGCTTAGACTACAAAAAACATCTAGTAGGCCGTGAGATATGTTACTAAAAGTAAATTCACAAAGCACCGAAGCTAATGTTTTGCGACATCGTCTCAAGAATGATTATTACCGAAGCCCATAAAGTGAAACGTTATATCCAATATTATTTTATTTGTGAATACACTACTTAATGGGTTTTCTCAATGCATTTGAGAAGATTATCGCAAAGCGCGAGTGTTGTATTGCCGGTTTTCATATGCATGCGTAATTTCACAGTGTTGAGAGTGAGTTAGCTATCTTATTTGATTAATAATTTTGTTTTTTATTAACTTAGTTACAAGTGATTCTATTTTGATGTACCGCATTAAATAAATCATGTTCCTTGTATCACCGATGAAAACTTTCAAGGTTAGACAATATTTACAGTGTTTAACTCTATACTACCCGTACTATACAGGTTTACATTGCGTGACTTTTAAGGTTAGAGTCAGACAATATTTTTATTATTTAATTCTGTACTATTATATAGGTTTACATTGCATGACCAAAAACTCTTAAAGGTTCTGGAGATCATTTAAAAAAAGGCATTTTTTTAAAAATTTAAGTTAGAGTTATGTTAAAATAATTCGGCACAACTGCACTTTTACTGCTTTTTGATGTTTCAGTTTATTCTTGTACACTATAGCTCTTCTTTTGTATTTACTAACATTTTTTAATATTTTAAACTTTTTCAAACAATTTTTGTAACATTATTAGACAATTTTCAAGTATTTATTTAAATACGCAAATCACACTATTATGGCACGGTTAGACAATATTGTGATGCGAACTGCTATTTTCTCCACAGAGTATATTAGTCTATGATTTTTTATTGCTGTTTTGGGTTATCGCTGGTTTGATCGGCCGGCGTTAGGGAGTGATAAGTAAGTGTACACCCATTTTTAATAAACGTTTGGTAATTTTAATATTAGTCATATATATTTTTTTTAAACATAGATTTGGGGATTTATTGCAAAGTTTGGTCATTTCAATTTCATAGCGAGGTGCTGACATCTAGCATAAGATTTTTGAACTTTAGTACGATATCGAAGTAATTGAGGATGATAATCGATATGTGGTTCGATGGTGGGTTATCGCTGGCTCTATAACTTTGGCGTATGCGCACTGTTGTTCTATAGGACTTTGAAAATATTTCACGTCAGTTTAAGTGCAGTTTTTCCAATAATTCTTCATTCTTTTAGTAATTTTTCATAATACTAAGTGAAATTTGTACGTTTGCAAGAATTGAAAGTGTTTTACGAATTCATTTTGAAATTCCGACGAGGAATAATTGTGCGACTATCTCAAATATAGTTTAAAGCGATAAAACAAAACCGGGAGAAAAAAAAATGAAATTGAGATCTTTTCATATTGAGCGATTCAAATGTACTCCCATTAATGAAAAACAAGCTTCCTTTATAAAAAAAAGTTAATACATTTTATAAACTTTTCATTCTTTCTTGTTCTTAGTTTAACCATTCCTTTTAGTCAGTTTTACGTGACCCATACAACTCATACCCTACAGCGACACGACCTGTCGGGAGAATGTTTAAAATTTGGATAACATACATAATTTTTGGCCACACAAGGACATAAATGACGTGTCCGAATGAGAGATTAAGTCAATGTGGGACCATATACGAGACAGTACGAACATTTAAAACAAGACACATCATACACTTACACATTCATATTAAAAAAAAACACGGTGGCTATTCAACAGAATGACTTACCCTTGATTTTTCAGTTTATTTTTGTGAATTATAGCCCATCTTCTGTATATAATAATATTTTTTTAAATATTTTAAACTTTTTCAAACAATTTTTATAACATTATTTGACAATTTCAAAGTATTTATTTAAACACTCAAATCACAACATTATGACAATTTTGTGGCGCTGACTGCTATTTTCTCCACAGAGTATATTACTTAGTCTATGATTTTTCTATCGCTGGATTGGGTTATCGCTGATTGGAACGGCGTTAGGAAGTGATAAGTAAGTGTACACCCATTTTTAATAAACGTTTAGTAATTTTAATATTATTAATATATTTCTTTAACTTAGATTTGGGGATTTATTGCAAAGATTCGTCATTTAAATTTCATAGCGGCATGCTGCCATCTAGAGTTAGCTGTATAAACTTTAGTACGATATCGATAATAATCGATATGTGGCAAAGATAATCGATGTGCGGTTCGATGGTGGGTGATCGCTGGCTCTATAAACTCTGGTGCATGCGCATTGTTGTTCTATAGGACTGAAAATATATCAGGTAACTTAAAATGCTGTTTTGCAACAACAAAAACCTAATAGATAGGGTGATTATGGTAGTCAAATTGTGTTCGGGACCATTTGGGACTTAGTTTCCCAAAATTTGTCTCTCAGGTGAGGAAAAGCTCGAAAAAACCTAGGAAACCTGTCCCGAATGTGGATCGAATCCGGGTTTGTTGCACACGAGGGAAAATTACTCAGTCACTACAGCAGTGGACTAAATCTGACCAAATCATAATGCAACTTTGAATATAGGTCTACAATTTGTATTTGATTGCGACCAGCAATTAATAGGGCCAAACTTAACTAACTCACTGGCTCTATCGAAATTGTAGGTTCATGGCTGTGCGGACAAGCTCTCCATACCCCCCTATCAGGAGTTAATGTTTTTCAATCATCCACACACTTAGATTGGCCCTGTATACCTCCTGTTTAATAGGACGACAATGCTGTTATTTTTAATTATGCTATTACTAAGTTCATTGCGACACCAGATGTGCGAGTTCCTATAGGCATATCCGGGAATTTTAACTTACATACGCATATCATAATGGGAGGGTTATTTAATCCTTAAATTGAGAAAGTATTCTATAAGGCACATTGGTTTAATTTATTTCATATTTTAAATAAAACAATAGAATGAATAGAAATAACTTAAATTTATGTCGAATTACAACATATAAATTAATAATTTAGAGTTGCACATGATTTTATTTTCACTGCGATCCGACACATTTGAATAACTGACGTGAGAAATTAGTGTTTTTTGGTAATTTAAAAGTTAACTTGCTACATAGATCTGTAAAAGTTGGTAGATATAATATTGAAATTAATGTATTCAGGCTCACTGTTCGCATGTAATAGTTAACACAACTAATGAGAGAAAATCTGCCTATACTGGGATTTAAAACCAATATATCCAGCTTTATGTGCTGGCGCACCAACCATTGTGCTACTTAGGCAATTCAAGAAGATACATAAATATTTCTCTATTTGAAATTCCCATGTATCACTGGTAGCGAACTTCTATTCACATTATAACAGGGTCGCTTCTACTAAGAAGACATTATGATGAGAATTTATTCAGTGCAATACCAGCTAATTACAAATGTAATATTGAAATTAATGTACTTAGATAAATTTTTATCTTTAGTTGTATAAACTATTACATGCGTAAAGCAAGCCTCAACACACCAGTTTCAATATCTGTAATTATAAGTAGGTAAGATTTTGTAAGATAATTATCTTACATGGCACTGAATGAATTTCCATCTTAGTTGATGCTATAAGATATTAAATATAAAATTGGTACCTGGTAAGTCAGTCGTCCTCAAGTAAATTATTAAACTTCATCAAGTAGTTCCAATATGTAGGCCTTTCAAAAACAATGTTTCATCTTCTGAATTTTAACTGGTACGCTACAAATGCAGAAGATGAAACATTTGTTTTTGAAAGGCCTCCATATTGGAACTACTTGATGGAGTTTAATAATTTAGTTGAGGACGACTGAGTTACCAGGTACCAATTTTATATTTAATATCTTATTACCTAACATCAACGGTGCTTTAATGTGAATTTTAAAAGTGTTGATTAGTAGATGCTATTATAATGGGAATTTATTCAGTTTTCTTTAGTTTAGTCTTAGCGACATTGCTGTAGTTTTGATTGTAAGTTCTCGGGAATTTCAAGTAGAGAAAGATTTGTCTCTTCCTGGATTACCTAAGTAGCAGAATAGTTTAGTGCGCCAGCGTATAAATCTGGAGATCTTGAGTTCAAATACCGGTTTAGGCAGAAATTGTTCTCTCTTGTTTTATTAATTAGACAGATACTTTTAAACTTCCTGTTTAAAGGAATTATCATCCTTGAATTTTCTTCACCCTAAAAATGCCTTCGACTTAGCCAGGAATCAAATCCGAAACCATTTGATTCCGACCCCGAGATTAGATTCAATCGTGGATGCAATTTAATTTAAACCAACTCATTTTAATAGTAACTTAACCTTGTTAGTTTATCTTGAACACCCTATAGTTTGTGAAATCGGATGATACTTGAAACAAAGGCCTGCCTCGTGTTTAGGACGAAGAGCTAAATCCTGACACGGTGCAGACCCTACTTTCCGCTCTGTCTGATACCTCCCACTTAATTGGAATTCTTCAACTCCGTGAATTCCTGCAGCCTGCTTATTTTATTGTGAAGTATGGCCTGCGACGACAATCAATTAGAAGATAACTAATTATGTCAAGCGAGGCGAATACATTTTAAGATACAATTTGTTATTAAAGTAAGGAAGAGATAAAATTGTATTTCACTTTCAGCTCAAAACTTCTCATATAGTAATAAGTAATTATTTATTTTTAGTTTAACTTCTTCATTTTAGGCACTTGTGTCTCATCGTAACCGAATGAACGATCAGTAGACCTCAGATTTTTAGGTTTTAACTAACTCACTCACTCACTCACTCACTCGCTGACACTATCGAACACGTAGGTTCACGGCCACGCGGACATAAGTTCTCCATACATCCCTATCCTGAGCTAATGTTTTCCAATCATTCCCTGTATAATCTAGTTCCCTCAAATCATAGTTAATGTTATTATCCCACCTCATTCTTGGTCTACTAACTGGGCGTTTTCCTACAAGAAGCTTCCATTGCACGTCTTTCATTCCCCCCATTCGTGCCATATAAAAATCTTATTTTGGTTACCTAAAATAAGTTCTGATCACATGCAAAATAGGTTCTAAAATAATTTTAGGCATATTCGGGTTTACTAATTTTAGTACACATTTATCAATAATTATATATTATTATTATTTTGATTAACTGATAAAGTTTCAAATTTATGAAATTAAATTACATATATTAAACATAGTGTATTACAAAATAATTATTAAATATTGACATTTGTTTAGTGTATTTAAAATTGAAAACACAGAAAAATAGTAGGCCCATGTGTCACATTACATTCAAGCGCTGAGTACATATTTTAAGGGAAATTTGAACCACAACGTCACATAATATAATATTTCCATCCGCTTGAAATGGGGAAACTCGTGTATCCACTGTTTAATTAAATACGCCTTGGAAGCTGGAAACTTCCGACATGGTGCACACATACTGAAATGTTCCTACAGAATGAAATGAAGAGTTTTGTTTCCAGCCGGTCAATGGATAGCATCCCGCCTAGTGATAACATACTATAGGGTGTTTTCGGAGACACCGGGAGTTTGACATAGCGTCCCGTGCATCTGGATTTTGAAAAAGACTTTCGGGGCGCGTTAATTGTAATACAGCTTCTCTCTTGAATGCCATATTTTGTATTATAACCCCAACTGGATTTCTTAGGCTTAAAGGACCTTCGGGACTTGGAAAATCTGGTAGCGTTTATCTAGCCGAGCGTTAGTATGAGGATGTACAGTTATACATGTGTTGAAATAAACAAAAGAAGTCTTATTTTAAACTATTTTATTACTAAGGTATAAATAATTAGAATCCCTGAATATTCTAGCCCTAAATGACTAATCTAAGCCTATATTAAAAACTACAGTACTTTCTGGGGGTTTGAGAGAGTGGGAGTTGTGGAAGTTATAAATCTGCCCTAATCTACATGTTTAAAAATGTTATATCCCCTTTTGAAAATATAGTATCAAAAATGTTAATTGTACTTGATTCAAAACATAAAAGTACAGAATACATATTAAGAAAAATGTAGCTTACTCACCCGTCAACACCTCTGGTTGTCACACATCAACAGACACGAGACCCTCACTACCCCAGGGTTATATACTCAATTTGACCTCTAGTTACCCTAACTGTACTCACTAACATTCCAGTAAACTAAATGTAGGGATCTTTACAGTTAGCGAAGCAAAACTTTGCTCTGAACTATATCATGTCTAAACTCTATGTCAACAGACTTTGAATGTCTAAACTCTATTTCAAAAGACTTTGCTTGAATAATTAAAATAATCTATAAAACAATTAAAAATCTATATAAAAGACTATGTATTCATAACATTTTGTTTGAAAAGTATTTTAAGAGCATACTATATCTTCTTGTATCTTGTAAGCCCATGTTTCCCGTAACATAGATTTAGGCGCTCTCCCCCTACAGGGAAGAATTTGAACCATACTAATTTAGTTACACTTGTTTTCGTATAGATGTCCTTTGAGTGGTCCGTGGTCAGCATTCCGCCTCATACTGACATCTAGGAAACCAAGGTAGTACTAGGACGGGAAAATTCGGTAAATTTTGCTTAGAGGCCTTTCAAAGGTAGTGAAAACGAATACGTAAATATCTTAGATTCTCCGAATGAAATAAATAATTTTATTCAATTTAGTCATAAAATATATAATTAGAAATATATTTAATAAATTATAGAATTCAACAACACCGCGTCGGCTGGGAAGAGCATGTTCAGAGAATGGAAGAAACAATGTCCAAGATAGATATCATTATAAACCAAAGGGATTAAGGGATATAAGAAGACCTAGGAAGAGATGGAAGGAATCATTGTGAATTCGGAACAGGCAAATCCCCTATACCTTGAAGTGAAAATGATGAATATAGGTAAAATAGGTTTTAACATCAATTTAGGCATATTTAAGCACTATATTCCTACTATTTTTGATCAAATAAATATATGAATCGTGTAAATGCAACTTCATTTTTAAGTTATCTGTTCAGGAAAGAAATAAGCTTTGTCTAAAATCCGAGATCGAGTGATCAGCTCAACGCGAAGCCACCTCCTAGACGGCCAGAACATTTAAGACAATACATTTACACACACATTCATGCTTAAAAAGGAAAATAAAGTTAAAGGTAAAGTGATCCCACTACAGGCCAGGGAACCCTTGGGGTAGGAGAAGCTTAATGCTCAAACTTTTTCTAGACAATCGGCAATCTTATTCTAGCACCTGATTTGTATATCTCATTATAGTGTGATTTCGTTCTTTGTGTAATATTCGATTCGATTTAATTAACAAAATTCATTTATGTTCCGTAAATCTGCAAAATCGGACCAAAAATTCGACTAGCTGAGAGGAATCCGCTTAGTTTACTGCTTGACGCTCTTTTTACTTTAAAAAATCTCCAAGAATTGGAGAATCTCTTCTGATTCAAGATTTAACAAAGATTATCTCAATAAATATAATAAAGCCCTGTACAGCGACTCCATGTATTCGCTGCAGTCTAGACTTGTCTTGTAAACGCTATTGTCATTATGAGAAATGTTTATTTAAAATAAGAGAAGATCAACTCCAAAGTTTTAGAATTTTTTAAAAGTTTGTGTGTAAGTAAAGTGTATTGGAAGACATTAACAGGAAAGGGGAGAGGGTGATGATGGATTAGGGTAAAGCAGTAGCATGTTTTAAGGGGACATCGTTGAAATCTGTTTGATGTATATTATCTGGTTTAGTTTACAAAATGATTCTGTCCTCTATCAGCTCTCTGAAACTGTGATTCGAAAGCATGTAATTGATTCTAAAACGTCTTCTTTATCTATTCAGTGATATACTGCCTCATAAAACTGACCCCTCTGTGAAATTTATATGTTGTGAGCACGATTCCTTTGACACATAGAAGATAGCATGTCACTATTAATTATTTTTTCATTTTTACGGAATGTTGAATTTTGCTTCACATTGAGCCAGGTAATTTTGCACTAGATTCCCATTTGAAAATTCAGGTTAATTTCTCTGAGTTGGCCAAACTTTTTTGGTAAGAGTTCCATAGCAAATACCATATTAAATTTATAACTCTCTGTAAGGTTTCTGTCATTTGTATGTTTATGCGCTGTATCAATCCTACCTCATTTAATTTCTCCATTTCCTTGTCAAAATGATTTAGTAGTAGTAGTAGTAGTAGTAGTAGTAGTAGTAGTAATAATAATAATAATAATAATAATAATAATAATAATAATAGTGGAATGCAGGCTTTCACGGCCGGTAATCATAATGTTAAAAGATTCCGGGCTATATGGCCGTGGTCTATGAGTCTGTGAGTCTAATACAAGGTAACATCACCTAGGAGCACTCGCGACTGAAGATGTCCTCTGCAGTTGAGGGAGAAACGTCTGGAATAAATACCAGCTATAGACCATGTCCACATAGCCCGGAATCTTTTAACATTAACAATCTTCTTCTTCTTCTTCTTCTTCTTCTTCTTCACTTCACGGACTAGGCAAAAATTGCTCGTTCCGCCTCACAGTTGTTCTGTCCATCTTTTCACTGGCCTTCCTACATTCCTTGAACATTAATAATAATAATAATAATAATAATAATAATAATAATAATAATAATAATAATATTGATAATGGCCTGGATTTTTGTGTGCTGAAAATTAAGATTTTTAATATAATAGATGAACAAACAGGCGAATGGAGATGATTTCATAATAGTGAGCAATTTGCTCTTTATTGGAAACTAGATATAAGAACCGTTAAGTCTCGAAACTACCATCGGCAAGACATATGGCACGAATGGGGAATGAAAGATGGACATGGAAGCTTCTTGTAGGAAATAGAAAGGGAAAACGCAACTTGTAGACCAAGAATTAGGTGGGAGAATAACATTAATCATGATTTGAAGGAAGTAGATTATACAGGTTAAACTAAGACAAGGAGCGAGAAAGAGAAATTATACTTCTACTTTTTCTTCTTAATAATTTGTCAGTAACTGACTTCACATAAGCCTACGTTTCTTATCACTCGGTCATTTAATATTGAAAATCACTGGAATTCTACCTCATTTTGTTTATAGTACAGAATTTAGATTAAATCCCTATTCAAATACTCTTTACTACATAGGCCTACCAGCTGGCAGCAGGCCTCGCATCTGCATGTGCTAATCACAGAGGTAGACGATTATCCTGCCAGTATAAATGTGCTCAGCATGCCGGATCCCCGAAAGGCTAGGTGGTTTTCTCAACCTGGAGCAGCTATTTATTGTAGCTACCAAGTTCCCTGGGTGAGATTTTTTACGGGGCTTTACCTCACCTATAAGACAAATGTCATGAAACGTTGAGGTCCAAATGGTCCCCGCTCACCATTTGATCATCTTAATCTTCCACGTCATATTTTACTTGTTTAGTAATTGTGTGTTTTGTCTTAAATAAAACACAGTATTGACAACCGAATGAGCAATTGCTCGTGCTCGGGTGAAGTTCAGTTACAGAAATAATAGAACTACTATAATATATTACAGGCTACATTGCAGTGTTTTACTTAAAGGGATAAGGAAAACCTAATATATAAATTTAGGAACCAATTTAAAGATATAAAATAAATTCTGGCATATAAAAAATTAAAATAATTCAAGGGAAAGTGAAATAACACAATATAAAATAGATTAATAGCAGACTGACGATGGTAATTAAAGACTTACAGTCTTACTAATAAAACTCTCTTATACATGCTTTCATCAGTTGTTTAGTTATACAATGTATAAATATGTCATGTTTTATGTAAAACAATTAACGAGAAAGTTTCAAAATATACAACGCACTCTGGCACAAACAATTAATGCAAAGGAGGATGATATAAACAAAACTTTGTATGATAGATTAATACCAAACTGACGATTGTACCGCAATTAAATACATTAGGTAATAATACAAAGCAAAACAAATTTAGAAGAACGTTTCAAAATATAAAACTCACTAACACACAAATCATTAATGCAATATAGAATGTTATAAACAAATAATTCATAACAGATTAATACCAAACTGAAGAAAGTAATTAAATACATTAGGAAATAATAATCATCATCCATGCAAGCATTAGGTCATGTGGCCTGTAACAGTCTCAAAGAGGAATTTTCCATCCAGCGCTTTTTGGACGTCCCAGCGATCTATTGCCTTCGTGGCAGTAACGAAGCATAGCTTTTGGAATTCAATGAGATGGCATTCGTTGAAGATAGGCTTTCCAGTCGTTGTGGTAGTTTTGTATGTGGTTGAGAATGGGTTCTTCATCGAACTCTTCCATAATTTCCTCATTTCTTTTATGGCATGCTGTACGGCGCATAAATGTAATCTCATTTGCTCTCCTATCCTTATCTCATCCTCAACTTGCTCGTGGTGCAACCTGCTATTACAAAGAGGCTCTGAGGACCGGGTACTGGCGGTATAACCACATCACCTTAATGTAGAGGAAATACTACATTGGCGGGAACACCACAATAATACCCATCTGGGCCAGCAACCAATTGGGCGAAAAAAATACATTTGCTTTTCAAGTCTCAAACTAAGCCTCGGATGAATCAGACATTAGGAAATAATAATAATGATGATGATAATAATAATAATAATAATAATAATAATCATAATGATAATAATAATAATAGGTTATTATTTATTTATTAATTTAAAATATTTAAATAATTTATTTACTTTTTAATCGATACTTCTAAAATTCATTGTAAAACACCATTCAGGTTATGCAATATATTGTTAAATATTTAAACATAAATTAAATTTAGTCCAGGATGACTGCTATAGACCTATATTTTAATATTTTAACATTATACTTTCTTAAATCTATATTTAGTTTAATTAGTTCTGGATTGGATCTAATTAATTCATTGTATAATTTGTGTCCTAGATATTTACCATGTTTAGATCCAGTAGTTCAGGGGTGGTCCTGACATTGATTTGATCACTCATGCAGCGAAGTTCTCCATGTTCTTGTGTGGTCAAAAAAGAAATATAATTTAAAAATTCTCTCCCATAGGACGTGTTCTTGTGAGGCTCGATTGAAGTGGCACATGTAGAAGTACTTACAAAAGAAGAGGTTAAACTAAATATAGAGACTTTACCGCCACCCCATAGCAACCAAGATCATTTCTTACGGTGGTTCTTTAACTAACTAACTCACTCACTCACTGGCACTATCGAGCCCGTAGGTTCATGGCCGCGCAGACATAAGCTCTCCATACATCCCTATCCTGAGCTAATGTTTTCCAATCATTCCCTGTATAATCTACTTTCCTCAAATCATAGTTAATTTTATTCTCCCATCTCATTCTTGGTCTACCAACTGGACGATTTCCTTCTGGTTTTCCTACAAGAAGCTTCCATGCACGTCTTTTATTCCTAATTCGTGCCACATGTCCTGCCCATCGCAGTCTATGAGACTTAACTGTTCTTATTATATCTGGCTTCCTATAAAGACCATGTAGTTCATTGTTATGTAGTATTCTCCATTCACCTGTCTGTTCATCTCTCCTTGGTCCAAAATTTTTCCTAAGAACTTTATTCTCAAATACTCGTAATCTCCTTTCCTCCCTTAAAGTAAGAATCCATGTTTCGCATCCATATAATATAACTGGTAGAATAATAGTTTTATGTATTTTCAGTTTAATGTTTTTTGAAAGGAATTGGGACGTCAAGAGTCTCTGTAATGCATAATAGCACGAATTTCCAGAATTGAGCCTATGTTTAATTTCTTTGTGCATCTCATTCCTATTTGTGATTACTTTTCCTAGGTATTTGAATTCATCTACTTCCTCAAAATTTCCCTCATTTGTCATTAGCTGTCCATTTACATTATATAAAGTATTTCTGTGTGTGACCATATATTTAGTTTGATTGAATGGTTGTTACTAATTTTATTCTTAACAAACCGATGGCATGTTTTTCTTTGGATAAATCTGCTATCTGATTTCCATGCTAGTGTTTTCTTATTTTTTTTCCCGGCTACTTTGAGTTTCTCGAGTAGGATGAGGGCACCTTGCTAATCTCTGGATCCATTTCATCGTCAAGCTCGACCGCTTTGCCTGTCATTTTACTGTAAGGCGCCCTCGCCACCTACAACCGAGTCTGTTTTGTTTCTAAATTCCTTCAAAGCTAACCCTAAACATATCGTTTGTGGTTTTTGTAGTTTCTAGCCCAAGGAGATGTTCCCCCCACGTAACAGGTTTCTCATTTGTTAAACATTGGAACCTTTGTTTTGTTCTATGTTAGACTTGTAACTCTAGGTTTAAAGATTTTTTATTTCATTCTGTCAGTGAATTAAAAAAAAGGCATTGAGAATAAAATCACGATATTCTCGATAAATCGAGTCATATTTAATCCTTGTTATTATACAAAGTGTAATTATATTAAAGCGCAGATTTTAAATATAAATTACTTAGGATATTTAAATCATGCCCCAAATGGGAGTCAATGACCAATCACGTTTCAATGGATTTTGTTTTATAACCTATCACAGTCGTGTTTCACCCGATATTTATCAATTAAGTCTATCATATTAAAGAAAGCTCTTCCTTTTTTAATATTCTGAACAGGTCATAGCATTATTTTACAGTGACTGACTCTCTAAGAAATACAGCACCTTATATATTGAGATGTAAGAATCATGGAATGTAGTGGCTCCCAGATTGTATATATAGTGCACGAATGTAACCAGATAACGCTTGCGAGATATAATAGAAAAAAATTATAGCATTTGATTATACCATAATAAAAAGAAACCACTGTTTGCACTTTCTTGAACGTATTATTTCCCAGATATTAACGTTCCAGAAAAAAATATAATTGACATATTTACATCATAGCACATCAGAAATTAATTAGTAACCTATAATCTTGTTTATAAACAGTTTGATGTGTTTAATTTTTTCTCCACTAGGGTGAATTCTTACAATACTGCGATCCTTTGGCAATAAATAATATGATCTGGTTGCAGTGATGAACCAATTAAACATAAACGTTTCTCATTTGTTTTCAAACATCGCCGTTTACATTAAACATATAGACATTTTAAAATAATTATATTTAAATAATGATTTGTGAGTAAACAGCTTGATTTTATTCGTTAAATAGTCCTAACAAATGCCGCATTACTTATGTTAATGTAATTAAAAACCGTATGTCATACGATTTGGGTAAAAACAAATTTTCCTAGAAACGAAAAAAATATATATGGTGTTACTTTGATTTACGTTATAACAGTGACATTGATTTGATTTTCACACAGTACAGTACAAAGGGAAAATGAAATGGATAATATTTTTCTTTTCGTATTTTTAGATTCCATGCTATATTTTAGCACAAATGAAATGATTGAATCGAAATTAAATAGGCATGTTATAATGATTCGAAAGAAGCATTATCAATATTACAGCCCCATATTTTCAATGATATCTAATAATAATAATAATAATAATAATAATAATAATAATAATAATAATAATAATAATAATAATAATAATAATAATAATAATAATAATAATAATGATAATAAATAATGATAATGATAATGTGGATGATGATGATGATAATGATAATTAATTCTTTCTCTTCCTCTACGCATGAAAGCTGGCAGCTTGTTGCGTGTTCATTCACTACAGGTCCGGGGTATTGTGACGTCCTTCCATCGTAGTTGTGATCTTCTTAAAGGCCTTTTCTGCTGAGGAGTCCAGTCGCATACTTTAATAATAATAATAATAATAATAATAATAATAATAATAATAATAATAATAATAATAATTCTTTATTAGGAATTTCTCTACAATACAGTAGTTTTCCTACAACCCATTCTAAATTTTACTCCTCCATTAATCCCTATTCTCTGCATCACTCTCTGTTAATCCTCTCGACACCATACTCCTATGCACTCCTTGCCCTACTGTTCGTTTGGTCTCTCCTTTCTTCTGTTGCTCTCCGCTTTAAAATTTAATATCATCTTAGGTATCCTTTCATCTGACATCCTCTTTACGTGGCAAAACCATCTGTCTTCTTTATTCAATAATATTAATAATAATAATAATAATAATAATGATAATGATAATAATAATAATAATAATAATAATGTTGATGATGACGATGACGACAATGATGTTAATAATAATTATATAAATAATAATCTCTTGATCCAAAACTTACAGCCTGTTGGGAAGCGAGTCTTCCCATCTTTGTCGTGGTCTTCCTGGGGATCTCCAGCCAGTTTGAACATTATCTCATGCTACTGTTAATAGCCTGTCGTCATTAATTCTTGAGACACAGTTATTCAATTCCTGCTTCCTTATTAGTATCCATTCATTTATTGGTCCAATTTTACATTGTTCCTGAATGTACTAATTACTGATTCTGTTAATATCTTGTTAAAACTCTTATTCCGCCAGTTATATTATATGGATGCGATACATGGTCTTTCATTTTAAAGGAGTAAATATTATGAATATCTGAGAATACAATTCTTACGAACATTTTTGGACCAAATTTTAATATACAGGCGAATGGAGAAGACTTCATAACAGTGAACTACATGGTATTTATAGGAAACCAGATGTAATAAGAATAGTTAAGTCGTAGAATGAGATGGGCAGGAGATGTGACACGAATGGGGAATGAAAGAAGGGACGTTGAAACTTCTTGTAGGAAACCAGAGGGAAAACGCCCGGTGGTAGCCCAAGAATGAGGTGAGATAATAACGTTAACCATGGTTTGAGGAAATGATTGAAAAATATTAGCTCAGGATGGGAATATATGGAGAGCTTATGTCTGCGCGGCCATGAATCTACGGGTTAGATAGTACCAGTGAATTAGGATATTATTATTATTATTATTATTATTATTGCTGTTATTTAGAGCCACTTCAATATCGTAATGTCAGCAGCGATATTTGGACCCAATATCTTCTGAATATGATTCGCCATATGAGTCTGCTGGTTTATCATCCAGTACCTGATTCAAATTTTGTTCAACGGTATCTATTATTAATGATTCTTCTATATAATCATTATTTTGCATCATGTAGAGGTCTAAATCCCCATAAACACAGAAGAAATCTTATTATCAAACAAGTTGTGTTGTTTCTGGATTTTGATGATGACCTTTCAGATGCAGGTCGACTCCGAGAGATAACTTTTGTCTCCTTAGTCTATTGCCTAATTGAAATGCTCTAATGGGGCTTCCAAACAAAATTAATTGTTTCCAACAGTTCTTAGCTTGTTTATAAAACACGTATTAACTGAAAATTAATATTCATATAATTTCTTGGACATCAGTTAAAATACAAATGTTTGTGAAGTAATCTAAATTTTAGCTCAGTCGTTGCCATCAAAACTAAACTCTATGACGCGACAGGACTAGAAGGCTGCTGATCTCACATTTTAATATACATTTACAGAAGTAGAAAATCATCCAGCTAGTATATGGGTGACATGTCAGAATGCGAGTTCCTCAGCTTATAGCTGATGTTTTTTTTAAACTGAAGTCGCTATTTATTATTGCTACCCAAATTCTTAACGATGTTGGATGAGTACTGGCCCCATAATAACTGAAATTACATGGAAAAAAAAAATCTTCCTCCTTGGGGACTTGAACTAGTGCATATTCCATAGTTTTTCGTCAAGGTATAATGTCTTAGGCCACTCGGTTACGGCTGCCTATGTGCATTAAATACAAATTATTAAATTAGTTATTCATTAATAAAAAATGAGTAAAAATTATTCCTTTTTATTTATTTATTTATTTTTTTTATTTTTGAAAAAAAAACCTGATAAGTTTACATACGTCTGGCAGTCCCCCCCCCCCGGATCTGTGGTTACCAGCTTATCAGGGACATAGGAGAAGACAGAACAGATTAACATAGGACAATGAAAACTAGTCCGGAACCAATTTGAAGACTTCACCAGGAATCGAATTCGGGCTTCCAGAATGGAAGACAGAGATTATACCGACTACTTCACGATGGTGGACTCATGCATTTAATTAACCTTCTACTACCCCAAGGGCCTCCGGGTCTGTTGTGGGATCACTTTACTTTACTTGAAATATTTTAAAATTAAGATAAAAATAGGCTATAGTGTACATGTTCCAAATAAAGAATTTTGCTTAATTAGATGGTGGCAATGTATATAATGAAACTATTTAATTAATTAAATTGCTAGTGGTGGCCTCAGGCCTTGCTTTCATTTTCCATTTTAGTTACAGAAATATATCAATAGTACAGCACGATGGATTAAAAAAAAAGTTGTGTAAAACAGTATTATTTGTGAGTGAAGTAAAGACCCAAATCCAGAAGATGAGACTCATATCGATGAAATTAAGAGTGGAATCCATCCATAGTAATTCTGCCCGAGGGAGGTCTTTCACTGCAATCATAGCATTTTCATGCTAAGTTTTGCAGCTTTACTAGGGAATTATAGGTGTGGTAGCTTCCCGTTGTTTTCCACATCGGTGAAGGATGATGATGATGGCTGGATAATTTTTGGGGACCCTTCGGTCCCAAGCTTCCTGAGATTTGTCTTACAGGTGAGGAAAAATCCCGAAAAAAACCTCACCCAGGAGCCTATCCCGACCGGGAATCGAACCTGGGACCGCTGCGTGACAGGGCAGCACGCTGCCTCGAGACCACAGCGGTGGACTAAGTGTGGTATAATGCTATTATTTTGTAATCGAATTTGTAGGTCTTTGTTTAACTAAAAAAAATTCACCTTAATACTTACCACTAACTCACTGGTACTATCGAACCCATAGGTTTATGGCCGCGCGGATATAAGCTCTCTATACATCCCTATCCTGAGGCAATGTTTTCCAATAATCTCCTGTATAATATACTTCCCTCAAATCGTGATTGATATTATTCTTTCATCTTATTCTTGGCCTACCATATTACTTACAACACTTAAAAAATAAAAAATAATCGTGAACATAGACCCATTTCGTACTCAACTATTCAATTATATATTAGTAACTTATACATAGTCTGTACACAACACATCATAGAACCTGCCATTATTCTTTTACTGCATTCACTGCTAGACTCTGGAAGTCCTTACCACAAGACATCAGGGGCTGCTGATCATAAACTTCTTTTAAAACGGATGACGGACTACAGTCCAACAGGTAGAAGAAATGTTGGTAGCCAAAGGCAGATGGACTCAACTGTGTTAAAAGAGTGAGACCAGAACAAGCATTCTTAGGTTTACTTCATGAAACTGATGATAATAATGATAAAATTAATTAAAACTCTTTCTTTGAATTGGTCTCTCAGATGATAATTTATTGTTTCTATTCTCTTCTTTTCTCAAATAATATTGATTTGATTAATTTTATTTCCATTTTAATTTGTATAAATATACAACCGCGATCCTCGGGACCAGAGGCAAAGAACATGACCACTAATCCACAGCGCCCGACCTAATTTATATTTACTTACAGTTACTTTGTTTTTGTTACGTAAATTTTCTGTACCTGAGGGCTCCGTGGCGCAAGTACTTTGTCACTCACACAGTGTCTCTGAGTTTCGAGTTCGCGTCTCGGAGATTCCTTCTGAGGTTCGTGGTGGACGTTAGGAACCAGAGCACGCTTTTCTCAAGGTTTATCACGTTTTCCTCTGCTAAAAACTTTATTTCATATCTCATTTAATCAATTGCCTTTCGCCCCATTTGTTCAGCTCCTATTATGTACGACAGACTTGGTCAGCTGGCATCCACGTAACCTGGATCCATCTCATCCTTCGACCTGACATTGCGTCGAAAACGAATAAGAGAGTAGAACCAGTAATATAATACTTTTCTGTACCTAAAATTGTTCCCACTGGTTGAGAGCAGAGGAAGATCTTACGCCAGTTTACAAAATTATTAAGATAAATAGTATGGAAAATGAATCAAAATTTATTGTCAAATTTATTAAAAATGAAAATGAATGTCTAACGACGTTCAGCTAGGCACTCTAAACTGGACAGTATAAAAAATGAAGCGATTAGGCAACATATGAATAAATAAAATTCAATTCTAGATTTTGTAAAATACAGAATATTGCTTTGTATGGACATAGCCTAGTAATAATTACAATAATAATAATATTAATGAGAGAAATTATGAATGTAGAAAAGGATATTGTACAACAGATTGAAGAACCCAACTAAGATGGTATGGGCATATAATGAGAAAAAGGGACACAGAAACAAAGAAAGAAGTATTGAAATGGATACCTCCTGAAAAGGGAAACGTGGTAGACCAAAGCCAACGTGGATAAAGGGATTTCAAGGCAAGAAGAGAAATATGACAGAAGTAGACACGCAAGGCCGGGAAATGGTGGAAGAAAAAAATTGTATATTTTGGTTGAGGGTACCTGTGTATGTAACAGAAACAATTCTGAAATAAATAAAAATAAAATAACTTTATTTTAACTAGTAGCGTTAAAGCCTTGAGGCCTTGTCTACCACTCAACCAGGTTAGAAAAAAAAAACAAAAATACTATATATCATACAATTGTTAAAAGCAGAAATTTGGCCATTAACAACAAAAACAAATAAGTATATTTTGGCAACGGAAAAGGATTTTATACGAAGGGCAGCAAGTATTTCAAGAAGAGAAACAAAATTAGGAACTCAGTTATAAGGGAGAAAATGAAGATTGAAGACACTATTTTAGATTATATTAAAACTCAGCAATTAAGATGGTACGGATATGTCCAACGAATGGAAGAGGATCGGTTACCAAAATGTGTTTTGGAATGGAAACCTGAGGGAATACGAGGCAGAAGAAGACCTAAAACCTCCTGGGATCAGTGAATATATTTATTCATGAAAGAGAAACATCTACAACCAGGAGATTCGATGGACTGACAAAATTGGCTATTAGGAATCAGACGATGTCAAATACATTCATCAACCGATGATCTATCTATCATATATCTATCTATCTATCTATCTATCTATCTATCTATCTATCTATCTATCTATATATCTATCTATCTATCTATCTATCTATCTATCTATCTATCTATCTATCTATCTATCTATCTATCTATCCATCCATCCATCCATCCATCCATCCATCCATCCATCCATCCATCCATCCATCCATCCATCTATCTATCTATCTATCGTTATAATTATTATTGTTGTTGTTGTTGTTTGGATAAATATATATTAACGTTGAAAATGCAGCAAAAAATCTATGCTGCTGTGATATAAATTCAAGAAATAAGAAATATAATTAAGATTTCTTATTTCAATCTACGCAATATTTTTTAAAAAGTTTACTGTATTTCATAATACGTAAAATATAGGAGATATTTTGCAATCCATGTATCCCATGCGACTGTAACTCTCATGAGATTGTGCATGGGTGAAGAGGGTCGACATTTTAAGTGCAGCACTCTGCTTCAAACCCAATTAACTTCCAGGAAACTAACTACCTACCGCTTCGTATTGATTCTTCTGTGCTTAATTTTGTTGTTGATTTTGTTCTCAATTTTTATGCGTAAAATAAATATACGACTATTCGAAAAATAAATAGGTCACTGTGGATGAAGAATTCAACGTAACTTTTAGAGGCTTTGTTTTCAAACTCGAGGTTCTTTTACTTGTGGTAAATCTACGACGCATATTCTATATTCTGAATTTGTATGCCCTGAAAAATACATCTATTCCGATCTGCTTTTGAACCCGGCACGAACGAAGGAGGGTCAGGCTGGTTTGACGCTTCACCGGAAGTAGACAAAAGATTTCTATCGATATGTAAATACGTTTTTATTTCTTACCAGAAATTCATACACATTGAACCAGCGAGTTTGTGTAATATTAGACGCTTATTACTATCACTTTCCACGCTTTGCACTATCCTATTTAGTTATTAAACATAACACTAACTCACTGGCACTATCGAACCCGTAGGTTCATGGGCGCGCGGGCATAAGCTCTCCATACATCCATATCCTTGGCTAATGTTTTCCAGTCATCCCTGTATAATCTACTTTCCTCAAATCATGGTTAATGTTATTCTCCTACCTCATTCTTGGTCTATCAACTGGGAGTTTTTCCTCTGGTTTTCCTACAAGAAGTTTCCATGTCCCTCTTTCGTTCCCCATTCGTGCCATATGTCCAGCCCATCGTAGTCTACGATACGTTCTTATTATAATTATCTGGTTTCCTATAAAGGCCATGTAGCTCACTGTTATGTAGTCTTCTCCATTCACCTATCTGTGAGAATAACAGTTTTATATATTTTCATTTTAGCGTTTTTTGAAAGGAGTTGGGACGACATAGGTCCCTGTAATGCATAATAGCATGCATTTCCAGAATTGAGCCTATGTTTAATTTTTTTGTGCATCTCCTTCCTAGGTATTTGAATTCGGCCACTTCTTCAAAATTGTGTGAAAATATATTTAATAATACTAATAAAATAAATTTAGATTTACTCATTTTATTTATTTATTTTTTTGATTGCGGATGAGCCCATGTAGGACTACGCAAAGTACTTAGAGGCGTTTCCTTTGAGCCCAAATTTCTTTCATTCTTTTGCTATGAGCTTGTTTTCTATCATCTGTCCAAGTTGTTCCAGTTTTTTTCTTCGGTTTGTCCTCTTAGTCAACTTGCCACTTATTCACCTTAATTCTAAATATATCTCTATTTGGGATATCTTCTTTAGTAATTCCTGCCAATTTTAAGTCCTTTTTGACTTCATCAATCCACTTCATAGTATCCACTGGAGCTTTACTTCTGTTTTCGTATAATTCCATTATCTGTTTTGTAAGCCTATTTGAGTTCATTCGTTTAATATGGCCATAAAATTTTAACCTTCGTTTTCTAATATCAGTATGAATGAATGTATATATTTTTATTTCCTTTTTACTTCTGAGTCTAAATGCTTCACCTATGACTTGTGCACCTAAAACTTTCTTATATTTTTGCATTCTTTTTTCACTATATTTTCGATATTTTTTTTCTGTTCAAAATTAATGTTTTTGCTCCATAGAGGCACTCTGGTTTAATTACAGTGTTATAGTGTCGTAATTTTGTATGTAAAGATGTGGCAATTTTTATTATAAGTGTTGTGAGTAAGCCGAAATGCTGTTTCTCATTTTTTGGCATCTACTTTTATTGTCTTTAGTTTCAATTCCACTTTCCTGAATTATTTCACCAAGATATTTAAATTGTGAAACTCGTTTAATTTTTCCATATTTGGTTTCCAGGTATTTTGGTGCTTGTTTATTGCATGAAATATATTCCGTTTTTTCAAAAGAAATCTGCAGACCAAATTTCTCTGCAATGCCATTTAATAATTCAATGTTTTTGTGCTGTTACAACGTCACGGGTTAAGATTGCTAGATCAGCATATTTTTATTATTATTATTATTATTATTATTATTATTATTATTATTATATTATTATTACAAAACTCATACAAATTTCCATCACATTTAACGCACAATCGTTAAATGCAGGCAATTGGTTCTCTGAAAGCATTGTGACATAGCTGCGCACAACTCGCATAAACACGACCGCCTTCGTTCGTGCATTTTACAATAGTCCACTGGGATCTATATTAAATAATCATTTTGTCTCGACATTGAGCATATCAGTCGTCTAGTACTATAGCTACGAGTAGACCCTATACTTCCAATCCTTTACTTTTTGGTAGGTATGTCATTCATAAACCAAAGAGATATGAGCAGACGGATGTATGGAGATTACATAACAGTGAACTACATGGTCTTTATAGGAAGCCAGATGTAATAAGAACAGTTAAGTCTCGTAAACTGCGATGGGCGGGACATGTGGTACGAATGGGGAATAAAAGACGTGTGCGTTGAAGCTTCTGTAGGAAAACCAGAGGGAAGACGCCCAGTTGGTAGATCAAGAATGAGGTGGGAGAATAACATTAACCACGATTTTAGGGAAGTAGAGAAAACGAAAATTATGGCATTTCAAGGTGTAGATCCTGTCAGAAGTAAAATTGTACTTGACAATACAATTTTGGAGTAGGTGAATAATTTTACATATCTAGGATGCAATATCTCATATGAAGAAGAAAAGGATCTAAATGCAAAAATATCTAAATTTTTAAGAATTTTAGGGTTAATAAATTCTATCTTTAAGCCACAGTTGGTCCAAAAACATTCAAGACTAAAAGTGTATTAAACTCTGGTTCTTCCAACTCTTTTATATGGTAGCGAAGTATGGACGTTGAAACAGAAGGATATACAGAGACTTAGATCTGCTGAAATGAGATATCTTCGAAGGACTGCAGGATACACACTACTAGGCCACAACAAAATGAAGACATCTTAAAAGAATTACACATGGAACTTTTAGAAAACAAAATTTCTGATTATAAGTCAAGATGGATGCAACATGTTCATCGAATGGAAGATCACAGGATACCCAAACAAATGTTAAGACATCAACCTGCAGGAAGAAGAAGACCAGGACGTCCACTCAAAAGACTTCTGGATGGTGTTTCTCTTGAGGCCGAAACAGGTCATCAAATGGCCTAAATTCGTGAATGTACGAATGTCAAATTCCCGTTTACCAAAGATGATTTACCACCTCAACCCTAAAGACAAAAGAGACCTCGGAAGACCCTTCAACCGATGGAAAGATCAGTTTTTGTAGTCACAGAACGGGCATCATCACCCAATACTGCATTCGGAAGAAGAAGACTATGAAGAAGACTATGATGATGATGATGGGATTATACAGGGAATAATTGGAAAACATTAGCTCATTATATGATGTATGGAAAGCTTATGTCCGCGCGGCCATGCACCTACGGGTTCGATAGTGCCAGTGAGTTATTTAGTTAGTTATGCCATCCATCCACAGTAATTCTGCCCGAGGGCAGGTCTTTGACTGCAATAATAGCATTTCCATGCTATTTATTTAACTTTCACAGGGAAAGAACACTATGAGGTTTAATTTAATAATTAAATTAATGTTTTTATTACCTCACCTCATATCTTTTTTCTTCTATACTGCAGTTTCGGAGCTTATCTCCATCGTCAGTAGCCTCTGGTCGACCGGTGTTATGTCGTTTCTTGGCGTTTTCCTTCTTACTTCTTGTCGGTGGACCGATGAACCTCTGGATTAGGTCAAAATTTGCGGGAGTTTCAAAATTCATGAGTTTTTCTTTTTTGTTTTTTTGGATGTGGATTTTTTCCCAGACTGTGAGTTCCTTTAGTTTATCTGTTTGTTTGATTAGGCTAGCTTCTGTATCTATTAAATGTTTTTTCAGACCAAGCATGGGCTGCTACTGCTGACTTGTCCACTTCCCCCTTTTTTACATTTCTAAGGTGTTCCTTCAATCTAGTTTTTAAATTTCTTTTTGTTTTTCCTATATAGATTTTGTCGCAATCTTGACATTTGATCTGATATATTCCTGATTTATATTCTTGTCCAATTTTTTCATTTTTGTTGGTTTTAATTATCTTGTTTAGGCTGTATTCATTCTTTGGGGCCAATCGAATGTTAAACTTATTGAAAATTTCTGGAACTTGTGGTGTTTTACAGGATGGTAAGTGAATTTTTTGAATCTTATGTTCTCTTCTGTTTGTTTTTTAAGTGTGCTTTCATTAATTAGTTTTTGCCTTTTGAACTTATTTATTTTCTTGTGTACCATGTTCTCTTCATAACCATTTTCTATTGCTACTTTAATTATGTATTCTTTTTCTTTTTCATATTTTTCACGGTTCAGGGGTACATTCACCAATCTGTGTGTTAGGCTATTGAATACAGCTTCTTTGTGAGCGAAATGGTTGAATCCTGATGCCTTAATGTAGTTATCTTTATGTGTGTTCTTTCTGTATATTCCAAATTCTATTTTGTTTTTTTCGTTTCTAGTTAGGGTTAGATCCAAAAATGAAATTTGTCTTTCAGTTTCAGTTTCCATTGTGAATTTTACAGTTTTGCTCTGAAGGTTCAGGAGTTTTAAGGCATCTTCTATTTGTTTATGGTTTATAATGGCTATTATTATATCGTCAAACATATCTGCGCCAAAATTTGAAAGTTAATGGGTGTCCCCTTGTGATTTTCTGTTCGAAACTACCCATGAATAAATTGGCCAGAAAGGGAGATAGTGGGTTTCCCATGGAAAGTCCAAAATTTTGTTTGTAGTATTTCCCATTGTATGTAAAGAACATTTGTTCGATGCACAATTTTGTCAAAATGATAGTATTCTTCTATCTTTTGCTTTTCCAAACTATATTCGTAACCATTTTAACAACAGAAATCACAATTGGAATATACAGAAAGAACACACATAAAGATAACTACATTAAGGCATCAGGATTCAACCATTTCGCTCACAAAGAAGCTGTATTCAATAGCCTAACACACAGATTGGTGAATGTACCCCTGAACCGTGAAAATATATGAAAAAGAAAAAGAATACATAATTAAAGTAGCAATAGAAAATGGTTATGAAGAGAACATGGTACACAAGAAAATAAATAAGTTCAAAAGGCAAAAACTAATTAATGAAAGCACACTTAAAAAAACAAACAGAAGAGAACATAAGATTCAAAAAATTCACTTACCATCCTGTAAAAAACACCACAAGTTCCAGAAAATTTTCAATAAGTTTAAACATTCGATTGGCCCCAAAGAATGAATACAGCCTAAACAAGATAATTAAAACCAACAAAAATGAAAAAAATGGACAAGAATATAAATCAGGAATATATCAGATCAAATGTCAAGATTGCGACAAAATCTATATAGGAAAAACAAAAAGAAATTTAAAAACTAGATTGAAGGAACACCTTAGAAATGTAAAAAAGGGGAAGTGGAAGGGGGAAGTGGACAAGTCAGCAGTAGCAGCCCATGCTTGGTCTGAAAAACATTTAATAGATACAGAAGCTAGCCTAATCAAACAAACAGATAAACTAAAGGAACTCACACAGTCTGGGGAAAAAATCCACATCCAAAAAAACAAAAAAGAAAAAACTCATGAATTTTGAAACTCCCGCAAATTTTGACCTAATCCAGAGGTTCATCGGTCCACCGACAGAAGTAAGAAGGAAACCGCCAAGAAAACGACATAACACCGGTCGACCAGAGGCTACTGACGATGGAGATAAGCTCCGAAACTGCAGTTATAGAAGAAAAAAGATATGAGGTGAGGTAATAAAAACATTAATTTAATTATTTCCATGCTATGCTTTGCAGCTTTACTAGGGAATTGTAGGTGTGGTAGCTTCCCGTTGCTTTCCACACCGGTGAAGGATGATGTTGATGATGATAATGTTAAGAATGATGATGATGACGGCAATATGATTTCGGGGACCGTTTGGGCCTTAAAGTTTTCCTGACATTTATCTTACAGGTGAGGAAAAACCCCGATAAAAACCTCACCCAGAAAAACTGCCCCGACCGGGGATCGAACCCGGGCCCGCTGCGTGACAAGGCAGCACGCTATCTCGAGACCACAGCGGTGGACAGTTATGCCATATATGAATATATATTTAAAGTTTTAAATGGTTTCCGTAAAATATATGTTTATGGAAGTATGTAGAACTCTCTCATACACACTACTACTACTACTGCATTTTGAGTCCAGTGTGTCTAATTATAGAAGTTGGTCACTTCAGTTAGATTTAACCCATGTTTTTATACACGGTTTAAATGACAGAGGTGAAGAACGTGGTGTGTTATGATATTTAGAATTTGGAATGCGATCAATAGGATATGTGTTAATTAAAATGAACGTGTGGGAACGAGAACGCCCATGCTTATTGCAGGAGTAGGCGTGTACACCTGTAAATCAATTCGGCGACTCCCTCAACGGAAACCAATTAACTATCAGACTACCATTCTACTTACTGTCAGATCGAGATCATAAATAGACTTCAACACCTAATTGTAAAGAATGAGTTGATCTTTAGTTAAATGCAAGAATCACATTTGGGTTGCTTAAATCCTGGAGCCAATCAGTCTTAAGTTATTTTATGATTTCTTCTCATCTGTCAAGGCAAATTCTAAATTGGAAATGGATTACGTCCACTGCTGTGGTCTCGGGGTGATATCGTTGAATCGCACGTAGCAGGTCCGTGTTTGATCTCCGGACACGACATGTTTCGTAGGTGAGGTTTTTGTGGGGGTTTTCCTTACCCGTAAGGAAACATTAAGGATCCAATAGTCGCAGAACCATCTTCAGACTTTATTGGATATGTCTTCCCATGAGGACAAATATTCTGAGGGATGTAAATTTTTAAGTGAAATTTAAATTTACGTCTGTTTTATTTATGACTAGCTAATACCCGGCGTGCGCTGCTACGCCTAAACAAATGAAAATTAATGTGCTTCCATGTTTAGTTGAATAAGTAAAAGGGCAAAATAATTATACATTTATATTTTTTTAGATACCCCGTACTGATTACCAGGCGTTGCCCGTGATTCTACTTATCCCGATCTTCTTGACATAAATGAGCTGAAATACGAAAATAAATGTATTTTATATTTAGTTAAATAAGTATAAGGAAACATTTATATCGTAATTATTTTTAGATACCCCGTGCTGTTTATCCGGCGTTGTCCGGGAATCTACTCATCCCGATCTTCTTGGTATAAATGATCTGAAAGACGAAAATTAATGTACTTCTTATGATTAGTTGAATAAGTAAATGAAAAATAATTATAAATGTACATCGTAATTATTTTAAGATTCCCCGTGCTAATTACCCGGTGTTGCCCGGAAATCTACTTAGCTCGATCTTCTTGGCATAAATGAGCTAAAAGACAATTTTCGTAATTGTGAGTTATCCGTAAAAGAATACCCGTCATGTGCTGCTATGATAGCACAGGAATCTACGTACTTGTCTCGATCTTCGTGGCATCAATGAAAGACAAAAATGGTTATTGTGAGTTATCCGTTATCATATGCTGTCGCGGAATTTTTTGTAGAGCTTTCTGAGATATTCAATTCTGTGTACGTTGATTTTGTGTATTTGTTATGGTTCAGGCAGCGTAAGCGATTTAAGCGTCCAAAGAGCTACTTTTTTCACGTTTTCCACTACGAAGAGCGATTTTTAAGGGTGTAGGAGTTGAGTATCACAACTCTCTTATAGCCTATGTTCATCACGGTAATCTCCTGAACATTTTACAAAAAGCCCCATCACAATTGGATCAACGGTATGGCCGCGCATAGAGTATGAACAATCAATCAAACAAACAAACAAACAATTTTTATATATTAGATGAAACAATTAAATATTTTAAATCAGTCGACGTACAAATTAGTGTAACTGAAGTCCCTCCAACAACTCTAATAGGAATTCAAATAAAATTCATTTTACTCCCAATTCACATTAATAAATTGTTTGGCCATTATAATTTCCCTATGATATCAGCTTAGTTTATTCTGAATGTTTGCGCGATGGCGCGTCTCGTCTTAAATGTTTGTATTGTATTAAGGGTGGCCCTGTAATTAAGCCGACCCCTTATTCATGAAAGTCCTTTATGCACGTGTGGTAAAAGAATAATAATAATAATAATAATAATAATAATATAATAATAACATAATATAATAATAATAATAATGCCTTGTTTATTTTGAATAAATATAAGACCAAAGGCAACACAACTATACAAGAACACATAATAACATTGTGTATATACAATTTATTCTATTCTATAGTGTTCTGCCCTAGGTCAGGTCCTTTATTGCAATCATAGCATTTTCATGCTATGCTTTGCAATTTTACTAGGGAATTATAGGTGTGGTAGCTTCCCGTTGCCGGTGAAGGATGATGATGGCCAAATGATGTTCGGGGACATTTTAGGCCTCAAAGCTACCTCACATTTTTGTCTTACAGGTGAGGAAAACCCCCGGAAAAGAAACCTCGCCCAGAAGCTTGTCTCGACCGGGAATCGAACCCGGGCCCGCTGCGTGACAAGGTAGCGCTCTACCTCGAGATCACAGCGGTGGACATACAATATATAAATTACAATTAAATGAAAAAATGACAATTGCAACGTAGGTTCATGTAGGCCTACATAGTTCGTCCTACACCGAAATCAAACACTCCCACAACACTCGATGATTATAGACCAATTAGTATTCTTCCCTGTTTATCTAAAGCACTGGAACACATGATACACTCACAGTTAACAGACTACCTCACCACACACGACTTACTTGATGAACATCAGTCAGGTTTTAGAACAGGACATCACACAAGTACTGCACTACTTGACATTGTAGAGGACATAAGAGACTCAATGGACAAAAGCAAACTCCACCGCAATAGTCCTACTCGACTACAGCAAAGCCTTTGACACAGTAGATATAGACTTAATGCTAGCGAGACTAAAGACACTACATCTGCGCGGAAAAATGCCTTGATTGGTTTGCATCTTACCTCACTAATCGTCAGCAATCAGTTTCTGTTAATAATCGCATTTCTTCCTGGCGCTTGGTGAGGAAGGGGTACCTCAAGGCGGCGTCCTCGCTCCTCTTCTCTTCTCGATTTATATTAATGACGTGACCAAGAAACTACAAAACTGCAAGCATCATCTTTACGCGCCGACGACCTACAGATTTACACACACTTTAGGCCTGACGAAATTATGAATATATTGACAAAGAAAACACTGACCTCAGCATATATCTTTATGGTCCAGACAATATGGGCTGAAACTAAATGTAAACAAAACGCAAGCAATAATAATAATAATAATAATAATAATGCATATCTTTATATACAAAATTACGACACTATAACACTGTAATTAAACCAGAGTGCCTCTATGGAGCAAAAACATTAATTTTGAACAGAAAAAAAAATATCGAAAATATAGTGAAAAAAGAATGCAAAATTATAAGAAAAGTTTTAGGTGCACAAGTCATAGGTGAAGCATTTAGACTCAGAAGTAAAAAGGAAATAAAAATATATACATTCATTCACACTGATATTAGAAAACGAAGGTTACAATTTTATGGCCATATTAAACGAATGAACTCAAATAGGCTTACAAAACAGATAATGGAATTATACGAAAACAGAAGTAAAGCTCCAGTGGATACTATGAAGTGGATTGATAAAGTCAAAAAGGACTTAAAATTGGCAGGAATTACTAAAGAAGATATCCCAAACAGAGATATATTTAGAATTAAGGTGAATAAGTGGCAAGTTGACCAAGAGGACAAATCGAAGAAAAAAACTGGAACAAACTTGTACAGATGATAGAAAACTAGATCATAGCAAAAGAATTGAAAGAAATTTGGGCTCAAAGGAAACGCCTCTAAAGTACTTTTCGTAGTCCTACATGGTCTCATCCGCAATCAAATCATAATAATATAATAATAATAATAATAACAATAATAATACTATTAATGATAATAGTATAATATTTATTATTATTATTAATACTGATAATTATAGTAATAATAGTAATAATAATAGTAGTAATAACAGTAATAGTAATAATAGTAATTTTAATAACAATAATAATAATAATAAATTAAACAGTTACCTCCATTAATACATGTACATTACACGTGACTTTAAGAGAGGATAAACTATTACGGGTATTTGAGAATAAAGTTCTTAGGATTTTTTTTTTTCGTGACATGTCATATAGGTGAGGAAAACCCCTAAAAATTTACAGGAAAACTTGTCTCAACCGGGATCGAAATCGGGCTCGCTGCATATGGGGCAGACTCTGTCCTGTGTCCACAACGTTGTACAAGATGGTGTTTCATCTAAAATAAGTAGCGTGCCCTAAATTGCAGGTTGCATCATTATTCGAGAGAGGTTTGATTAATTGTCTAATAAATTATATAAGAATAATACAACTTTTTAAGAATTATCGCCATAAAATATTTGATACTAAATGGGACTCAACTTTAGTTTAAAAATTGAAATTAAAAGGTAAGTTATCATAGATTTTGTGACTGATCGTTAAAATATTTTTTGCACAATAATGCGTTCTGTCGTACTTACAGGGATGACAGCCATGATTGGAAGTTCAATTTACTAAATTTCGGGGTTGCCAACTTATAAAAACTATATTACAAATTACCGACATAGGGCGGGAAGTAAAACCACTGCCCTTTATGCATTCTATGTACAATGTATATACAAAAAAAAATATATATATTCAAAAGGTAGTGTTAATATACATTATACGAAACAAATCACTGCATTTTAAATGAACTTAATTTTATTTGATGCAATATTGAAAGTTGATTTAACTGGAGACTTTAATGTTTCATTCCTGAGAATGAAATACGCAACCATACTTTTTCCCACTTACAGTACAATTCTTCTCCTCTAGCCACTTTCTGAATGAAATGTATGTTTTTTTCATATCTGGCACTAAAGAAGCACACCCAACTTCCCACGCTTCCTACGCTTCAATTTCGTCATTTTGATTACCATCATTCATACTTGACGCCATTTTATACCTGATGGCCTGCCACGGCCTGCTGTAGTCTCAACTAAATTATTTTCGGCATTTAGGGCATATAAATTGACCAGACTGAAACGTCAGTCAGTTGTTTTTAATTAACGCAAATATTGTTATTATTTTACTATTATTTTGAAAACATCGTCCAAAAAATAATGTACAACACACGTTTGTGAAGTGCTTTACAGAATCTCGCTTCTGAAAAAATCATTTCCCAACCTTGCATTGTAATATACTATTAATCGTTTTTATATAAAATATAATTTACTACAGGCGATCCCTATTTTATTTTTATTTATCTTGGATGATATTTATATAGTTTTATGTTAAGAGAAATGCAACGGCGTTTAGCATTTTTTGTTATTGTTATTTAGAAGAGTCTGGTTTGGGCTAGGGTCAGACTTGGACGTTTATGAGGGGCGTGGGCGAAGGGGGGCAGTGGGGGGCCCTCCGCTAATTCCCGACTTCCTCATTAGAAAGCAGAGCGCGAGAGAGATGATAGAGAGCGTCGCTTCCATACACAAAACAAGAGCTACTCTTTCAGCCAGCATTTGATCATTGGACAAAGTTTAGCCCTTTTATATCTAAACGCTTACTGTTTACTATAACGTTTATCTAGTACGTATTTAAAAGTAATTATAGAAACTAAAGTAGAAAGATACATGTTTAGGATACATTTTTTTTTACTTAGAGCGTTATGCCTTAGGATAGTCCTTCAATGCAATCATGGTTTTTTCGTGCTATGCTTTGTAGCTTTACCGGGAAATTATACATGGTAGCTTTCCGTTGTTTTCAACAGGGATATAGGCCTATTTTATAATCCATCCATCCATAGTAATTCTGCCCGAGGGCAGGTCTTTCATTGCAATCATAGCATTTTCATGCTATGCTTCCAGCTTTACTAGGGAATTGTAGCTGTGGTAGCTACCCGTTGCTTTCCACACCAGTGAAGGATGATGATGACGAATGATGATAATGAGGATGATGATGGCCATATGATTTCGGGGACCGTTTGGGCCTTAAAGTTTTCCTGACATTTGTCTTATAGGTGAGGAAAAACCCCGATAAAAACCTCACCCAGAAAAACTGCCCCGACCGGGGATCGAACCCGGGCCCGCTGCGTGACAAGGCAGCACGCTACCTCGAGACCACAGCGGTGGACTATTTTATAATAATCTATAAATATTTAAAGAAATATCCCTATAGCACCTTAAAGTAGCGTAGAACACGAAACTACAAGAACTACTACTACTACTACTACTACTACTACTACTACTACTACTAGGCCTACTACTAATTACTGCTACTACTGCTACTACTATTATTATTATTATTATTATTATTATTATTATTGTTACTACAGATTTTCAATGTTTACACACATTTTTCTGTGCTTAGAGTTTATTTCCCTTCTCTACTCGTCCCTATCAATCCACTCCATGTCCTCAGTCCTCTTATTCTCATTCCAGTTCTTATTTCTTGCATCCATGAGTTTCGAGGTCTTCCTTTCTTTCTTCTTCTAGGTGGACACCAATCCAATGTTTTTCTGGGTAACCTTTCTTCTTGCATACCAGTTTAATTGCTTATATCTTATATAATCTACTATTGAATATTTAATATTCATTTTCTCTCGTATGACTTTTTATTTATTTATTTTTTCCAATTTTGAACATCTGTCCTCAAGAAATTAATTTAATAATAATAATAATAATAATAATAATAATAATAATAATAATAATAATAATAATAATAAATATACTCGTATTAGCTGTATTTAAACTGGCATATTTTAGTAATGGGGTCTTATCTTCCACTCAACCAGTGAAGTAAGGTACACAAAAAATATTTATTTAGTCTGGTGGAGTTGGGGCTTGCGGCCTACTATTCTAGTCACTAGGACTAACATATGTTACGATATAATACAACAATCACAATGATACTAAACGATTATTTGACTAAACTGAATAATAATAATAATAATAATAATAATAATAATAATAATAATAATAATAAAAGTAAGATCTAATAACACAGTAAAATTAGTGATAATTATAACTACTAATAAAATAATACACAAATGAAGAACGCTCCCATCTACTATACATAAAACAATTCAAGCAGAATTATACAATTTACGTAATAAATTAATTTATCGATTATACATAAGGCATCAGCTTAAAATATTGATAAATCTTAATAATATTATCGTAAAATAAAATTATTAATCTTTAATAGAAAACTATTTGTGAAGTGTTTTCGTTAGTTACTTGATAACATTTTTACACGTGTTATATTAGTTTGACCTGTATCTATCTATGTAACGAAATCTTTCAACACGATTTGCACCCACTTAAAAACATTGGATCGACTTGAAACTTTGTATACTTGTAAAGGACCAATGACAATTCAATAATTTCATACATTTTTTCTAAGATTATGGCCAGGATCATCAGGACATCAAAAAAATAAAGACCGATATAATAGGTTGCGGACGTATCGACTTTTTAGTCTATCGTTGTGGTAGCTCAGTTGGTAGAGTGGTGGACTGTAGTGGTATATAATTTCAGTAATCCATAGGTCGCTGGTTCAAATCCGCCCCGGAGATTTTTTAGAAGAGTATTACTTTTAGCTCATACTACAATTTAAAGATATTTACATTTTTAGAAAACCAAACTAAAAAATAAAAATAAATAATAGTTTAAAAAACTAAAACAAATCGCATTATTAGAAAACCGAACTAAAAATGAAAAATAATTTTAATTTCCAACACGCTTGGGATAAAATTGAAGTGGTCAACAAAAAAATAATCTCCAACACATCTAGAATAAAACTAGAGTTATCTACAAAAAAAATTGTCATCAAAAGCGTGTGGGTGCTCTATATCAATAAATATATTTGATAATAAACAGATATTGGTATAAGTAAAGTCTCTAAGAAGAAAACGTAAAACCATAAAAAAAAACACCCCACGCTTTTGTTGGTAAAATTATTTTTTTTGTAGATAACTCTAGTTTTATTCTAGATGTGTTGGAGATGATTATTTTGTTGACCACTTTAATTTTATCCCAAGCGTGTTGGAAATTAAAAATCTTTTTCATTGTTTAGTTCGGTTTTCTAATAAAGCGCATTGTTTTAGTTTTTTAAAACTATTATTTGAGTTCATTTTGGAAAGATATATACACTGTGATTAAATCTCAACTAATATTAAATATATCCTAACATCAACATAAAATCCATTTATAAATGCATGTATAAATAAATAGCATAAAAAGTAATATTACAGTAGAGCTTTAAGATATTATGTAAATTTTTGCTTCAAAGTGGCATTTGATTAGCAGGTCTTGTGGTAGCGAATTCCAAAGCAGGAAAGTGAGGCAGTGAAAAAAAAAAGTTCTGCGATACGGTATGTTTAAAATTTAATTGAACTGTGATTTAGTGTTGGAGTTACGATTTGAGGGTAAAAAGTGAAAGTGAGCTGACAGATAATTGGGGTTACCCGCAGTGCATAATTTGGAATAGAAAAGTAAATAATGCTAGGTCTTCTGTCGCTCAACCCGAACCAAGACAGTGATCAAATAATGACGAAACGTGATCATACCCACTGGCATAGCGTCATGGTAGATAAGGTAGGCAGTGTTTCTCCCAACATTTGAAATAAACAATTTTTTAAATGTTATAATTTTGAAAATTTAGTTTTCCTGCATACGTTTTTACTCCTTGTGGCAAATAATATTTTATGAATTCAAATATGCATAGAAACCCCTTGTGAGAAACCTTAGACACCTCTGAGGAGACGAGTGGTATATGTACTCTGTGGGATTTGAATTCCACTTGGAAAAAGTGCGCGCGCAGCTCACCACTCGTTGCGTCTCTGCCTGCTAACAAATATTTCAAGGTATTGAGATGTTTTCACGTGTAAAAAAGCAGTTATGTAGTGATTGCGTCAACATCTTTGTAGTCCTCTCTGACAGTATTTTTTAAAAAAAATATGATTCTAACAAGCTTTTAAACAATTTAAGTCAGAGTAAGAATCTGTTAACTAACTCATTGGCACTATCGAAACCGTTATTTTTAAATATATGTTTTAGTGAGACTAAAAATAAAATATGGCATGTTCAGTGAATTTGATAAGGATAGTGCACATTTCCATTTTATATTAAATCATTGGTTTTCATTAACTTTCAAGCAGAATTAAAAGTTAACTTTTCTACAAGAAGTTTCCATGCCGTTCTTTCATTCCCCATTCATGCCACATGCCCTGTCCATCGCAGCCTACGATACTTAATTGTTCTTAATACGTCCGATTTCCCATGAAGATTATGTACTTCACTATCATGTAAGTCTTCTCCATTCGCCTGTCTGTTAATTTGTCTTTGATAAAAAAATTAAGAACTTTATTCTCAGATACACTATTTTCTTCTCCCTTAAAGTAAGAGTCCATGTTTCGCATCCATATAATATAAATGGGAGAATAACAGTTTATATATATATATATATATATATATTTCAGTTTAACGTTCTTTTGAAAGTATTTGGGACGACAAGGAGTTCTGTAATGCATAATAACATTGATTTTCAGAATTGAGTCCATGTTTAATTTCTTTGTGCACCTCATTCCTGTTTGTAATTATTGTTCCTAGGTATTTGAATTCACCAATTCTTCAAAATTTTCCTGATTTGTCATTAACTGTCCATCTCCATTATATAATGTATTTATATGGAGATATATCCATCCATAGTAATTCTGCCCGAAGGCAGGTCCTTCACTGCAATCGTAGCATTTTCATGCTTCGCTTGCAGCTTTACTAGGGGATTGTAGGTGTGGTAGCTTCCCGTTGCTTTCTACACCGATGAAGGATGATGACAATGATAAGGATGATGATGATGGCCATATGCTTTCGGGGACCGTTTGGGCCTTAAAGTTTTCCTGACATTTGTCTTACAGGTGAGCAAAAACCCCGATAAAAACCTCACCCAGAAAAACTGCCCCGACCGGGATCGAACCCGGGCTTATTCCTTACAGTTATTTTAGGTCTATACTTTACAGCTCTTCAAGCTTTTGAATATCTTGAGGCCCCATTTACAATTGCAGACTCAGTTTATGGCTCAACATTCTTTATAGCTACAGGCTTTCACGGTCTCCATGTAATTATTGGTACTACTTTTCTATTAACATGCTTACTCCGGCACCTCTTTCTTCACTTCTCGTCACACCACCTGACAAGGCATCACGCTACCTCGAGACCACAGCGGTGGACTGGAGATATATAAGATAGATAATTTTATAAGTTTAAATACGATTTAATTGAGAAAAATAAATAATGTATTCCGTAAATCACAAAATTGGACCACAAATCCGACTTGCTATGGAATTCCCTTAGTTTACCCATTTTCTGCTAAACAGACATTTTTGCGCGATTGTGCGTTTTGGCGACCATGATTGAAAGTTCAACTTCCTACATTTCGGGTTGCCAACCTAAATAACTATACTGTGATAAAATAACTATACTGTAATATTACATATTACAATCACGCGTGTGGGAAGTAAAACCACTGCCCTCTATGTGTTACATATAATGTATATGCAAAAAAAAAAATCTAAAAGGTAGTGTTAATATACATAATACGAAACAAATCACTGCATTTTAAATTAACTGAACTTTATTTGAAACAATATAAAACAATAAAAAACGTACTTGCCGCCATTTTATCACTAATTGGTCTAACGGCCTCCTGTTTTTCAACTAATAAACATTACCCACGTTGTTAACGTTAGTCAATTGTTTATAATGAACGCAAATATTTACAACAAATATGTTATTTTACTATTATTTATTATTTTGAAAACACCATCGCGCAAAAAATAATGTACAACGCACGTTTGTGAAGTGTTTTACAGAATCTCCTCAATTCTGTAAAAACCGCTTCCCATTCTTGCATAGTAATATTCCATTTTCTTTTTAACTCAGTATGACATTGTGCGATAATAGAAATATGTTCGTGACAAACTCAGAATATACTTCAATTGAATGAGTGTTGAACACGGATGTAATTAGACATGATCATGTTGACGTGTTCACAATATTGAAAAATGTAAGTTAAAACCGTAGCGAGATAAAATGGATCTGGCAATCTGATGTAAAGTTGATGTTTATTTGTTCCTAACAATTAGTCTGTAGTCGTACAGGCGAATAAATTGCACAAAAAAGTGTATGAAAGTTAATGACAATATTAGAATGACTGTCACATGTCCATGGCTTTCGGGAAACGTTTCCACTTCCTCGGACTCTTTATTATGTGTGAGCGTTATTGCTATGTATGCGCAGAATACAATGTTATCCAACTCTGTTCATTTAAAAGTGTTACATTATGTAATGTATCATTAATACTGGCTTCAGTATTGTGAAACGGATGGGACATACCAGAATATCCCGGCAGATGTTCATTAACATATCCCAGAGGAAGAGACCTACTGGAAGATCTTACAAGAGATTCCAGTAATTACAATATAATCAATTAAGTTGGCGTTTACTTGATGAAAATCCATGTTTATCAATTAAATAAAAATAAAACGTAGTTTTATTTGATTTTCATATTTATTATATAATTCAGTGACAGCTGTTTCGGTACACTGTACCTTCTTCAGACATGTTAACAAATTATGAATTGTGTTCCAACTGATCTTAGCAACAATGCAACAATATATTTTTTTTTTAATTTAACAAAGGGGATTCATTCAAATCAAGTTGAGAATTTAACAGTTTGTTACTACTTCTTCTTCTTCTGCTTCATGAAATTAGGCCTTTTGACCTGTTTTCACATCAAGTGGGATTTAATGAATCCTCCCATCTAGTAAATGGGCGTCCAACATTTCTATGTCCTATTGGTTTGTACTTTAGTAACAGCTGAGGGATTCTATCTGTAGGCATTCTCTTGACATGTTCATACCAGTTGTTTCTCATGTTGTCAATTCTATTTGTTAAATTGAAAATATTTAAGTCATTCCTAATATCCTCACTTCTTTTCTTGTCCAAAATTGTCACACCTGCTACTGAACGTAGGAACTTCATTTCTGCAGTTTCTATTTTCCTTCTGTCTGAACGGTTAAGAGTCCAATTTTCACTTGCATATGTTAAGACAGGCACTGCCATAATTTTGTAAAATTTTAGTTGTGTGCTCCTCAAAGTTTTATTTTTCAGTGTCCGTCTTATAGTGCCACACATTCTGTAAAATCTATTTATTTAATATTAATATCTTCTAATTACTACTTCTCAATTTATTTATTTATACAGCCTCCAAAAGATCTAACTTCTTACCATTATCACAAACATGTAAAATTTCAAAATTTAAATAAATATTGTTGTATTGTTGCTTAAATCAGTTGGAACACAATTCATAATTTGTTAACATGTCTGAAGAAGGTACAGTGTACCGAAACAGCTGTCACTGAATTATATAATAAATATGAAAATCAAATAAAACTACGTTTTATTTTTATTTAATTAATAATTACAATATAAACTAGATGACAGATGTTCCAACAATCAGGCGGAACAATTCGCAATTATGAAGGCGTTAGAAAGAATACCAGAAGCAACGCTGAGCCCAAATTCTCCAAAAAACTCTAGCTATATATACCGACAGCAAAATTACAATAGACTCGCTAAAAATACCAGAAATCACAATCAATTAATAGAAAACCTCAGACAGGCACTACGTTATCTGATAAGCAACCATTGGACAGTAGCACTATCCTGGGTCAAGGCTCACGTAGGAATATATGGCAATGAAGTTGCAGACAAACTCGCCAAACAAGCAGCCAGAAGCGACGAGCCAGTATCCTATGAGAAGATTCCGCTCAGTGCTAAATTAAATGAACTACAAGATATCAGCATACAAAAGTGGAAAAACGAGTGGAACAGAACAACAAACGAAGCGGTGACTAAGTTATTCTTCCCTAATATCAAAGATAGGCTAAAATTAAATATTCCACTATCGGGAAATATAACACCATTTTTAACCGGACACGGAGAGCTAAACACTTATTTCTATAGATTTAAAATCAAGGACTCCCCCATGTGTACATATTGAGCAGCAGATCAGACAGTCTTCCATATATTATTTTAATGCTCTAAAGTACAAAGTGAAAGAAACAATTTCAAAAGGAAAATGTTAAGTAAATATGGAAAGTGGACTTATAATGAACAAAAATTAGTAAGCGAATACACAAGTGAATTTATAGTGTATATGAAATCAATTAATTTAGATAATCTCTAGACACTAAACAGACTCTATCAAGACAATATTAACAAAAGACAAATAATAACCAATAAACAAGAGTATATAAGATTAAAAAATAACTAATGTTAGATATATTAACTATGTATATAATATGTTATAAGGCATGCGGCGGACCGCATTGAAAACAAAATCATGCACGACTTATATAGGTTTATTGTGTAATTCGTCACACATTTAAGTTATTACTTATCGTTTTTCTTCTGTTTCATTAATAACGCTAAATAAATTGAACCAATTTATGTATCTTATGGGATGCATTGCCAATTAAAGGATTAAATAAAAATGGAAATTTTTAGTGTTAACAGAACCGAATTGAGATGTGTTTTAAAAACATACAATGACACATTCTTTATTTTAAATTGTAAAATGATCATCACCATCTTCACTTCAAGGTTTAGGTGATTCGCCTGTTCCGAAATCACAATGATTCCTTCCATCTCTTCCTAGGTCTTCCTACATACCTTAATATATATGATATGCTATCTTGGGCAATCTTGTTTCTTCCATTCCCTGAACATGCTCTTCCCAGCCGACGCGGTGTTGTTGAATTCTATTGAATATATTTTTAATTCTTTTCTCATTTCTTCATTTCTTATGTGGTCCAATTTTGTGCATCCTTTCGTCTTTCTTAGAAAAGTAATTTCTGCACTTTGTATTCTACTCGAACTCCGCTTAATTTGTTACCCAGGATTCACTACCATATAAAAGTACCGGTACCGCCATTGGTTTGTAGAACTTTAATCTTGTATCCTTCCTTGTTTCATGTTTTAGTGTTCTATGAATGGTGCCACATATCATTTGAAATTTTGATAATTTATTGTGTATATAATTTCTTGTACCATATCCAGAAAACCATTCATAACCTAGATAATTAAAATTTAGCACTTGTGATAGAGTTTTATTTTCTATTATTATTCTCGATAAATGGTAAAATAGTATATTGCGATACAAATGCGGTAAACATTTGATTCGGATCGAGGAAAAGTTTAAAAAACGAGGCGCTTGCGCTGAGTTTTTTTTTTTTAATTTCCGAGATTCCGCATACTATTTTTTGAACTATGCGTATTTATTTTATTAATTAAGATATTAGATAAAATATTAATAAATATAATTGAGGATAAATGTTAGATTTCAGAAGGTGAATCAGATATATGTGTTGCTATAGAGAAATAATAAGTATTAAGTAATCAATTGAGTTGGTGATTACTTGATGAAAATCCATTACTTATTTGATTTTCATATTTATTGAGACATAATTTAGTTACAGCTGTTTCGGTACACTGTACCTTCCTCAGACATGTTAACAAATGAATTAATTAATTTGTCAATTTTCATATTTATTAAGATATAATTTAGTTACAGCTGTTTCGGTACACTATACCTTCTTCAGACATGTTAACAAATGAATGAATTAATTTGTCAGTTTTCATATACATACAGCTGTTTCGGTACACTGTACCTTCTTTAGACATGTTAACAAATGAATTAATTAATTTGTTAATTTTCATATTTATAACATGTCTGGTAGAAGAAGGTAGAGTGTACCGAAACCGCTGTAACTAAATTATATCTTAATAAATATGAAAATCAAATAAAACTGTTTTACTTTTATTTAATTAAATAAATAATAAGTATTGTTGGCCATGTCGCTATCTTATATTTGTTAAAACCAATTTTATTTGAGATTTATTTCTGATTATGGAGAACGTTTTTGACGATGCATCGCGATGTGTGCAGTGATGATGAAATAGAAGAGGCGTGGAAAGCTGGATGTGATAAATTAATACAAATTGCAATATCACTATCAACATTTCAAAATAAACGTTTTTACTTGCTGCACTAGTGCTTTTGGTAATTTTTATAGTAATAAGATTTATTTTGTTTTCATAGCAACCAAGATTATATGCGGGGATGGGAAATTATGATGCACAGCAACAATAACAGTAAGTATATAATTTTAGTTACATAGTGCAAAAAATATAGCCTATAAATGTAGGCCATCGTGCGGCGATATAAGCACTCCTTAGCATAGTTGGTTAAGGCACTAAGATACAAACGGAAAGAAGAGGGGCGCCATGGAAGCTAGCACGATATTTAATTACACACCTAAATACCACTTAAATGCAACATATAATCATAAAAGATATATATTAAAACATTTTTAGTCCTGGGTTTTAATTATCTTCAACTCATTTTATTCATAAATAAGGGGAAAAAAGTGGACTATTTCCTGCCATGAACACTCTGGTTACAACAGTTATTCCTATATTCCTGAGTTATTCTATGAACCAGCGATAACTACAGAAATAACCTGCGATAACCACATTAATAACTTGCTATAACCACACTAATAACCTGCAATAAACCTACGACTCTGTCGATAACACAGCATCTCCGTCGATAATAACTGATTTATGTCCAAATTTAACCGGTAAAACACAAAAAAGTACATATTTAACCGCGTAAAAAAAAATAAAAAAAAGAGGGGGCGTTTCATGGGATTCACCTAGGTTAGAGTAATTGAATTAGGTTAGGTTAACTTTTAGGTTCGTTACATTTTTAATGTGTTTAAATACGTAAAAAATGACCTCTTCTATGGAAATTCAAAATGGCCGACGGTTACAACGTAAAAACATATTTCCATTCGTAAATTTCACATTACATTAACATACTTTCACGATGGTAATTTTCGGGGATAAATGTTACAATTATCACTTAGTAATGGGATAAATTGAATTAAAAATGTCTTAAGTTGCGTAAGTAAATACCTGGTTGTGTTCAACCCCACCGGTAGAGGGATCGTGAACATATCAAATTCAACATACGAGTTTGAAATAAAAGTTACGTTCATGTGCAGAGTTTGGATTAGCAGCTCACACTGTTTTATAGTTTAAGGATGGCTGTGACATTGTAAGCGTAGGAATTGATAGGAGAGGTGATGACACGGAACAATAGTAACAGCTCGGGGATAGTGACATTGATTGATGATGGAATGGTACGGCCGAACGCGATAATTCAAATGTCAGAAGCGAAAACCACTCTAATTCCTCTATATCTACTGACAACGATGTGCGAACTGTGAATTCTCACAGTCAATTAATTTTCTATAACAATGCAAAGTGTGAACTATTTTTTCACATACAAACGTACCAAAATGGAAGTTGCATAGTTGGTTAATGTAATAGACCACGAGCCGGAAAGTTATTTAGTATTTTTTTATTTAACGGCGCTCATTAGGAGCTCGGGTCATTAGTATCACAATTCAGATGAAACAAGGACACTTTCAACAATTGCATGCCGAAACATACTTTTAAATTTCTTAGAGCTCAGGTTTTATAAAATTATGGCTGATCCTCTTCTTTTATATGGATCTGAATCTTGGGTACTTACAAAAAAAAAAAAGATATTTCACACATTCAAGCCGCTGAAATTTTTAAAATCCGTAAAAGGATGTACACGCATGGATAGATTACACAATGAATCAATAAGAAATTAACTGGAGATATTTTCAATACTCGATAAACTAGACGAGCACAAATACCAATGGAAAGAACATTTAGACAGAATGGACAATACAAGATTACCCAAAAAGATCAACACCCACAAACCACATGGAAAAAGATCTTTGGGACGGCCAAGGAAACGATGGACTTCAGACCGGAACACGTCACATTGACCTAATCCTGGAAAGGAAGAAGACGAAGAAGAAGAGTTTTGATGTACAAAGGCCGTGTCTAAAAAAAAGTATTTGCTGATTTAGCACTAAAATCCAGCGCCAAATATCTCATTTAATCTACCAGTATAACAACACCTGAATTGGTAGACTGGATAACCCTTACTACCTACTGTCGGCGCCATGTCCCGTTTCACTTCACTCCGATCTTACTCATGCAGGGAGTTAATTTCTATTACACATTACAGGGACTGTTGTTGTCGCAACTACTCTAAAAAACGTTAAACAGAGAAAAAAACTGTTATTCTCCCAGTTATATAATAGACCTATGGACGCGAAACATGGACTCTTACTTTAAGAGAGGACAAATATTACGAGTATTTAAGAATAAAGTTCTTAGGAAAATTTTTGGGCCAAAGAGAGATGAACAGGCAGGCAAATGGGGAAGAATAATAACATTGAGCTACATGATCTTTATAGGAAGCTAAGTATAATAAAAATAGTTAAGTCTCGTAGAATGCGATTGGCAGGACATGTGGCATTAATGGGGAATGAAAGAGGGACTTGAAAGTTTCTTGTAGGAAAAGCAGAGGGAAAACGTTCAGTTGGTAGACCAATAATGAGGTGGAAGAATAACATTAACTATGATTTGAGGGAAGTAGATTATACAATTAAAGATTGGAAAACATTAGCTCAGGATAGAAATGTGTGGAGAGCTTGTGTCCGCGCGACCATGAACATATATAATGCCAGTGAGTTAGATATGTTAATAGTAGGCCAACTTTGAAACTGATTAGGGTCTGTATTGATGGTGAAAAATTGGATACATTCATTAAGAGAAGGGTATTATTCATTTCTGGAACGACCTTCCGCAATTTGTAACTGGAAACACGCCAGAGACATTAAAGCGAGGGACTGACGTATTGGCCTACACATTGCCCACAATATAAGTACGTGAGTAAATATAAGTCGCAAAAATATAAACTTATAGATACGTTTGGATGAGTTTATATAACTCTGCTGAACTCCACATTGTATTTCCACCTAACTGAACGCTATATGACGTACGTGTTGTCTGGATAGATTACCATTCCCTGTCACTTCTCTTTATTATAGCTAACTGGCCCTATCAAATCCATAGGTTCATGACCGTGCGGACATAATCCTTCCATACACCCCTATCGTGAGCTAATGTTTTCCAATCATTCCCCGTATAATCTACTTCCCTCAAACCATGGTTAATATTATTCTCCCGCCTTATTCTTGGTCTACAAACTGGGCGTTTTCCCTCTGGTTTTCCTACAAGATGCTTCCATGCACCTCTTTCATTCCCCATTCCCGTCCATCGCAGTATGCGAGATTTAACTGTTATTATATCTGGCTTCCGATAAAGACCATATATCTCCCGAGAGCTATACCGGCGATAGCATTGCTGCCGAATGGGTTAACCCATGCCGGACAGATCGAAGACGATAAGCCAGACAGAAAAAGTACTTTGGTCTGAAGAATGATGTTATTTCACAGTAAAAATAACCGACAAGAAACGCGGAGAGGGGTTCCACTGGGATACAATTTTCTGGAGGTAAAATAGTCTCCCATTCGGGTCTCCGGGCGGAACTACTTCAGGGAATCCATGTCAACGGCTCAAACACAGGGACATGTTCCTAGGAACATGGAATGTTAGGATTTCTCTTTATTATTCTTCTTCTTGTAAGCGCTTGTTTTTCTCCACGACAGTTAGGCGCTCTCCTCCTAAAGGGGAGAAATTCAATACTAATTTAGTTACACTTGTTTTCGGATTGATGTCATTGATGACCCGGGGTCAGTGTTCCGCCTCATAGCGATATCTAGGAAATCTAGGTAGTGCTAGGATGGGAAAATTCACTAAATGTTGCTTAAAAGCCTTTTTTATTCAGGCTTAAGGGTGTTTTAGGAGACTTCGGACCTATGGCTTAAAATACCTCCCGGAGGACTTGCTCCTTGGATTTTTCCATCCTAAAAAAAAAATCAATCGACCCCGACCGGGTTTGAACCCGCGACCCTTGGGACCAGAGACAATGGGCATAACCACTAGTCCACTGCGACTATAATCATTATCAAGGTATGGGCCTCTTGGCCCGTTCCGCTCCCCTATGCACAATATGCTACAGGACGTCCTTCCAACTTCGTTTCGGTCTTCCATATTTCTTAGGCCTTGAGGTTCATAAAGAAGCATCTGTTTTGATAAACGATTATTTGGCATTCTTTGTACATGTTCAAACCATTTACATTTATTTCTGTATATTCTCTTGTTTACATTATACATTTGTAATTCAACTCTGATATCTTACTTCTCTTTTGATCTCTTAAAGATCCACCGGGTTTGAACCTCCGACCCTCGGGAAACAGAGGCAAAGATCAGAAACTAAAGAGTTTTAATAGCAATTTGATGAAACTATCTATCTATACCCTCACATGAGACAAGCGTACTTCCTTGTGGCAAATACTTAACCAAACTAATTTAGTTATGCTTAATTCCCTACACATGTCAGTTATTGATAAATTATTACCTCATCATCTCAAAAATACACAATAGTATATTAAAATGCGAAGTTGGGAAGTGGTTTTTACGGAAGCTAGGAAATTTTTTAAACCCGAGTGATAGCGAGGTTTTTAATTTCCGAGATTCTGAAAAACACTTCACAAACGTGCGTTGTACATTATTTTTTGCGCGATGGTGTTTTCAAAATAATAAATTATAGTAAAATAATAACACCTTTGTTGGAAATATTTGCGTTCATTATAAACAATTGAGTAACGTTAACAGTGTGGGAAATGTTTATTAGTTGAAACAACAGGAGGCCGTGAGACCAATTTAGTGATAAAATTTACGGCAAGTACGTATGTATTGTTTTATATTGTTTCAAATAAAGTTTAGTTCATTTAAAATGCAGCGATTTGTTTTGCATAATGTATATTAACACTACCTTTTGGATATTTTTTTTGTATATACATTGCATGTAGTATACATAGAGGGCAGTGATTTTACTTCCCACACGCGTGTTTGTAATATGTAATATTACAGTGTAGTTATTTTATTACAGTATAGTTATTTAGGTTGGCAACCCCGAAATGTAGGAAGTTGAAGTTTCAATCATGGTCGTCATTGCTGTAAGTAAGACAAAACGCACTAGCGCGCAAAAATGTATATATATATGATATGATAAGAAAAATGAATGCTTGAGTCGGGATTTGAACCCGAGTCTCTAAACTCTGTACATTTAGCGCTCTAACGACCTGAGCTACCCAAGTATTCCAACACGAACATACATTTTTCTTATACATGTAGTACTCTCAATTCACACAAGAGGTAGCGGAAAATCGTTCCGACTGACATCTTGTGGCCAACATAACAGTTAAGCAATTTTTTAAAGAGAATATTTACTTTATAGCAGTAACGCTTGTATATTTAGATGTTATAACTATATTTTTGACATTTGTCAATGAAGGCAAATATGATATGAAAAGAAAAATGAATGCTTGAGTCGGGATTTGAACCCGAGTTCACACACACACACACACACACACACACACACACACACACACACACACACACACACACACACACACACACACACACACACACACACACACACACACACACACACACACACACACACACACACACACACACACACGCACACACATATATGCGTGTGTGTTGTGTGTAAATTGTAAGAAAAAACAGAATTTTGAGTCATGTTCACTGTAATACGCACTGGGCTTGAAAGAGATTTGTCTACTCTCCATATAGCTTCCTTGATGCCCTTTTTAAATATTGTGATTTTGCTTTCTCTGAGATTAAACTGCCTGTTCTCTGTAGCTTTCTTGATACTCTTTTTAAACGTTGTAATCTGGCTTTATATTTTCTCCTCGTCTCTAGAATCCATCATTTGCCATCTTGGTAGTTTCTCTTCACTCATTTTCATTACACATTAATACCATATTAATTGTTTGGTATGATATATTCCAGAATGTTGTTTTTATTTCCATACTTTTGTCATAAGACGGTGGATTATGCTACAGCAACTAAAGCAAAAACGAGAACTGAGCGTCTAATGAAAACAGAAATAAAAACACTAATAAGCATTGTAGGGGCCTGTTTCATAAAATTACCTATTTGCCTAGAAGAGTAGCTGTTGCATCATTCCGTACTGTAACAGGATACGATTGCCTAGACAAACATCTTCATCGCCTCGGTCTTCTACCAACTCAACAATATTTTCTCTGCATAACTATGGAAGATACGGATGTTGATCACATCCGAACTTGCCCATCCTAACAATCAGGAATTTCGTGGATAGATACTGTGAAGCTAGGGAAAAGATGATGAACCTTTTATAATCGTTCTTGTTATTGTTTGTTTTCGTCAGTCATTGTTGGCTAATTACACATTTCATACGCCACTGCATTTAAATAAATAATTAACTATTTTAAATAGCTACTTATTAGCAGTGTAAAATTTACTAGTTAGCAGTCTAGTAAATTCTGTTTCATAAACAGAAACTGACATTGCAAATTAGCTACACTACTTTTATCGGTTAGCATGCGACTTCATGCACAGAGTATATGTATGACTTTGAAAAATATATTCTCTTTGCTGGATTTCATGGCCCCCAATATGAAATGCATTTTTGCACTTGACTCCAAAATATAATAGTTCTGTGCATGGTTGTTCTGTAATATTATTCTGTAGCAAAGTTATCAAAATATCAAAACCATTTAAAAAAAACAAAAATCCAACAAGGAAGAAATCTTTGCAAGGAAAAGTTTATACCGTAACTATTTTCAAGATTATTTTGTTGTATTAGTTTTAAATAGTATACTTTACTAGCTAATTTTATCAGTATCTCTTAACTCATAAAATAGACTGCTTGTTAGGAGTGTAAATTAATAGTTCTCATATTATATGAAACACATTATAGTTACTAACTCACTGGCACTATCGAACCCGTAGGTTCATGGCCCCGCGGACATAAGTTCTCTTTAAAACTCTATCCTGAGCTAAGGTTTTCCAATCATTCCCTGTATAATCTACTTCCCTCAAATCATAGTTAATGTTATTCTCCCACCTTATTCTTAGTCTAACAACTGGTCGTTTCCCCTCGGGTTTTTATACAAGAAGCTTCCATGCAAATCTTTCATTCCCCATTTGTGTCACAAGTCGTGCCCATCGCAGCCTACGAGATTTAACTATTCTTATTATATCTGGCTTCCTATAAAGACCATGTAGTTTACTGTTATATAATCTTCTCCATTCACTTGTCTGTTCATCTCTCTGTGGTCAAACATTTTGCTAAGAACTTTATTCTCATATACTCGTAATCTACTTTCCACCCTTAAAGTAAGAGTCCATGTTTCGCACCCATATAATATAACTGGTAGAATAATTGTTTTATATATTTTCAGTTTAACGTTTTTTGAAAGGGTTTGGGACGTCAAGAGTCTCTGTAATGCATAATATCATGCATTTCTAGAATTGAGCCTATGTTTAACTGCTTTGTGCATCTCAATCCTATTTGTGATTATTGTTCCTAGGTATTTGAATTTAGCGACTTTCTTAATATTTCCATCTGTCATTAGCCGTCCATTTCTATTATATAATATATTTCTGTGTGTGACGATATATTTAGTTTTATTGATATTTACTTCCAGTCCTAATTTCTTAGTGTTACTCAATAGTGTGTGCGTGTTGGCCTTTAGTATCTCCTCGCTATCGATTATAGTTACACTGCTGAATAATATTCCTAAATATGAGTCCTACACTGACTATTATTTTACACTGGTACAGTTTTGAAACAGATTGATAGTTTTTTTAATCATGCCCCAGGTTGTAGTATACTGTATGCGATAGAAAAACAAATGACATCAGAAATAAATGAGATACAGAATGTGGTCAAATGGGTAAAAGAGGGAAGAAAAGGACAGAGTAACAATATCTCAAGAATATCTGATGACTGTCTCGCAAAAAATCGCCATGGCTGGGAAAATAAACACACCAAAACCCTTGAGATCATATATGTTATTACTCCAGTGTTTTTTATTTTTAATTTCTAAATGGTAATGTAAAAGGTAAAATAATCCCACTTACAGGCCATAAGAGACCCTTGAGGTAGTAGGAGGTTAAGGCTCCAACTTTTTCTAGACAGTCGACACTTGATGTCAGCCGGGTTGTCAGCCCTGCGTGACGGCCGTTTTTACCTCCAGAACAAGCGTCTGGTACAATTTCGGTTAGAAGTGACTCGACCCCTGGGTCATGATGCCGCCAGAAGGTATTGATCAGTTTGAAAATCCTGGCCCCATCGGGACTAGAACCCTCGACCTTCCAGTTTGTAGCGTATTGCCTTAGCCAACTACGCTACGGTGTGCCCCCAAATAGTAGGGTACCGGTATTTAATCCCAGTGACCTCCAAAATGATGGCAAGAGAGTTGTTAGCATGCTTCACGATTGAAAAGCACTATTGAAAAGACCTGGACTCACAAGGGAACTGTGAACAGTTGCATGCCGAAACCTACCTTGAAATTTCTTCCAGAAATGCGTTGTGATGTAGAAAGGCTGGGACAAAAAAAAAAATCTGTCGTTTTCAACTGAATTAAAATCAAGCGCCAAATCTCTCATAATAGGGAAGTAATACAACTGCTGAATTGATAGATTGGATAACTCTCACCACCTGTCATCCGCGCCGCTTCCCGTCTTACTCCACTCCGTTCTTTATTCATGCAGGGAGTCCATATGCTCCATACAGTGGGTTGCCATTGCTGGATTCTGGCTTCTCGCTTCGATTTCTGTGCCTTGCAATTAAAAACGGCAAATTATTTTTAGACACGCTTGGTATATCACAGCACTTCTCTAGGAGAAATTTCAAGGTAGGTTTCGGCATGCAATGGTTCACAGTTCCCTTGTCAGTCCAACACCACGATGAAGAAGTAGAAGAATAAAAGAAGAGTCTTAAGATGGCTCCGTAGCTGAATTGATTATAAACTCGACTCATCTCTTGACTGAGGGATCAATCTAGGTCATTCTTGTGACGGTTTTCCCGTTGTGCGCGATCGGAAGCAAGGGAAGGATTTTCCTGGAATTATCTCGTCTTCCCCTACCAAAAACTTCATTCCGTCACTTTTCCATACTGATGTCATCCAGTTCGTTTAGGTAGATAGGGACGAGGAATCTCGTTAATCCATTCATGCGTGTCACTAATTAGATGATGACGCATTTGGCTGCTTTAAAAATCTGTCTCTATGATGGTGGTCAGCCGGCATCGTTGTATGTCACAGACCTTAAATAATAGAGACTTAAACTCATCTCATCCCTCGACCTTGAATTATATCGGATACGTGCAATGGGTTTACTTTTATTTTGATTTGTCTTAGTATAGCCTACCATTTCTCGTTTTTTTTTTCTCTTTGTGGAATTTTTTGTTGATCTCTACCAATAATCCATTTTCACAGCAAAAAGTTCAGTTTTGAAAATTTTCTTTAAGTATCTGGTTTCTGCGCCGTATAAAACTGCGCTTCTTACGTATTGATTTATGTATTTTATGCCTGGTGTCTTTCATAATATTTTTATCCTACAGTTTAGGTTTAATGTTGATATTATATTTTGTGCTTTCTTAACACGTACCTTATATACAGGCACTCCTAATTATTTATCCAATCGCTTGTACTGAACTCTCTAATTTTCGCAACTTTTGCACACTATCTTTGTTTTATCAACAACACTGTTCTCCGGTCTTCATATTTCACAGTTTTAATTCCTTCAGAGATTGCCGGACGCTATTATAATTCAAAACTAAATTAAAAAGTTATGAGGAGGGAGAATAACATTAACCACGACCTCGAAGAAGTAGATTATACAGGGGATGATTGGAAAACATTAGCTAAGGTTAGGGATGCATAGAGAACTTAAGTCCATGCGGCCATGAACTTACGGGTTCGATAGTGCCAGTGAGTTACTTATTTATTAAATAATATAACATTGCACTAATAAAATCAATGCAATTGAGGAGAAACAATGGGAAGAACATTATAAAAAACTGTGGTATAATGAAAATAAAATAACTAAAGATAACATATATGAGTGTGAGATAGGAATAGATATGATAACAATGGAAGAATTAGAAGAAGTACTGAAAACAACAAAGAACAGAAAGGCAGCTGGAATAGACGGAATTAATATGGAATAATAAAATATGGAGGATTTTTTTAAAACTGAGATTATTACATTTTTTTAAATTTATGTTGGAAACAAGCAACAATACCAGAAACCTGGACAACAGCAATAGTACAATCTATTTTTAAGAAAGGAGAACGTAAAGACTGCAACAACTACAGAGGAATAAGCATTTTAACTGCAGGCTATAAAATATACTCAAGAATCTTAACATTTAGGTTAAAACAAATAGCAGAGGTAATGTTAACAGAAGAACAAAGTGGATTCAGACCAGGGCGTTCATGTATGGATAATATATTTACGATAAAAGAATTTATACACAAAGAAGAGAATATAACATAGAAACACACATAGCTTTTATTGATTTTGTCAAGGCATTTGATAAAGTAGACAGAGGAAAACTCTGGACAATTTTAAAAGAAAAAGGAATTCCGAAACACTTAATAGCAGCTATAAAGAGTTTGTACTGGAACACAAATTTTGTTATAAAAACTAGAAATGAAGTAAGTAAAATAAAATTCATACTAATCAAGGAGTTAAAACAAGGATGCAGTATCTCTCCAGTTTTATTTAACCTATACATCAATGATATAATAAAAAAATGGAACGAAGAAACAAATAAAGGAATAAAATTAGATAAAAACACACTACTTGAAAACATATTATACGCTGATGACCAGGTAATAATAGCAAATACAGAAGACGAACTTCAGAGGAATATTTTTAAACTACATAATATATGTGAACAATATAATCTCAAAATATCCATAGAAAAAACTAAGGTAATGGCATTCCAAGGGAAAAATCAAATCAGATCCAAAATAGTAATAGGAAACAAAATCATAGAACAGGTGAACCATCTCAATTATCTAGGATGTGACATTTCATTTAATTATGATAATGATATAACTAATAAAATAGCAAAATTCCAGGGAATATGTGGTACGATAAAACGAACACTAAATAACAAAACAACAAGAGAGACCCAACTGAAATTTTATAAAATGTTGGCAGTACCGGTACTGCTCTATGGTTCAGAAGCCTGGATACATAAAAAACAAGACCTAAGTAGGATAACGGCGGCAGAAATGAAATTTTTGAGATCTGTTAAAGGGTGCACTAAGGAAGACAGAATCAAGAACACAGAAATAAGACAGGAACTTGAAATATTTGCAATAACTGATAAAATGGATACATATAGACAAAAATGGAAGCAACACATAGACAGAATGAATGAAGACAGATATCCAAAACAAATAACAAAATACAAACCTTAAGGCACCCGAGATGTGGGCAGACCTAGAAAGAGATGGGCTGAAGTCGGAACGGGTCAACAGACCTAATCCATGAATGAAGATGATGATGATGACTAATAAAATCATATTGTCTTTATTATATAAATCTATCATTAACGTTTCTAATTTTACTTCTGTTATTTTTCCTTGACATACGTATGTTTACATTTCAATGTAGTTAGCATATCAGGTTAATTTTATTTCTTCATATGTCATGTGATAAATGTTTTGTAATTTTTAATACAACTAAAGTTAAAGTGATCCCACAACAGACCCGGAGGCCCATGGGGTAGTAGGAGGTTAAGGCTCCCACTTTTTCTAGACAATCGGCACTTTATGTCAGCCGGGTTGTCCGCCCTGCGTGACGGCCGCCTTTACCCCAGAACAAGCGTCTGGTACTAATTTCCGTTAGAGGCTGAGTCGACCCCAGGGCCATAGTGACGCCAGAGGGTTTGGGCCAGTTTAAAAATCCTGACCCCCAACGGGACTTGAACCCTCGACCCTCCGGTTTTAATACAACTAATGATAAATATTTCTGTATACATCCGGATTTAAACTCGAGATATCGAGCCTTACTCACTAGCGCACTAACCATTTGTGCTACTCAAGCAATACAGGAGCAGACACGTTTTTTTCTAATTGAAATCTCCTTGTACACTTAGTAGTGAACTTCTATTCACAAGTATGCTATAACATAATGTCAAAGATATTGTAGAATTTGAGAATAAATAAATATAATTACATTAAAAAAATTAAACCACATGCATTGTACTTTATTAGTAAGTTTTTCTAACTATATTTAGGTATTTAGTACACAATTGATCTTCTTGGTGATACAATATTAAAATATATATACAGTCAATATATATGAGTCAATATCTGGTCTTGAGAATGACAGCTTGGCTGTAGAAACTAGTTGACCATTTTAAACATTTATTGGTGAAATGGGCATATTGTACTGTATATATATTTTTCTAACTATATTTAGGTATTTCGTTTAAGCTAGCTATTCTAAACTTATACCGTCGTCCCAGAAATTGGTAAAGAATGCCCTCGTGGTCCTCATATTGCGCTTGGAGAGAGGGAGTAAAATCCCACTATGGAATCATAGGCCCACACAATTTGTTATAAACATGTAGAATTGCAATACAAATGGCACATCATCAGGATAATAATACCTTGTAGGGTTGTTAGTTCCCCACTGGGGTCTACTTGAGTGGTTGATAAAGGAATACTCGCCTAATCGTCGGATGTGGAGGGTACTGGGGAAATAAAATATCTATGACGAATCAAAACTTAGCAGGATGGACCAGGCTATTTAGTTGTGTAAGCAAGTGGTCTAGGCAAAATAACAATTCCGATTTAACTCAGCAACAGCCATTCGAGATGTATCTTTTATGCAAGCTCAGAGTATCAGAAATGAAGAAAACTGCCAACTTTCTTTTTATTATTATTATTATTATTATTATTATTATTATTATTATTATTATTATTATTATTATTATTATTATTATTATTATTATTATTACGTCCTACCTAGGATGTAAGTAACATCTCCTATCACGGCGAGATCGATCTAAAATAAAACTCACCAAATTTATACAAATATTTAGCTTAATAAATAATATTTTAAAACCACATTTTGTACAAAAACATTCAAGATTCAAATTATATAACACTTTCACCCTTCTGACTTTACTGTAAAGAAGTGAAATCTGAGTTCTAATAAATAATAGTTTTAAAAAACTAAAAGAACACGCTTTATTAGAAAACTAAAAATGGAAAATAATTTTAATTTCCAATACGCTTGGGATAAAATAAAGTGGTCAACAAAAAAATCATCTCCAACACATATAGAATAAAATTAGAGTTATCAACAAAAAGAAAATAATTTTACCATCAAAAGCGTGGGGTGCTCTATATCAATTAATATATTTGATAATAAACAGATATTGGTAAAATTAATCTCTCTAAGAAGAAAATGTAAACATCATAAAATCACCCCACGCTTTTGATGGTAAAATTATTTTCTTTTTGTTGATAACTCTAATTTTATTCTATATGTGTTGGAGATGATTTTTTTGTTGACCACTTTATTTTATCCCAAGCATTTTGGAAATTAAAATTATTTTCCATATTTTAGTTTTCTAATAAAGCGTGTTCTTTTAGTTTTTTAAAACTATTATTTATTTTTTATTTTTTTAGTTTTAATATTTTACAGAATAAGATAAAAATGTAAATATATTTCAATTCGATATTATTGTAGTATGAGCTAAAAGTAATACTCTTCTATAAAAAAAACCTCCCAGCCGGATTTGAACCAGCGACGTATGGATTACTGAAATTATATACCACTAATAAGAGTTCACTGCTCTATCAACTGAGCTCTTACAACGATTGACTAAAAACTCGACAAGTCCGCAACCTATTATACCAGTTTTCATTTTTTTGATTTTCGGATGATTCTGGCCAGGATTTTAGAAACAAAATATGAAATTATTGTATTGTCACGGGTTCTCTACATGTATACAAAGTTTCAAGTCGATCCAATGTTTCTAAGTGGGTGAAAATCGCGTTGAAAGATTCCGTTACATTGATACAAAAACACGTTTTTTGATTTTCTGATGATTATGACCAGGATTTTGGAAAATAAATATGAAATTATTGTATTGTCACGGGTCCTCTACAAGTATACAAAGTTTCAAGTTGATCCGATTATTTTAAGTGGGTGAAAATCGCGTTGAAAGATTCCGTTACATACATAGATAGATAGATAGATAGATAGATAGATAGATAGATAGATAGATAGATAGATAGATAGATAGATAGATAGATAGATAGATATATAGATAGATAGATAGATAGATAGATAGATAGATAGATAGATAGATAGATAGATAGATAGATAGATAGATAGATAGATAGATAGATAGATAGATAGATAGATAGATAGATAGATAGATAGATAGATAGATAGATAGATAGATAGATAGATAGATAGATAGATAGATAGATAGATAGATAGATAGATAGATAGATAGATAGATAGATAGATAGATAGATAGATAGATAGATACAGGTCAAGCTAATATAAAGCGTGTAAAAAAGAAAGACATTGCCAGATTACGAACTGCAGAAATGAGATTAATGCGCCGAACTGCTGGATATACTCTACTTGACCATCAGAGGAATGAAGATATTTTAAAGGAACTGACATGTAGCCTTTAGAAGAAAATATGTCACCTACAGAGACATATATCCCGAATGTCATCAACTTGGATCCTTAATACAGTACAGACGTCCACAGGAACGATTTTTAGACCCTGTCTAGTTGAGACCGAAACAGGTCCACATTGTCCTATATTCGTGAATGGCGTATGATCGTGATTATTACTACTATGAAATTCCTTTTGAACACAAGTTCATAATATTTCAAGCGAAGTTAGAAAATATATTGTAATATCGTATAATTATGCTAGTCATATGCAAGTTATTTTTATATGGAAATAAATAATAAATGCATAATTTAAGGAAATCCTGCAGTGAGTTATGAATTTCTTGCTTCAGCGAGAGATAAATTGAGATATTCTAAAATTGGAATTTGTATCGTAGCAACGAGTTACTTAGCAACGGCCATGTTTGAAATAAATAACCGCCATAATATTTCAGATAGAATATTTTACACTTCCTGTATATACATAATGTACTAAGTCGACCTTGGATTCGAGATATTTGTGGAAAAGGCAAAGGTCGATCGTATCACTATCGGAATCATGCAATGGCATTGCTGACTATCATTATGTTTAGTAATTTGTATAACTTTATGTGGACATGTGTTTTTTCTGATAAAGTAAATTAGTTTGTTAATTTTATATGAAGGGTACAAAAAAGCCAGTTCATTCACTTTTTGCCAAAATGGAGTTTGAGATGTCATTAGATTATCCATAAAAAGTACTAAAATTTAGAAACAAAATAAACAGTTTAGTCTTGGGGTTTATTTACCTCCGAAGTTTGGCTACCAGCTAAGGAAGTGTGGATGGATGATGCACAACTTAAAGTATGTTTCCTAAGTTTCAAGGAAAAAGTGACTTACCTAGTTTTTCCCCTGTACCCTTCATATGTGAGCAACTTGATACGAAATAGTGTAAAAATATATTTGTCACAGAATACTGTATTTTTTTAAAATGAGAATATAGTCGAACAATATCAAATTATAAAATAGGTTACAATATTGGCATCTAAAACACACATAGTTAGATATTACTTTTCAGAACTCTACACTGTTTACTGCGTATGATGTTACGCCATTTGTCTCTATCTTGTACATATTCCTTCAGTACACCAGATATTTGCATTGACATATGCACATTATGTATCCAGAGAGTAGCAGATCGTCATCTTCTTCCTCTCCTCTTAATTTCTCATTGTTGTACAATCCTGAGTATTCTTCCTTCTCCCATATTGTATTATACTGTAATATAATATAAGAAATAGAAATAATAAAGGAAACTTTGTAGTTGCTTGCCTCAATGGAATATTGTGGGATAAAAATATAATATAAAATATAATGAATATATATCGTACAATTGTTAAAAGCATCATTACTTATGGAGCAGAACTTTGGCCATTAACAACAAAAACAAATAAGTATCTTTTGGCAACGGAAATGGATTTTATACGAAGGGCAGCAAGAATTTCAAGAAAAGAAAAAAATTAGGAACTCAGTTATAAGGGAGAAAATGAAGATTGAAGACACTATTTTAGATTATATTAAAACTCAGCATTAAGATGGTACGGACATGTACAGCGAATGAAAGAGGATCGGCTACCAAAATCTGTTTTGGAATGGAAACCTGAGGGAAGACGAGGCAGAGGAAGACCTAAAACCTCCTGGAGTCAGGGAATATGTTTATACATGAAGGAGAAACATCTACAACCAGGAGATTGGATGGACCGACAAAATTGCCTATTAGGAATCGGACGATGTCAAAGACATTAATCAACTGATGATCTATCTATTTAATACAGGGCTATTCAGAAAGAAGGAACAGACTTCAAACATTTATTTCTTCCAAACTACAAAAAAATAGAAACACAATCCAACGTTCCTGGAAAGAGAAAAATTCAAATTTCACTATTTTATGCATTCGATATGAGCACCATGTGTTATACGACAAATATCAAATCGGTGGCTCATTTCTTGCCACACACGAATTAGCTGGTCTCTAGTTATCGAATTCACAATTTCAACAATTCGATGTAGCAGATTTTCAAGTGTCAGACATAGGGGGATAAAAACACGGTCTTTTATGTATCCCCACAGATAAAAATCACAGGGGGTTAGTTCTGGTGATCAGAGAAGCCACCGGTGATGAAGTTGATCTTCTGCTCCTCATCTTTCAATCCAACGTCCTATTGTGTCGTAATTTTAATAGGCCTACAGACAATCAACATGACAAGCAACAGCGCCAATGCAGCCGTGATCGGAACTTCAAACTTTTCTCTTTCCAGGAACGTTGGAATTATGTTCTATTTATTCTAGTTTGGAAGATAAAAATGTTTGAAATATATTCCTTCTTTTTGAATAGCCCTGTATTATATTATAGATTAGATTAGTACAGATGGGTTCATGTTTTAAAACCCTAACACGGTAACCATAATTTTTGGTTCATTATATTACCCATGTCCACCGCTGTGGTCTCGAGGTAGCGTGCTGCCTTGTCACGCAGCGGGCCCGGGTTCGATCCCCGGTCGGAGCCAGGTTTTCTGGGTGAGGTTTTATCGGGGTTTTTCCTCACCTGTAAGACAAATGTCAGGAAAACTTTAAGGCCCAAACGGTCCCCGAAATCATATGGCCATCATCCTTATCATTATCATCATCATCATCCTTCACCGGTGTGGAAAGCAACGGGAAGCTACCACACCTACACAATTCCCTAGTAAAGCTGCAAGCAGAGCATGAAAATGCTATGATTGCAGTGAAGGACCTGCCTTCGGGCAGAATTACTATGGATGGATATTACCCATCTTTACTTATGGATGGGATAAGATCTGCTTTATGGTGATATGATGACTCATACCGCTAATTAATTGGACTGGGCTCAAGACCTTGAGGAGCGACTACAACCTCCTTTGTCTGATACACAGGCTCAGAGTTATGAGGACGTATATGAGCGTGCTCCAATTAGATCACCATAATCACATACAAACTTCTGAATAACAAACACATATGGGGAAAATATAAATTCCCGTTGTTAAGAAGTGTCCGCTATAAAGAAAAACAAATAAAAAACACAGTACAGTGTAATATGCAGTAACATGATAGTAAGAAAAGTGTACTATATGTCTAAATGAGTGAACTTTTTAAATTTTTTTTACTACAGTAGTACTATGAAATGAATGGCACATTACAGTATTAATGTGTCTACAGTTGCATATTACTGTATGAACAGAAGAACAATTTAAAAGGCAAACTGTCAACTTTCAATACAGAAGTATTGGGAAAAGTTCCGTTTATTACCATTTTTTTTGTGGTATCACTCATCTGTGTTAATCCAACAGCAAATCGCGTGGCCATGTATCTCGAACACCAAGGTGTTCGTTTTCATATACCTTATATTTTCATGATAAATAGCTTTCTTCCTTCCCTTGTACTATATTGTGTATGTCCTTTTCGATTGTTCCCTCTCCTGATATAATGGTTCCTAGATAACTTAAATTTAATACATTCTTTGATATTCCGAATGTACAGTTCTAAGTTTAGACGGCTCCGTGGCGCAAGCGGTTAGACGCTCGCCTCTCACCGCTGGGGTCCCGAGATCGAGTCTCGGTCACTCCATGTTGGTTTCATGGTGGACGAAACAGAGCTTGGGCAGGTTTTTCTCGGGGTTTCTCCTGTTTTCCCCTGCCACAATATAATTCCACCATTTCTCCATACTCATCTCATCCATTTCGTTCATCTGCCATTGCGAGGTGCGTCAGGCATGTTCGGCCGGCATCTTTGTCATTCTCAGACCTCTATATAAGGTGCTACATCTTATCTCATCCCTCGACCCGACCCTGAGTTGGACACGAGTTGAGGATATTAAAAAAAAACTCTAAGTTTTATTGTCCTTCTTCTAATCTAAGATAATCTGTTTTCACCATGTTCATGTTGAGGCCTATTTATTATTATTATTGCTTCTCCAATTTCCTCAGCATGTAATCGTATTCTTCACTAGCTACAATTACTTGATCATCTGCATACAAAAGCGTGGCCAAATAAGAAATCTTCATTTGAATACCCATTCATGAGATTTTCTTGCTTCATTGATTGTTTCCTGAATATATATTTGAAATAAGGTAGGGGATAAGCAGCAGCCCTGTTTAAGGCCCTCTTTAATAGGAAACTGTTCCAAAATAATGTTTCCTTATTTGACAGCACTCTTTGCATTCTCATAAAACTTCCAAATGGCTTTAACATAGATCTTGAAGCTTTATTATTTCACCCTTTATTTGCATGTGTTAATTATATCTTATAATTTAAACATCAGAAGATAATGTACCATAAATACTGTGTCCGGGAAAATACATTAGTGTAATGTTAGCTAAAATGAATAGAATTCATGTTTAATTTTGAAAGATAAATATGCCCTTTAATGGTATTACTATGTTAATCACACACAGCAAATTAAAATTCCCCCTGCGAATTAATTTATAAGTTTCGTGACATTAAATATTCACCCGGAAGAGTTTTATATTCAAATGATTGTCGAATAACACGTTACAAATGGAATTTGTAGCTTATGAAGGAATGTGGGATTACAGAATGCTGCATATAACTAAGAAACGCGTATAAAAAAGTCAGATGACAATTAGTAAGGCTACAGGCCAGAGTTCCTGTTCCGGTAGCCACGGTAAAGCCCCACCTGTAATTCATTTGTTTCCTGCACTTGTGACGTCACAGTGGTCTAAGTCAGCATCCCAGTGATCAACCGGATGTGAGTTCACTATATCATTTATAGTGTGCCGTAAGGCCTTCAGAAGTCCAGATTTAATTTTTTCAAAAAATATTATTTGGGAATTTACAAACTGTCTACAGTCCAACGCTGTGATCTCGAGATAGCCTACTGCCTTGTCAGGCAGCGGGCACGTGTTCGATCCTCGGCCGAGATAATTTTCGTACGTTTCTTTCGGGATTTTTCCTCATCTGTAAGACAAATGTCCAAAGGCTCAAACAGTCCCCAAACATCATCTGTCCATCATTATCATATTCACCTCATTAGATTAAAGTTTAGGATTAAGGCCTCTTCTGGCGCATCATTACTATCATCAATACCCATTATATCATTGGGGCAGCGTAACTCCGCCTTCCAGCCGCCTCAACCTCAGAAGTGGGTTACAATACACCAATGTCAGGAGAGAATACCAGAATTGTCCCTGGTGGCATTGAATAAAAAAACATGTTTTACTAGAAAGTCAGTAAGTAAATCCGATAGGCTTTACGTTGGATTGTTGTGCGCAAGAAATCACTGTCCACTGACAGCTGTCCAACGAAAACACTGTAGTCAGATTAATTTAAAACATATGAAATATCTAATAGTTCTTTCTAAGTCTTCTCATTTATTCACTGATATCCAGATGATTTATAGTCAGTGAGTTGGATGTTCCCTTAAGTCGTTGTAGTTAAGGAATGCTGCATATTTTCTAGGCAAACCATTTTTAACTACGAACAAAATATTAGGTTGAATTATTATTATTATTGAAGATACTACTAATAATACTAATACTAATACTAATACTACTACTAATACTACTACTACTACTACTACTACTACTACTACTACTAATAACAATAATAATAATAACAATAATAATAACAATAATAATAACAATATAATAATAATAATAATAATAATAATAATAATAATAATAGCAATGATGTAAATCCTCTGTTCGTGTCCAATGTAATCCTAAGTCATTGAGGATGAGATGATATGAAATGAAACTCTTAATATTGAATGTCTGTGATGTATACGAATGACGGCTGACCAGGTATATCGCACTAATCACTTGAGTAGATGAAATTAAATTAAATGAAACGAAATGAATGACATGAATATGGAGAAGTGGTGGAATCAAGTTTTTGGCAGGAGAAAATGGGAGAGGCCTGCTCTGGGTTCGATTCGTCCACTACAAATCCACGTGGAATGGCAGAGAAGCGAACACGGGACCCAGAGTTGGAAGGCGAGAGACTATCACTTGCGCCAAGGAATCATCATATAATAATAATAATAATAATAATAATAATAATAATAATAATAATAATAATAATAATAATAATAATAACAATAATAATATACCTATATTTATTATTGTTAATAATATTTTTTTATACTGCTGTTGACTAGTGGAAACATTTTCTCGGATCCAGCGAGCCCGGTTTCGATTCCCGATCGGGAAAATTTCGGAGATGAGGTTTTTTTCTAGGTTTCTCCTCACCTATAGTAATATTCGTTAATAAGTAGTTAACGCCCATATAGTCCCCGAACACCTTCTGATGATTGCAATCACATTTTTATATTATATTTTTTGTAGTACGAATATGTGGATAATGTGATTGCGATCATCAGAAGGTGTTTGGGGACTATTTGGGCCTTAACTACGTATTAACGACTAATTACTACAGGTGAGGAGAAACTCCGAAAAGCCCCATCCCCGAAATTTTTCCCGATCTGAATCGAAACCGGGCTCGCTGGATCTGAGAAAATGTTGCCACTAGTAGGCATATATTATTATTATTATTATTATTATTATTATTATTATTATTATTATTATTATTATTATTATTATTATTATTATTATTATTATTATTATTATTATTATTATTATTATTATTATTATTATTATTTTATTATTATTATTATTATTATTTTAGGTTACTATTATTATTATTATTATCATTATTATTATTATTATTATTATTATTTATTATTTTTATTATTATTATTATTATTATTATTTATTATTATTATTATTAGTCGGCCGCGGTGGACTAGTGGTTATGCTCCTTGCCTCTGGTCCCAAGGATCGCGGCTTCAAACCCGGCCGGGGTCGATGGATTTTTTAGGACGGAAAAATCCATGGAGCAAGTCCTCCGGGAGGGACTTTAAGCCGTGGGTCCCGAGTCTGAAGATTTTCAGGCTCGTAAAAAATCCTTAATCCTGAATGAAAAGGCCTCTAAGCAAAATTTACCGAATTTTCCAGTCCTAGTAATACCTTGGTTTCCTAGATGTCAGTATGAGGCGGAACGCTGACCACGTGCCACTCAAAAAATGACATCTATACGAAAACAAGTGTAGCTAAATTAGTATGGTTCAAATTCTTCCCTGTAGGGGGAGAGCGCCTAAATCTCTGTAAAGGGAAAACATAGGCTTACAATACAATACAATTATTATTATTATCATCATCATCATTATCAACAACAATCACGGATTAAGCCCATGTGGCTTGTTCCGGTCTCATAGATTCTCATTCAAAAGTTCGATCTATCTCTTCTTCAGTCTACCAACATTCCTGCGTCCTTTTGGTTTGTATTTAAGTATAATTTTGGGAATGCGATCATCTTCCATTCTTTGAACATATTCTTTCCATTTTTTCTAGATTATTTTATTATATCTATGAGTTTAAAGATATTTAGCTCATTTATAATATCTTCACTTCTTCTCTTATCTAGAAGTTTTATAACTAGTGGACAGATAGAAGCTCCAGGCATCTCTGCACATGACTTAATATACATTGAATATTCACTCCTTTGCTCTAAATGTAGACCTAGACTTGTAACATACAGAGACTTGAAACATATAAATTATGCGCAATTAATTGATGACGCTGCAAAACTACCTTGGAACAACATATGGACACTTAGGACTGTAGACGAGAAAGTTGATAATTTTAATGACATGATTTTACAATTGTATGACAAACACGCACCTATCAAGACTAGACGTATAAACAGACCACCTGCACCCTGGATGTCTGATAATATCCGCTTGCTTATGGCTGAGAGAGACGTAGCATTCAGGAAATACAGGAGGAACAAAGAACTGACAGACTTACAGACATACAAACATCTGAGGAATAAAGTCAACCAGACTATAAGGAATGCAAAACTAAGATATGCCCATACTATTATTACACAATCTATGTCCAACTCAGCTGACATGTGGAAAAATTTAAAATCAATAGGCCTCTGTCAAAATAAACTACAGGTAGAAACAGCTGACCTACCACTAGATGAGTTGAATGACCATTTTACCCGCCTCCCTACTGACAACAACTCACAACACAAACAACAGACAATAGATGAACTAATGTCATATTCCCAACCTACCCGAGACAAATTCTTTTTTTCCTATATCTCACCTGATGACGCCAAAAGAGCAGTATTACGTATTAAATCTAAAGCACAAGGAATAGACAATATAACAATAACTCTCCTGCAAAAAATAATAGACATTATTCTCCCAACAATAACCCACATTTTTAATGCCTCTATAATGACCGGGACTTATCCCAGGCTCTGGAAAATGGCTCTAGTTCGTCCTACACCGAAATCAAACACTCCCACAACACTCGATGATTATAGACCAATTAGTATTCTTCCCTGTTTATCTAAAGCACTGGAACACATAATACACTCACAGTTAACAGACTACCTCACCACACACGACTTACTTGATGAACATCAGTCTGGTTTTAGAACAGGACATCACACAAGTACTGCACTACTTGACATTGTAGAGGACATAAGAGACTCAATGGACAAAAGCAAACTCACCGCAATAGTCCTACTCGACTACAGCAAAGCCTTTGACACAGTAGATATAGACTTAATGCTAGCGAGACTAAAGACACTACATCTGTCGGAAAACTGCCTTGATTGGTTTGCATCTTACCTCACTAATCGTCAGCAATCAGTTTCTGTTAATAATCGCATTTCTTCCTGGCGCTTGGTGAGGAAAGGGGTACCTCAAGGCGGCGTCCTCGCTCCTCTTCTCTTCTCGATTTATATTAATGACGTGACCAAGAAACTACAAAACTGCAAGCATCATCTTTACGCCGACGACCTACAGATTTACACACACTTTAGGCCTGACGAAATTAATGAATATATTGACAAAGTAAACACTGACCTCAGGCATATATCTTTATGGTCCAGACAATATGGGCTGAAACTAAATGTAAACAAAACGCAAGCAATAATTATCGGACATCCAAGGCTATTACACCTCATAAACAATGGCAATATGCCGGCTGTCATATTAGATAATGAACAAATTCCTTATACCGACGTCGTTAAAAACTTGGGATTTTACTTAGATTCTAATTTAAAATGGCATGAGCAAGTAAAACAAACATCTAAAAGGATCTTCTCCATAATGCATTCCCTAAAGCGACTTAAACATTTTCTTCCTACAACTCTTAAAAGAATTTTAATCCAAACTTTAGTGATGCCGCATTTTGACTACTGTGACGTTCTACTAACTGACATAAGTGACGGATTGTCGGACAAACTGCAGCGTGTCCATAATATGTGTATCAGATTCATATTTAATGTTCGAAAATACGATCACATTTCTCCATTATTCCACGAATTGTCATGGCTACATCTAAAAGAGAGAAGAAAATCGCACTGTCTAATTCTCCTATTTAAGATCCTACATACCTCGATTCCCAATTATTTATCATCCCGTTTCCAGTATCTATCCTCAAACCATAACTTAAACACAAGATCACAACATAGTCTCTTACTTAATATACCGCAACATAGGACATCACATCACTCCATGTCATATACCATCTCCACTTCTCGCAACTGGAATTCCCTACCACAAGAAATAAGGGGCTGCCGGACATTGGCATCTTTTAAAAGAAATCTAAATTTATATTTGCTCTAAACTCGACTTCATTATTATCCAGTGTAAGATATATATATATATATATATATATATAATTAATTGGTGTTTCCCGTATAATGTATCATATTTATATATTATTATTATTATTATTATTATTATTATTATTATTATTATTATTATTATTATTATTATTATCGTATCATTATTGTTATTACCCTATAAAATGTTGTTTGTACATGACATTTACATTGCTACATTTATTGTATCTTTAACTGTTTATAATTAGTATAGTGTATACCTATATTTGTCGAATATTTATTTGTATTTGTGCTGGTTGAGTGGAAGAAAGGGCCTTATGGCCTTAACTCTGCCAGAATAAATAAAGTATTATTATTATTATTATTATTATTATTATTATTATTATTATTATTATTATTATTATTATTATTATTATTATTATTATAAGTTTGCAACCAGCCACACTTCTCAGAAATCTCATTTCAGCTGCTTCTGTGATCTTCTCTTCTCTTTTAGTTAAAACCCAAAATTCACTACCATACAATAGTAAGCGGACTGCCACTACTTTATAAAATTTTAGTTTTGTTTCTTTTCTTGTGCTCTTAAATATCCTTTTGATTGTTCCACATATATAATCAAATTTATTAAGTTTGTTAAATATATCTTCATTTTTAAAAGGAGATTTCATAACCCAGGTATTTAAAATGGTTCACTTGTTCAATGGGTTTCCCCTCCAGAATTATTTAGCTCTTACGGTATCTGATCCCTTAAAAGCTAGATTATTATTATTATTATTATTATTATTATTATTATTTGGAGAAGGCGAAGTTTTTTTAGGGTGATGGAAAACCACTGTATTGCGGATGAATACCAAAATAAAAACTTATTATTATTTATTATTATTATTATTATTATTATTATTATCATCATCATTATTATTAAAATATCTAAAAATCTGTATTCTTTAAATATTTTGTTCTTTCAATACGTATGAAAATGCTATGATTGCAGTGAAAGACCTGCTCTCGGGCAGAATTACTATGGATGGATGGAATACGTACTTAAAAATAATCGTGCATTCTCATAACAATAGTAAATAAAATCATTTTTTTACAATATATGACCTATTTATCATACCCAGGACTCAGCGGATAAGTTTTCAGCTCAATGCTGGGGTCATTTTTGAGTCAACACGAACATTTGAGGCAATACAATAGCTCATTATTACATAGTCACCTTTATTGTCATCATTGTTATTATTATGACCTATCATCATTGTATTTTTATTATTATTATTATTATTGTTATTATTATTATTATTATTATTATTATTATTATTATTATTATTATTATTATTATTATTTCGGGGTTTTTCCTCACCTGTAAGACAAATGTCAGAAAACTTTAAGGTCCAAATGGTCCCCGAACATCCACTGGCCATCATAATCATCATTATCATACTCGTTATGTTTAGTATGAATGTGTGTGAATGGTATGTTTCGTCTTAATGTTGTGTTGTCTCGGAGGAGGCCCTGACATTGAGCTGATTACTCATTCGGGGAAGCTCTGCACATCCATGCGTAGTCAAAAAAGTACATATTATCCACAGATTAAAATCCCTCTCCCGACATGTCGTGCCACTGTAAAGTCCCGGTGACGCGTGGCAAGTAAAAAGCACATTTAAGGTTAGAGGTTAAACTGAAATGAAGAAGAATTACTGTTATTATTGCTGTCATTAAGCGAAGAAAACAATTCGTATGTCATTAGTTTTTAATGATGTTCTAATGGGGAGTGCCGTTCGCATTTTCATCGTTAATTTCTACCAACCTCTAAAAATACCGAATAATTGTGGTAATTATATTTTACGCTGAATTCATCCAGGACTGCTATTCTAAATCACAAATGAAGTGGAAACTTTAAACATAGCAAAATAATTGAAATTAAAATCTTTATCAGAATCTTGAAATGAGTACAGTACTTCTGTTTCTAATTATTCCTGTAGACCCATGACTGTCTTACAAATTTATTAAAAATGAAGTAATCTAACCTAATTTTTTTACTTCAAGTTTATTTGTTGACGTTTGAATACTTTTTGTCACCTGGCGTTTAGAGCCTTTTGTATTATTTTTTCTCTTAATTTCCCAACTCTACATCCCAAAGTGGACTTTGGCTTCCTTCACATTGGGTAAAAGTACATAAGTCCGATTTTAGTATTTTTATTTTGTAGATTAATATGTCAGAAACAGCATTTTTCTTCCTTTATCATAGGGGTAAAGTTCTTAAGTGATATAATTTTATATGGTAGATATATCTTGGTCAAAAGTAATGCAAATCTCCTATTTATTAATAAGTTATTTGAATATTAATAAGCTCTCGTAAAGTTATGCTTTCAGACTTACGTATATTTACCTTGTGATCACATTATCATTCTGCGCTCATATATCTTCATGCCTTTATTTTTCCATTCCCTAAATGTTATTTTATCAAGATTACTCTCAAATTCTTGTAGTTACCTTTTCCTTTGTCCATCTCTTCTTTCACTTCCAAGCATCACTATATATTTTTGACATTATATTTCCATTCATTCTATAAATATGTCCTAGCCAACTCAGTCTAAATTATTTTATAAATTTGACAATATTCTGTCCTTTATATGTTATGTTTCATGATAATTTTTTTTATTTTCCATATTTGATATACTAGTAGTTGTAGTTCCTGTCACTCTTCTTGGAAGTATAGGGCCTTTACGAAAGCTCGGCACCAGGCTCTGTTTTTTTTTTGCCAAATTTCTGACTTCATTCCAACTTTTTTCCCTTGTTGAACATTCCAATATTCATTTCGATGCCAAATGCCATCTTAGTGTTCTGCAGGTTGCTTTAATTTTGTAATGTTTAATAATATGATTTTAAGAACAGCGAATTATTAGCCACATTTTCCAATTCCAGTGAATGGGTTTGCTAATTAGGCAGCCATACCTGCCTTCCTCAGTTTTTGAAGCTGAGTTTAGACATTTCCTTTCAAACCCAATAGTTATGGTTTTCTCGCCAATACTCGGGTGGCTATCGACCCCTATCGGTTATACGTATGTACTTACTGCTTATTAAGGAAACCGAATGGTGAATTTCAAATATCTTTTAGTTTTCATCTGATTGTTTTGACATTTTTATAACTTTCAGTATGTGCTTATTCAAGGGGGCACGCCATAGCGTAGTGGTTAAGGCACTGAGCTACAAGCCGGAGGGTCGAGGGTTCAAGTCCCGTTGGGGTCAGGATTTTTAAACTGACCCAAACCCTCTGGCGGCACCATGGCCCTGGGGTCGACTCAGCCTCTAACAGAAATGAGTACCAGACGCCTGTTCTGGGGTAAAGGCGGCCGTCACGCAGGACTGACAACCCGGCTGACATAAAGTGCCGATTGTCTAGAAAAAGTGGGGGTCTTAACCTCCTACTACCCCAAGGGCCTCCGGGCCTGTTGTGGGATCACTTTTACTTACTTTACTTTATGTGCTTATTCAAACGTTTGTGTGAAGTTTGGTGTTTATTAAGTAGAATAGTTTCAGAATTATGATTTTTTAAAATTCCATTTTTTAAATATTTTCTAAAAATGCTCCTTACGACGCATTTTTAAATATTCTCTGTTGAAATTTGAGATTCAGAGTCTTTATGATTCCACTAAAGACATTTGCTATGCAAAAAAAATCATAATGGGAGGATACTGCTTATTTTTCATTTTTTGAAAAAAAAATATCACTCTTATTTTTTCCATCTCAATTTAAAAACATATGTGTCTTAGACAAGTAATTGCATAGCAAATTTCAATTAGCATTTATTGGAGAGTCTAACCACAAAATTTCACTTTGATAGCAAAAACATTGCATCGTAAGGAGCATTTTAAGTTTTGGAAAATGTAAACAAATGGAAACAGAAAAAAACGCATATTAAATTTTAAGTAGTAATGCTGACCTCACGTGCAAAGGTATTTAATCTCTTACATCATGGAGTCAAGTTTGCTCATATAATACAATTTTTTACATGAAAATGATCCTAGAGAATCAGAGTTATTAAAAAGCAAATAAAAAAAACGTTAGTGGAATGCAGGCTTTCACGGCCGGTAATCATGGTAATAAAAGATTCCGGGCTATGTGGCCGTGGTCTATAACTGGCGTTTCTTCCAGACGTTTCTCCCTCAACTGCGGAGGGCATCTTCAGTGGCGAGCGCTTACAGCTGTTGTTTCCCTGTCGTAGACTCGACTGCGAAATATTCGCAATATTCTTAAATAGTTAATTGGTCAACAATGACCTGTTAAGGTTTACTGCTAAGTTAATTTTAATAAATATAAAGTGTTGATTCAGCAGAAAATATCTTTAATGATCAAAAGTTTATGGCTGTTAATTTGTAGCCAGCCAATGCCTGCATAAGGCTATGAAACCTTTCATGAACTGAAATTAAAACAAATTTCCGTTACACAAAACAACCTGATATTAGCAGAAGGGCGTGGGCAGTTTTATTTCAAATGGAATACCTACAAATTCTGGCGATACAATCGCGGAAATCAGAACAAAAGAAACTCAATATTAGTCGAAGCTTACTAGTCATTTTGAGCAGCTTCTTTCCTCCTGGATCACATGAATGAAGTATTTTCTAGAGATTCGTTTGCTGGAGGTATTGTACGACTGTCACATGTTAATTTATTTCGTACTGTTTCTCATTTCAGCATTTTACGGTTTCACAAAAGGCCGGAAAATTTAATATTCTCAAACACCAAAACTTTCGTCAACGTATGAGTAAAACGTGACAAACCTAATTAATAATGTAAGTAAGCAAGCAAGCAAGCAAGATAAATGCATAAACACCTAAATTATATGAACATAAATAATACATTAGTGCAGCCAGTTTCATTATAAGACTAAATAAAATTTAATCGTTTAACGTTGCAAAATTGTATTTTAATAGTTGTATACAATTTACATTTGATTTTGTCAGCTGCCAGTACTAATGGAAACGAATTTCGTTTGTTTCAATGTTACAAATAATGTAAATTGATGACTAAACACTCATAACGCTAACTTTATGATATTACACATTCTTGTTGGCATAGGGAGATCTGGAGTCGTTACTCTCACAATTTCCATAATTTACAGGAGGAAGAATTTCCTACTATTTACCACTAAGCGATATTGGACTTATGGCAGCTTTTATAAAGTCTAAATTGGTACCAATAAAGACACACACACATTATATATATATATATATATATATATATATATATATATATATGTTATAATTAAATCTTTAACATTGAGCAATGCAAGCTTAATATGGTATGATAAGAAAAATAAATGCCTGGACGGGATTCGAACCCGGATCTCAGAGATCCGGGTTCGAATCCCGTCCAGGCATTTATTTTTCTTATCATACCATATATATATATATATATATATATAAAATTTCTGATTATAAGTCAAGATGGGTACAACATGTTCATCGAATGGAAGATCACAGAATACCCAAACTAATGTTAAGATATCAACCTGCAGGAAGAAGAAGACCAGGACGTCCACTCAAAAGACTTCTGGATGGTGTTTCTCTTGAGGCCGAAACAGGTCAACAAATGGCCTAAATGTACTATGATGATGATGATGATGATATATATATAAAGTAAAGTGATCCCACTACAGGCCTTAGGAGGCCCTTGGGGTAGTAGGAGGTTAAGGCTCCCACTTTTCTGGACAATCGGCATTTGATGTCAGCCGGGTTGTCAGCCCTGCTTGACGGCTGTCTTTACCCCCAGAACAAACGTCCGGTACTCATTTCCGTTAGAGGCAGAGTCTACCCCAGGGCCATAGTGCCGCCAGAAGGTTTGGGTCAGTTTAAAAATCCTCGAACCCTCGACCTTCCGGCTTGTAGCGCAGTGCCTTAACCACTACGCTACGGCGTATATATATATAACATCGAAACATAAAATTAAAAAAACTTCACTGCTATTAAGTACAATATTATCATAAGTAATGCCACGAGTGATTTCCAAATTTATCTAGAGAATTTGGAAATCAAGAGTGGCATTTGTTAGGACTATTTAACGAATAAAATTAAGCTGTTTACTCACAAATCATTATTTAATTATAGTTATTTTAAAATATTTAATGTAAACGGCGATGTTTGAAAACAAATGAGAAGCGGTAGGTACGCTTCATCTGCTTCTTTTGTTTATCACTGCAACCAGATCATACTATTTATTGCCAAAGGAACGCAATATTGTAAGAATGCTCTCTAGTGGAGAAAAAATGAAATACATCAAACTGTATATTAATTCATTTCTGATGTCGTATGATGTAAATATGACAATTATATTTTTCTGGATTGTTACCTGGGAAAAAATACATTTAAGAAAGTGCAAACAGTGGTTTCTTTTTTTGGTGGTATAATCAATTGCTACAAATGTTTTTATATTAACTCCCGCATGCGGCATGTGTTGACATTCATGCACTATATATACAATCTGGTAGCCGTATTTCTCACAGGCTCAGTCACTGCAAAATAATGTTCAGACCTGTTCAGAATATTAAAAAGGAGGAGCTTTCTTTAATATGGTAATTATAACACTGATAAATATTTCGTGAAACACGAGTCTGATTGGTTGTAAAACAGAAATCATTGAAACGTGATTGGCCATTGAGTCCCATTTGGGGCATGAGTTAAATAGTCATTAAAATGCATTCCTATTATAAAAAAACCGTAAGATGGCACTGCGAGCGATGTCCTGTAATAATAGAGAATTGTATATAAGAAAATAAATATTGTTTGTACTGGGAGCCGAGTGATGAAGAGGTATCGCGCTAATCGTATAAATTTAGAGGTTTCGGGTTCAAATCCCGGTTCAGGCGTTAATTTTTCTTTTCAAGTAATATATATATATATATATATATATATATATATATATATATTTTTGACATTTGGCAATGAAGGCAAATATGATATGAAAATAAAAAAGAATGCTTGAGTCGGGATTTGAACTCGAGTCTGTACCTTTAGCGCTCTAACCAACTGAGCTACCCAAGAATTCCAAGACAAACATACAATTTTCTTATACATGTAGTATTCTCAATTCACACAAGAGGTAGCGGAAATTTCTTCCAACTGCCATCTAGCGGCTAACATAACAGTTAAGCAAATTATTCAAGAGAATATTTACTTTATAGCAGTAACGCTTGTATATATAGATATTATAAATATATTTTTGACATTTGGCAATGAAGGCAAATATGATATGAAAAGAAAAAAAGAATGCTTGAGTCGGGATTTGAACTCGAGTCTCTAAAGTCTGTACCTTTAGCGCTCTAACCAACTGAGCTACCCAAGAATTCCAAGACATATATACAATTTTCTTATACATGTAGTATTCTCAATTCACACAAGAGGTAGCGGAAATTTCTTCCAACTGCCATCTAGCGGCTAACATAACAGTTAAGCAAATTATTAAAGAGAATATTTACTTTATAGCAGTAACGCTTGTATATATAGATATTATAAATATATTTTTGACACTTGGCAATGAAGGCAAATATGATATGAAAAGAAAAAAGAATGCTTGAGTCGGGATTTGAACTCGAGTCTCTAAAGTCTGTACAGACTGTACTGAAGGTACAGACTTTAGAGACTCGAGTTCAAATCCCGACTCAAGCATTCTTTTTTCTTTTCATATCATATATATATATATGAATTTTCGTCATGGTCATTTTTTCGGTGTCTACTAAATACGAACACTTTTTCAAAAATATTTTCATAAAAACTATCTCAATATCTTTCTTCCTTCGAAATTCACAGAAAACTGAATTTTCAATCATGTTTACTTTATTTATATAGCATGGAAATGCTGATTAGAGTAAGCCAAATGCGCTTCTTACGATCACTGTTAGGAATTAATAGACTGGATCACCATATGAATACTATTATCAGAGAAAAACTTTTTACCGTAAGGTAAAAAAGGGTTTTCATATATTGGATATGATAAAAAAATATGAAGACCATCCTCTTTGGGTTTACCATCAGAGGCTACATGGCCTAAAACGGATATGTTCATGATGATGATGATGACGACGAAAGGGTTGATATCAGGAGATCAGAGTTATGTTGAATGGAATATATGTACACAATAGCACAGACATTAGAACTGCAGAAAATCTTCTATTATTTGAGATAAGAAAAAAAAGTGATGAGAAGTGCAGTTTGAGTTACAGCATATCGTTACGCTGAACTGTTAAGCGTGAAATTGCCACAAATGTTAATGAATGACTCATTCATATAATTCAAGTTTTTTTCTAGGTTATTTGTTACATAACGTTTTAATTTAATTATACCAACGTTGCCATTCTCGTTACGTGTCTGGTGATTTTAAAATACATATAGTTTCCAGTTTTGCCAAATCTCTTCACTTTTGCTTGTTCAAACTTTTAGAAAATTCCGAAGAATGAAGCTATTGGAAGGACCTGAAAGATTTCTGGCAACGACGCCATTATGTCGAGTTCACAGCGGTGGACTACAATTTTTGTTGTAGTAAGTGTAATAAATATCTAATTTACTGGCTCCATAATATAAATCGGGAAATAATTTACATGTGAAGCGAAAAAAAAATTCAAAGTTCCAATCATACACCATATGCATGCCAACAGACGCGAACTTTACACTATGAAATCACGGGATGTAGCCAACATATACATGATATTTGAACTCGCGTTGCCAACGAACCTAAAAGCTAACCTAACTCAATTTAAGTATTTAATCAAAATCAAAGTGGGAGGTGACACTATGAGGTATTTAAATTAATGAATGAGTTGGACAAAATGCTTTAACATCTCACCTCATAAAGTTGCGTGTCTTCAATTTTAGTTCTCTAACCTATGAAAGACCAATCGAAAAGCTAACCTCATTCAATTTAAGTACTCCAACACGTGAAAGAATGCATGCTGATTTTATTTAGTGTAAGTTAATTAGTACAGACCCTATGTTGGCTACACTGAAACGCAGAATATTCTTTAAAATCAATATGGCTTCGTCTTCATACTGTATAATTGAATATCGTGAGCAAATATATTCAAATAATCGTTAGAAAAACATGTAAAAATCATTGTAAATGGAGAGAAATAATTTGAAAAATGAAACCCTAAGAATAAAATTTGAAAGGAGTTAAAAAAGTCGCGTAACAGGTTGTAAAATTAGCCATAAATTGATTTATAGCTCATATTATTGATATAATTTTCTATTATATAAAAGCTGGGGTCTATGGTCGGCCGGACATAAGCTCTTCATATGTCCCTAAACTGAGTTAATGCTTTCCAATCATTCCCTATATAATTTACCTCCCAAAAATGTTTGTTATTAGTTATTATTCTCCCATCTCATTCTTCGCCTTCCCATTGGGTGCTTTAACTCTGGATTTTCATGTCTCTCTTTTATTCCCCATTTGTGCAACATGTCTATCATTTGCAGTCTAGACTTCTTATTATATCTGGTTTCCCATGAAGACCATCTCCATTTATCTGTCTGCTAGTCTCTGTTTCTCCAAAATGTTTCCTAAGACCCTTATTTTATTCAATATCCTATTATTTTCTCCTATTTTAGAAAGTATAGTTTCATATCCTTATAACTGGATGAAAAATCATTTGGTGTATTTTCAGTTTAACATTTTTGAGAGAATTTGGAATTACAAGAATAGCCATAATAAAGATGAATGATCCCGTTCGCTCCGCTGCTGGACATGTGTGCTCCCCAAGTGGGAAATTTCTTAATCAGACTAATTTAGATGTCAGCGAGAAACATGTGGTTAGTACATCGCTAGATGAGACATCTGGTACGAAATGAAAGTATTACTGGTTGCTTAAAGGTCAGTTAAATATTGCTCAGAGTCTTTTTTATTCAGTCTTGAGGCTCTTTTAGAGCCTGAAAATCTTCAGACTCGGCATCCACGGCTTAAAGTCCCTTCCGGAGGACTTGTCCCTAGGATTTTTCCATCCTGAAAATCCATCGACCCCGGCCGGGTTTAAACCAACTGGAGCCTTGATAAATTTTATAATCCTATCATCTATGTTATGGGAACATTTTAACATTCTCTCCCCCCCCCCCCCGTTCAGCATAAAATTTACAATTATTGATAATTGCAAATTATATATATTCCAACTTAAATTCTACCCCCCTTAAAAATAAAACTTTACAGGGATTATAAAACCAACTGGGGCCTTAATAAATTTTAACCCGTGACCCTCGGGACTAGAGACAAATAACCTCTAGACCATCGCAGTATACCCCGTAAAATATAATATATTTTTAAAGAGTTGAGCCTATATTTATTCATTTTTCATCTCATTCATATTGTAATTATTGTTCCTAGATATATGAATAATAATTATTGCAAATAAAATTTTTTATTGTATTATATAAAAATTGGCCAAGACAAAATAGTCAAGTACCATTTTATCCTCTGTGAACCGATTTTCTTTCTTTCTTTCTTTCTTTCTTTCTTTATTTCTTTCTTTCTTTCTTTCTTTCTATTTTCTAGTAGCTATTGCCGAGCTTTATTGTATCAATAAAAAAATTGGAAACAGTTCTGCCGTTTTTAACTGCAAGGCAGTGTTTATGGAAAACTCCATGTTGCAAGAGTTGAATTTCTTTTACAGAAGAATGTGATGTACAAAAACCAAGTCCAAACAAATCTGCCTTTTTAACTGCAAGGCACTAAAATCCAGCGCCAAAGCTCCCATTTAAACTATAGGGAAGTAATACATGGATATGTATTAATCACAGAGGTAGATGATCATCCTGCCAGTGTAGGGGTGATATTTGGTCAGCATGTCGGGTCTACCAGAGTTATAGCTGGTTTTCTCAACGTGGAGCCCCTACTTATTATAGCAACCAAATTCTTCAAGATACTGAATGCTTATTTAAAATACTATCACCCACATCATTAGTTACACTTCAACATAAAATATACCCTGCATTTTTTTATTATGGTCTAATGCAATTTAAAACTAACAACGTCTAATATAATACAAAGTGACGTGTTATTTATGGTCGAATTTCGACCACTTGGCGAACACTAGTTAATATTAATTAGTAGACATATTGTTAGGCCATTATTTCAGCCTATACTGTATTATTTTGCACAATTACTAGAATAATAGAATAATTTTCTTGTGATGTAACAGATAGTTGGTTACATAAAACGTTGTGGAGAGTAATTAAATATTTATGCATGTTGCATACTAATTCCGTCTCGGTTACAAATTTGGATGCATCCCAGCATCCTCTGGTTTTCTCTGTTATTGGCTTCCTGCCAGTACACAGAATTAAAATTTCATTTCCAATTAATTATGGCAACATTATATGTAATAAAACTGTACATCATCGATGTACTGGACATATTCAACGGTAATAATGTAATAGCTATTTACATATCAAAGTGTTTACATTGTGCAACTATTAACGACATTAATTGATACATTCTCTGCGTATATCAACATGTGAAAAATTGTAAATGTTCAATTTAATAGCAAAAAACAGTTTGATAAAGTTAAAAAGTGCTCATTATTGATACATAACTTACATGTTAATAGTTCACAGAAATAACTGTCTGAAAGTTTTTTTTATTTTTATGATTTATGATTCTTGCTTAGTTTTATGACGTCATGAGAGATTAGTGCTAACTATAGACTATGCATGAAGCATTCTGATATCAATTTTTGTTGTATTGAAGTGTGATTGGGTAAAGCTGTTCATGGGGCCGAGGGGAGACTATATAACCTTATTATTCTTGGGTCTCCCTGATGATTACCAACGGTCGCTTCTGGATAAAATGTTTGCGGGTTCAAAGCTGGCCGGGATCGATGGATTTTCCAGGGCCTAAAAGTCCTGACAACAGAACTGTCAACTACTGCATACCGAATCCTGCCTTGAAATTTCTCCCAGAGAAGCGTTGTGATGTAGCAAGGCCATGTCAAAATAATTGTCTTTCTTTTTAACTCAAGGCACATGCATCGAAGCTAGAATCCAGTAATGACAACACGCTGTGCGTAGCAGATGAACTCTCTGCTTGACTTTATAGAGCGGAGTGGAGAGCGGACGGCAGGTATTGAAGGTTATTCAAACCACCAAATGACGGATTACATTACCACCCAGTAGTTTAAATGAGAGATTTGGCTCTGGATTTTAGCTCCTTAAAGTCAGATCATTTTTTGGACACGGCCTTGGTACATCACAACGCTTCTCTGGGAGAAATTTTAAGATCGGTTTCGGCATGCAATGGTTGGCAATGGTCCCTGTTCTTTCGGACGGGAAATATAGTGATGCGTCTTGTGTCGTAGATTTACGGCACGTAAAAAAAAAAGAGACATCTGGGCAAACTTTAGTCGGCCGTTTTACGCTCAAATTTTAATTGCGTCGCTAATGATATTAACTCTAAAAGAACGTCGTAAAAAATAACATATTCTAGCTACTACTGCCGCCTCGGTGGTCGCGTGACTAGCGTGCGCAGCTGCCCTGACTGAGACCTCAGTTTCTAATACTGGCGGTTTTGGAGGGGTATTGGTGGTAGGTCGCACCGGGATTTGTCGGATTTTTTCGGGGTTCTCCCGTTTCCCAAATTTTATCCCAGCAACACTCTCCACTTCTTTTCTCAATCCATCATGCCATTTAATCTCCATTCATTCATTTCATACAACTTTTTTTACCTCGTCTCATATTATGTAAAAAAGTGTGGATTAACAAACACAGGTATTTAATAATAAGGTTGTAATGATCTAATGGGGCTCAATCGCGTATTTTCTCATGACTCCGTGTCAACTTAGGTCGGAAGAGGGCCAAAGAGGAGGGTTTTAGCCCCTCCTCGAGGCCTTGGGCCCAGCGCAAATAAACTGAGGTATGAGTCATGCTTGTGAATGCTTGATTTGTGTCGAATCAAAAACATCAGAACATCATATCTGACTATGTATCACCATAGAGTAGATTCCATCAGATTCATTTCATAAAAGTAAAGATGGGTAATACATTGAACCAAAAATAAGACCTTAAGATCTTGAAACCTGAACCCATTTTTTACTAATTTTATATATTATTATTTCTACCACTTATGCTTCTATTGTTTTTATTTCTTTTAATGCTTTTAATATAAGTAACATTACTTCTACTTATACTACTTCTACTGCTTATTTCTAAGCACCAAAGCTTGTTGCAGGTCCATTCACTTCAATTCCATCGTAAATTGTGATATTCCTAAAGGTTTTTTTTACACTGCTATATCCAGTCTCCAACCTTGTTCACTAATATTGTCATTCTTTCTGTTGATATGATTGTGCGGGCGCGTGGAACCACGCTGACTGCTACCATTTGTGCGGGCGCGGAGTGAGGGTTATTAGTTCAACCTCTCTAATAAACCACGCTTCTACTACCATAAATCCGGGATCGGGTTTTGTTACTGCTGCCTCTATTAACGTGGATCTGCTTTCCTGCAAGGTTATCAATCACGAAGTTGCTTGCCTTGGGCCCATAGAAGGCAGCAATCGATTCATCTTTCTCTCTCAGATATATTGACATAAATAAATAATGATTCTCAAATACATAGAGTGAGTGAAAATGATAATAATTGTCATTCAAGAAAGCTAAACAGCAAAATAGCAAGGGAGCTGGAAATAATTTCCTACGTGAGTGAATTTCCGTATAGGATTGAAAAACAACTACGTGCATATCAATGAAGTAGCAGATAAATTGTATAAAAGATGACCTTTAATAGAAACAAGTTGTCTGAAGTAAAAACAAATTAACAAAGACATTTCGATCATTCAATTAAACAAAAAATATAAACAAATGAATAACGATATTCTTACAATAGAAAAAACCACACCATACCTCACGCCACACTCATGCTAGCGTCCGAACCAGGGGCCACTTCTTCCCTGGTCTGCCGGACCAACTAAACCACGCCGCTTCTCGGCTTCAGACGAGCTTGTCCATTAGAGCTTCAATCGCATCGCGAACTGGATGCTGATTCAAACTTTGAATCTGCTCAAAGAACTGAACGATGAATGCTTGAATGATAGAATGATAACGTTCTGCCAGTGCACCACGTATATGAAGGTTCCGAGGTAGAGGGGAGATGCGCCGTAGACATTGCGCAGCGGGTAGGGTAAAGAGTAGAGAGAGGGGGTAAATACAAGGAGAAAGGGATATTGGCATAGTTCATAAATATTCCAGTCTAGGGAGGAGAACGACGTTACAATAATGAGCCGAAAAACACACTTTCGGTTCATGATCATTCCAGTTTAATCTTCTAATATTAATCCAGTCGGCCGCTGTGGACTAGTGGTTATGCTCCTTGCCTCTGGTCCCGAGGTTCGCGGGTTCAAAACCGGGGTCGATGGATTTTTTAGGACGGAAAAATCCAAGGAGGAAGTCCTCCGGGAGGGACTTTAAGCCGTGGGTTCCGAGTCTGAAGATTTTCAGGCTCGTAAAAAATCCTTAAGCCTGAATGAAAAGGCCTCTAAGCAAAATTTACCGAATTTTCCCGTCCTAATACTACCTTGGTTTCCTAGATGTCAGTATGAGGCGGAACGCTGACCACGTACCACTCAAAATGACATCTATACGAAAACGAGTGTAACTAAATTAGTATGGTTCAAAATTCTTCCCTGTAGGGGGAGAGCGCCTAAATCTCTGTAAAGGGAAAACATAGGCTTACAATACAATACAAAAAATATTAATCCAAAGGGACAGAGTCTAGATAAGTGAATAAGACAATACGTTGCAAGCCACAAGGTGTTTATTTGGTGCATCATTTCTTTTAACTATACTCTTAACAATCGTGTTTGAACACTGTTGAGGTTAAAATTATTTAAATTATAATTTTTTTGTACCTTATAAAACAGCTGTCCTCAACTATAATAACTGTTCTTATAAACGTTGTCATACTATTAAAATTCAGAGCTTTTATAAGACAAGCTTCATCCTCAGGAATTTTTATGGTACTATTTTAAATTATTTGTATATTTTATTACAGAGGGCTTTGGTTGTTGGGTGTGTTTTCATTTATCAAATGGAAGCAGACAAAAAATGGTAAATGAGAACACACCCAACAACCAAAGCCCTCTGTATAAAATATACAAATAATTTAAAACAGTATCATAAGAATTCCTGAGGATGAACCATGCCATTGAAAATATTTGAATTTTAATAGTATGACAACGTTTATAACAGAAGTTATTATAGTTGAGAACGATTGTTTTATAAAGTACAAAAACATTTTATAATTCAAATAGTACTCTTCGTTGGTTTCTGGCAGAACATGGTGCATTTGGTTAGCAAATATTGAGTGTTTGTGCTGGGCTCTCTCGGCAGTTCCAACTTGGCAATAGTTTTTCTTGTTTTTCTAGGAATAGGAAAGGAAATGACTGTAATTAGTCTGGGACCGCGTAAGGATGTAGCCTAACTTGGACAAAGAGGAATAGAGAGTCTGTTGTATATTGAAAGGATAAATAGTTTAGTATATGCAGAGTTTTCATAATTATCGAATCCGTAGGTTCATGGTCGTGCGGACATAAGCTCTCCATACACCCCTATCCTGAGCTAATGTTTCTCAATCGTCCTCTATATAATCTACTTCCCTCAAATTCCAAATCTGGGGATTCTGTGTCACCATACCATCTGCATAAATTCAAATGAAAAACTGAAAGAAAGAAAGAAAAAAAACGTACAATGGTTGTTGCAGTATGTGAATAATAAATTATCCGAGAGAAATGAATGATGATTTTTTCCAAATGTGAGAAATGTCTTAAAATGCTTGATAAGCTGAGCTCAAAATAACCTAAAATCACCTTATTTGAAATGTAAATTATATATTAGTCATTGCTCAGATTAGCCAACTTACCATAAAAGCCCGCAAACAAGTGAATGTTGAACTAATCTGGTGTATTAATTTGCCCATTCTCACCCTAACTTGCCCAAACATGAACTTGCCCATTAAAGTAGGTGGATTCCTAGGATAGAATCCCTTTATATGTGAGTAAACATGTTGGCAATTCAAATAAATGTTATCACATTGGTCAACATGTCGCTAGCAGTAATTTTTTCTTCGATCAAATATTCACAGGTGGCAAAGTGGCATAGAATAGCACCAAATTTTATTATAACTGTCTTTTAGCATGTGTTGGCCTCTGTTCTTTGATAGGAGTTGTAAGTTATGGTTAGGTATAGCTGGATACAATTTTGTCTAAATAGTTAGGTCATTGCCTAGTAAACCTACATGTTAGAGGGTGCAACCATTTTTGGAGGAGCAAACATAGTCTAATAGGACATTAAGGGAATTTCCAAACCTCCGGAGGGCGATTTTAGTTTTAAAGAATATTCTGATTATGTATGATTATTTGAAATGAGTTTCTGCGGTTGAAGACGGTTGGTTGATGACTTTGTGTCAAGGTTCTTTTTGATCTTCCAGCTGCTCATGTTAACTGCATACAATGAGTCGTGAATGGCCGTGTCCTCAGCGAATAATTAATAACTGTCCATTACAATAACTCTATGATTCTTAACGTTAACTGGATAAATAGTACAAGTTATAGTGTGTTCCATGAAAACTCCTTATATTGTGGAAATTAATTTTATATATTTATTTATTTTACCTTATGGAGTTAAGACCGTGATGTCTTCTCTTCGACTTCACCAGGATATATCTACAGAATGGTATTTGTTATTGAGCCAAGATTTGAGCCACACATTTCCTGCTTTACGCATTCAGATACTGAGATATCTCAAGGTCTAAGTTCAAATTCTACTTTATAATCACTGCATTCATGTAAACAATGAAACCGTTTGAATGGAGTGCCTCCAAGTTAATGGAAATACTATTGCGGGTTTCAGTGTTACGTTAGCAAATTTAATGATAATCAGGGAGCGAAAAAAAGTTCTACAGTTCGTTACTTACGAGAAGACTTGCGAAGCCTGACATCTGCTACTCATTTCCATTAGAGACTGAGTCGTCCCCAGAGCCATGGTGACACCAGAAGATTTAGTCCAGTTTAAAAATCCTCATCTGCATCGGGACTCAAACCACCGACCCCCTGTTTGTAGAGTATTGCCCCCCATTCCCCCCAAATACACACACACACACTTTCACGTGCATGCCAGCAAGCACACACACTCACATACACACATACATACATACATACACATAGATATTTGTGTAACCTTAATATTTATCCTTTATTGTTCTGTACCCAAACAAAACTGATTTTTTAAACATAAACACTAATCTATATTTGAAATTAGAGTATGATTACTAAGACATTGAGATATATATATATATATATATATATATATATATATATTTTAGCGATAGAGCGTTCTGTCGTACTTACAGCAATGGCGACCATGATAGAAAGTTCACTTTCCTAAATTTCGGTGTTTCCAACCTATAAATTACTAAATAACTATTAGTCCTACTGTAATATTACAAATTACCTACCTAGTGCGGGAAATAAAACCACTGCCCTTTATGTATACTACATATATTGTATATTCAAAAATATATCCAAAAACATTTTACGAAACAAATCACTGCATTTTAAATGAACTGAACTTTATTTGAAATAATATAAAACAATAAATTCGTACTTGCCGTCAGGTTATACCTGATTGGTATCACGACCTTATGTAGTCTCAACTAAATTATTTTCGGCATTTACCGCATAAACATTGGCCAGACTTTTTACGTTAGTCAGTTGTTTATAATGAAAGCAAATATTTCCAACAAAGATGTTATTATTTTACCATTATTTATTATTTTGAAAACACCCTCGTGCAAAATATAATGTACAACGCACGTATGTGAAATGTTTTACAGAATCTCGGTAATTAAAAACCTCGATATTGCTCGATTTTTAATCATTTCCTCGCTTCTGTAAAAACCACTTCCCAACCTTGCATTGTAATATACTACTATTCCCATCACCATTTGGATTTTAAGCAGCAGATTCATATTAATATTTTATTGATGTGGTGTGTTTATTCTTTTATATTTCAATCTAGTGATTACAGAATTGTCTTTGAATTTTTAATATCATTCATCTAATCACGTGTCCCCGTTCCAGGGATCGAGTTTTAAATTTGTAATACCTATGATTTATTAATGCAGTATACGGTGAATTAATTTTCGCATTCTATTATTTATTAAATGCAGATAATTATTTTTTATTTTATTGTTCATTTTAATTACCTAGTTTTGAATTTTTTTTTATTTCAATCCCATGTTACAATATGCTATACATAGGCTAACTGTAGGAGATTAATAGGTGGGTGGGTGGTGAATGATTTAATTTAATACATCTACAGTATATCAGGCAGACAACTAGCTTATTGCCAATGGTTCTTTCTTCTTCACGTGTATTGTTTTTTTTTAACTATTATACACATTCACTATCTATCTATCTGTCTGTCTATATATCTGTCTATATATCTGTCTATCTATCTGTCTATCTGTCTATCTGTCTATCTATCTATCTATCTATCTATCTATCTATCTATCTATCTATCTATCTATCTATCTATCTATCTATCTATCTATCTATCTATCTATCTATCTATCTATCTATCTATCTATCTATCTATCTATCTATCTATCATCTATCTATCTATCTATCTATCTATCTCTATCTATCTATCTATCTATCTATCTATCTATCTATCTATCTATCTATCTATCTATCTATCTATCTATCTATCTATCTATCTATCTATCTATCTATCTATCTATCTATCTATCTATCTATCTATCTATCTATCTATCTATCTATCTATCTATCTATCTATCTATCTATCTATCTATCTATTCTATCTATCCATCGTATCTACTATCTGTCTCTCTTCTGTCTACCTGTCTGCCTGTCCGCCTGTCCTCGCCTGCCTCGCCTGCCCGCCTGCCCGCCTGCCCGCCTGCCCGCCTGCCCGCCTGCCCGCCTGCCCGCCTGCCCGCCTGCCCGCCTGCCCGCCTGCCCGCCTGCCCGCCTGCCCGCCTGCCCGCCTGCCCGCCTGCCCGCCTGCCCGCCTGCCCGCCTGCCCGCCTGCCCGCCTGCCCGCCCGTCCGCCTGCCCGCCCGCCCGCCTGCCCGCCCGTCCGCCTGCCCGCCTGCCCGCCTGCCCGCCCGTCCCGCCCGTCCGCCTGCCCGCCCGTCCGTCTGTCTGTCTGTCTGTCTGTCTGTCCGTCTGTCTGTATGTCTGTCTGTCCGTCTGTCTGTCTGTCTGTCTGTCTGTCTGTCTGTCTGTCTGTGTCTGTCTGTCTGTCTGTCCGTCCGTCTGTCTGTCTATCTATCTATCTATCTATCTACCTATCATTATTATTATTATTACATTGTTATTGTGCATAATATTATTCTCATTGTCCATTACCATTATTCGTAATCTGTAAAATTTTAATTTTTTTTTAATATTTACGCTAATATGCCTTACCGGTATGTTTTTATTTGTTATTGTATGAGTGCAAATTATCGTGGCCTTAATAATTCTGCCAATATAATGCTTTACTATTATTATTAGTATTATTATTATTATTATTATTATTAGGACCGTTATCATTGTTATTATTATTACATTATTGTTGTTATCATCAGTGTATGAGTCTGTTGGCCCATCCCGCTCACCATTGTAACATATGTCCGGTCGTCTTTTCAGCGTCTTCTTGATCTCCATATATTTCTTTTACCCCGGGGTTTGTAATGCAGAACTTTTTATAAATGAATTTATCATCCATTCTTTGAATGTTTTATGTGTATTAATTTGATTTATCTTAATTTGTTTTTATTTAAGTTATATAGTTGTAGATGGCCAATCTCATGGGCTAGTGGTCAACGTTTTTGACTACTGCTCATGAGGTCCTGGGTTCGATTCCCGGTCAAACCATAGGAATTTTTCCTTAAAGGGAATCATTCATGTGGTTGCCCATGGTCTGTAGTTTAGGTTAAGAACTCTACTAACGCTTCATTATCATTTGTCATCGATCATATCATCAGGGTAACGCAACTCTGCCTTGTAGGCAGAAAAATGACAACCTGGGGCACTCAATAATAAATTAATAAATGTATGTATGTGTGTGTATATATATATATATATATATTATATATATCATAGCATTTTCATGCTATGCTTGCAGCTTTACTAGGGAATTGTAGGTGTGGTAGCTTCCCGTTGCTTTCCACACCGCTGAAGGATGACGATGATGATAATGATAAGGATGATGATGATGATGATGGCCATATGATTTCGGGGACCGTTTGGGCCTTAAAGTTTTTCTGACATTTGTCTTACAGGTGAGGAAAAACGCCGAATAAAAACCTCACCCAGAAAAACTGCCCCGACCGGGGATCGAACCCGGGCCCGCTGCGTGACAAGGCAGCACACTACCTCGAGACCACAGCGGTGGACACACACACACACACGTACACACGCGCACGCACGCACACACGTGCACACGCGTACTCTCACACGCTCACACTCACACACTCTCACACTCTCTCACTCACACACTCTCACACTCTCACACTCTCTCACTCACACACTCTCACACTCTCACACTCTCACACTTACACACTCACACACACACACACACACACACACACACACACACACACATATATACACACACACACACACACACACATATATATATATTTGTAGATGATTAGTTGTGTTTTCGTTTTTTTATGATCCCTTATATAATATCCAGTTAACTTACATCATTTATATTAGGAAATACATGTCTGAAGTTTAAAACGTTTTATGAAATTTTGTTAACGGGCATATCTCGAACCACGTGTCAACATAGGAACTGCCATGTATTATTTAATTTGAATCGGGTTTCTTATTTTATTTCTTATTGTTTCATAAATTTGTTGAAATTTTAATACTCTTATTTTTATTATTGTTAATGTTTTCGTATTATTATTATTATTATTATTATTATTATTATTATTATTATTATTATTATTATTAATGTGTGGTCTCGGGGTAACGTCACTACAGTACTTTGTACGCAGAGGGCCCGGGTTGGATCCCCGTTCGAGACAAGTTTCCTGGGTTATTTTTTCGGGTTTTTTATCACCTGTAAGACAAATATTAGGAAAATTTAAGGCCCATCATCTGGCCATAATAATCATCATTATCATATTCACTATGTTTACTATGAATGTGTGAGTGAATGGTATGTTTCGTCTTAAATGTTCATGTTGTCTCGGAGATGGTTCTGGATTGAGCAGATCATGCATTCGGGAAGGCCCACCACATCCTTGAGAAATCATGTGCGATTCAAAGTTTAAAATCGCCTCACCCTTTTCTGACGGATCTTGAAACTGTAAGCCCTGGGTAGAGTGGGACATATAAAACATACCTAGAGGGTAAGAGATTAAACAATGATTGAGAAGAGATTATTATTATTGTTATTGTTATTATTATCATCATCGTTTATAAAAATGTTATTCTCCCAGTTATATGAATGCGAAACATGTACTGTTACTTTAAGGGAACAGAAAATATTAGCAAGTATTTGATAATAAATTTCTTAGGGATATTTTTTTGACCAAAGAGAGATAAACATGCAGGAAAATGGAGAAGACTACATAACAGACAGCTACATTATCTTTATAGGAAACCAGATATAATAACAGTTAAGTCTCGTAGACTACGATGGACAAAACATGTAGCGCGAATGGGAACTGAAAGAGGACATCAAAACTTCTTGTAGGAAAACCAGAAGGAAAACGCGGCTGATAGACCATGAATGTGGTGGGAGAATAAGATTAGCCATTATTTGGGGGAAGTAGATTACATGGGAGATCATTGAAAACATTAGCTCAGGATAGGGATGTGTGGAGAGCTTATGTCCGGGCTGCTATGAATTTATGGGAACGATAATGCCAATGAGTCAATTATTATTATTAGTCCTATATAAATATTCTTTAATATCTTAAAATCTACTGAATGTATTTAAAATACCACTTCATAAATATGTTTAGTTTTCTATATTTTCTGTATTACTTTTCAATGATTGAAATAGCACATTTTATTTGAAATGACAAGATAAATAATAGTTAAGCTGCAGGTCAACACGCAAGTGGAGGACTGAGATAATGCGACACCCTGTGGTCCCTTCGTGAAGCACGGAATTAAATTTAGATCTGATAACTAAAGGGGGGAAAATGTCAGTATATACAACTTAGAAAATCAGACATCTGATAAGACGGGAGCACACATTGTGATTCTGCTCTCACTTCTCAGCTAATAATGAAAAAGTGTTGTTTCTAACTCATAGAATTTCTTTTCAACGTTCCAACACTGGATAACGATATATCGCAAAAAAATTTAATTTCCGCCATGTGATGGTATTCTAAGAAATGTCTCTTTCGTCAAGTTCATTCAATCAATGATCAGATTCCACAGACGTGCTGAAGAAAACACTGAAAGATACTTCTCTTTAGGTAATAGATTTCATTACAACTATACAGGGTGATTCTGTAAGAGCGTGGGCAATTTTTTCTAGATATTTATTACATTTTGATCTGTATCTTCTGCTGTGTCATCTATCTTTTGCCATCCAATGTACCATTTTTGTTAGCATTAATTCTTTGGACGTTTCGTTGCTCTTTTCTTAAATTGTCAGAAGCTGATCATTATTGACATTTATTTTATTTATAATTTTGTATTCCATCCTTTTTTAATTCCTCGTAAAAACTTAATTTACTTTGCCAGAATGTTGCACGGATGGGGGATGAAAGATGTGCGTGGAAGCTTCTTGTAGGAAAACTAGAGGGAAAACTCCCATTTGGTAGACCAAAAATGAAATTAATTAATAACATTAAGCATTATTTGAGGGAAATAGATTATACAGGGGATGATTGGAAAGTATTAGCTCAGAATGGGCACGCATGGAGAGCTTATGCCCGCGCAGCCATGAACTTTTGGGTTCGATAGTGCCAGTGAGTTAGCTTGCTAGTAATTTCTTTCTTTGTGTTTGTCCAAGTTGTCATATGCATATATGAGAACTGATTCAAAATAACTTCCACACATCTGTTTTTATTAGTTTTTCTTTAATATCTATATTCAAACAACCCTATAACAATATTGTTTACATTTGAAATATCTTTGGATTCGTTTGTTAATTTAATTCTGGTTTTTATCATTTTGATTTTATTTTCTGATCAAAAGTATGATTATCCATCCATCCATAGTAATTTTGCCCGAAGGCAGGTCCTTCACTGCAATCATAGCACTTTCATGCTATGCTTGCAGCTTCACTAGGGAATTGTAGGTGTGATAGCTTCCCGTTGCTTTCCACACCGGTGAAGGATGATGATGAGAAGGATGATATGATGGCCATATGATTTCGGGCACCGTTTTCCTGACATTTGTCTTACAGGTGAGGAAAAACCCCGATAAAAACCTCACCCAGAAAAACTGCCCCGACCGGGGATCGAACCCGGGCCCGCTGCGTGACAAGGCAGCGCGCTACCTCAAGACCACAGCGGTGGACAGTATGATTATGTCGATCGAAATTATATTTTATCTTCAAAATAATTCAACCCTTAAATTGCCGAAACTTTCTTCTTTTTGAGTCGGCAAAATTCGCCGTCCGGTGTTCCGATTCTGTTGTACCTATAGGCCTACCTCTCGCGGCTAATTATTATTTTTGGACAACTGTAAGGGGCTCAAATGCTATTCGTTATCTATAAAGTGGTTTAGATGAGAAATTAAAATCTGGTGACGCAGATTGGCATAGTGGAAGTGTGTTAACATCAGCACACATTTGTTTATTCTGGATTCGTGGACACTCCGGAGAGACTTGGGAATGAACGAACAGTCTGGCAAAGTCAGCTGCCAGTTCAAATTTACCAATTAGCTATGACTTGTGTCCTCTTACTTACATAAAGTGGAAAATCAACGAATATATTATTGCTGAATGGGATATATTATGGCAAAATACTAACAATGGTATGCCAAGTCGAGAATTATTTTTCCCAACAATTTACGATAGACTTAAATGCCCAAATATAGTCCAAGTTTCATGTTAACTCAATTTTTAACCGGATATGGGAAATGTAAGGCATATCTATACAAATTTAAAATATCAAATGCAACTTGTAAATGTGGAGAAGATATTCAAACAGTCAAACATGTTCTATTTAATTGTTCAATGTTGTGGTTTGAACGTTATAAACTTGAAATATATTTGAATTTTATTGAAAAAAATATCCAGTCCTCTTTGTCATATTCTTAACGACAAAAATGTTATACGTAGGCCTACTTCTTTTCCTTTGTAAATAGTGTTTATTCTCAACTATAATTTAATTTTGCTGTGTTCATCTTTGTTATAATATACAGTGTCCAGAGTGAGATTCCCTCATTTTAAAAGTCTGTAATTTTCTTATTAAAGGTTGTAAAACTGTAAATCTTGAAAGAACAGAAACAGCAACTCAAAAAGTTTATGTGATAATGTTGTAGTGCGCACAATATCCGTAGTGGCGCTGCAACAAACGATTGTTTCTAAAATGGAGATTCCAAACCAGCGTGCCCAGGTTGTCTGGTGGTATGCTGAAACGAAATTCATTATTCAAGTGCAACGAAACATTCGTCGTGTTTAGAATAAAGATCCTCCGTCACCCAAGAATATAAGGAGTTGGTGTAAACAGTTTTTGGCGACCGGCAATGTTTCGAAAGGACACGGTGGTGGTAAACCCAGAATCCAGGAAGAGACAGAAAATGTGCGGAGGTCATTCGAAAGGAGTCCACGGAAGTCGATAAGACAAGCAGCGAGAGAACTTGGTATGAAACGGTCGACAGTTCTTAAAAGACACATTCCCAGGTCGTTGGATAGGCCGTAGTGGTCCTATTCCTTGGCTTCCGCGTTCCCCCGACATTATCCCACTAGATCTTCTTATGGGGGGTGGACGTAGAAATATAGAGGATACGCCACAAAAATGTACGATGTACTGGACTTAAAACAACGTATTAGAGATGTTATAAACTCTGTGACAGAAGACATGCTGTTCAACACATGGCGTGAAATTGACTATATGTTGGATATTCTTCGCGCCACCCGAGGCGCACGTGTCCAAGTGCACTGAACTAGAGTTTGTCACAATCACAAAATTAAAACTTATATTAAAACTTTATGAGTTACATTATTTTCATGTATAGTAATTATAGTACACAAAATTTACTTTGCGTTATGTTTGTTTGAAATGAGGGAATCTCACTGTGGACACCCTGTATTATATATATTGAAGAGATGGAAGGACCAATTCGACCTATAATAAGATCGGAACAGGCAATTGGACTTAATCCTTGTTGTTGATGATGATGATGATAATTGTGTTTAGTTAATATACTTGTTAATGTTACATAATTACCAACCTTATATACCGTAAGGTAAAAAAGGGTTTTAATATTGGGATATAATAAAAAAAGGTGTGTTCACACGATGAAATGGGGCATCGTAAACCAAGTGTTGATGAGTCTAGCTCCAATCAACCGGTGCCTAATAATAATTGTGATAAGTACTGTTTCCAGGTTAAGGAAACTATCTAATGGTGGGATACCCGATATGCTGAGTAGATAATCATCCATCTCTCTGATTGACTCATGTGCATTTAAGGACAGAACCCGGTTGGTAGGTCATGGACCCTCTAAACTTGTCGAACCATAGAATTCAGTTTAATACAGCTGGGTTTAATAATAAGTATTTTATCTTTAGGATTTGCTAGATTGGCTTTTTTTCATCTATTAAGTTTTAATTTAACTTAAAATCTTCCAGGCAGGATTTTAAGTTAAATCAACTTTTTAATCGATTAACTAAATTTCCAATTCGAATATTAACAAATTGAATTATTCACTTACCTGTTCAATCTTACATTCGTTTTCACAACCGACGTCAAAGTTGCCCTCCTCGGTTTTTGTTCTGAAAATAAAAGTAACAAGTTAAAAACAAATACGATAAAGCATGCAAAACGTAATTTCTTACTTTAAGAGAAGAGAAAAAAAACATATATTTCATAATAAGCGCTTAGAGAAAAAAAAAATTATTAAAGAGAGATGAACAGACAGGAGAATGGAGAAAATTAAATAACAGTGAACTTAATGATCTTTATCAAAACCAAATGTATTGAGAACCGTTAAATCTCGTAGACTGCGATGGGCAGGACAGTAGCAGGAATGGAAAATGAAAGAGGGACATGGAAATGTTGTAGGAAAACCAGAGGAAAAACGCCCAGTAGATGGGGGAGAAGGACATTAACCATTTGAGGGAGGTGAATTATACAGAGTGTGGCTGTAAAGTATTATCTAAGGATAGGGGTATTTGGAGATTTTATGGCCGCTTGGACATGAACCTCGGGTTCTTTAGTGCTAGTGAGTTAGTTACTTCCCTATGGGAAATGGGTCAGATGTCAAACATTATCTAAGAGAGGAAATGTCGGAAGGTAGGAAGGATCTGATAATTGCACAGCTTCTTCAAACATAATACGTCAAATTGTATTGACCCAATTTCACACCAAGTACCTTTAATTAATATCTAGTTTGTTCTGTTATTACGAGACGTATATATAAATGGACTAAGACAAAACAGTTAAGTGTCATTTTCTTCTCTGTTTGTCGAGCGATATTTTGTTTTGTTTAGTAGCTATTGACGAACTTCAGTGTTATCAATAAAAAATTGGAAGAAGTTAGTTCTGCCGTTTTTAACTGTAATGCAGTGTTTATGGAAAATGTACATGGTATAAAAGTTAAATTTCTTACAGAGAAGCATGTGATGTACAAAGGCCATGTAAAAAACATCTGCCTTTTGTAACTGCAAGACACTAAAATCCAGCGCTAAAGCTCCCATTTAAACTATGGGGGAGTAATGCGTATAAATTGGTAACCAAAAAGGTAGACGATCATCCTGCCAGTGTAGGAATGACATTTGGTCAGCATGTCGGGTCCGCCAGCCGTTAAAGCTGGTTTTCTCAACAAGGAGCCGCTACTTATTGTAGCTACCCAAAGTCCTCATGAGGCTGGGTGCTAATTTAAAATACTATCACCCCCATCATCAGTTACACTCCAACATAAATATATACCCTGAATGTTTTGATTATGGTCTATTACAATTTATAACTAACTGTCTAATATAATGTAAAGTGACGTGATATTTATGGTCGAATTTCGACCACTTGGCAAACATTAGTACTATGGATTAGGCATAATGAACTAAACCTAGATATTTAAATTTGTCGAAGTACATAGCCTATAATCAGCATAAAAAAGTCTTTCAAAAGCTTAACGGCGTTTTATTTGACAGTTAATTTTTATGACTATTTAACTCATGCCACAAATGCTAGTCAATGACCAATCACGTTTCAATGAATGTTATTTTACAACCAATGATAGTCGTGTTTCACCTTGCTCTTTATCGATTTCTCTTTATCAGCTCCTGCTTTTGTGATAAAGAAAGGTCCTCCTTTTTAATGTTCTGAACAGGTCAAATCATTATTTTTCTCCAACAAATACATTGAATATAGCAAATAATGAAAAGATTCCTTGATTACACTGAGTTGTTTACTAAAAAAATAAATGAATAACCCGTAATGTCGATTATGATATATACTCGTAGTTTGATGTGTTTCATTATTTCTCCACTTGGGTGCAATCTTACAATATTGCGATCTTATTTGGCAATAAATAATATGATAAAGCAACAGTGAATGAACATAACCTCACATTTCTAATTTGTTTTCAAACATCACCATTTACATTAAATGTATACATATTTTTAAAATAACTATAGTTAAACAATTATTTGTGAGTAAACAGCTTAATTTTATTCGTTAAATAGTCCTAACAAATGCCACTCTTGATTACTTATGATAAAAATTCCTCACTTGAAGATATTTTTACTTGAGCGCTACAGTGACATAAGCTCTTTTTTTTTCTAAAATTATATATATATATATATCCATCCATCCACAGTAATTCTGCCCGAAGGAAGGTCCTTCACTGCAATCATGGCATTTTCATGCCATACTTTGCAGCTTTACTAGGGAATTGTGGGTGCGGTAGCTTCCCGTTGCTTTCCACACCGATGAAGGATATGATGATAATGATGATGGTGATGATAAGGACGATGATGGCCATATGATTTCGGGGACCGTTTGGGCCTTAAAGTTTTCCTGACATTTGTCTTACAAGTGAGGAAAAACCCCCCTAAAAACCTCACCCAGAAAAACTTCCCCGACCGGGGATCGAACTCGGGCCCGCTACGTGACAAGGCAGCGCGCTACCTCGAGACCACAGCGGTGGACATATATATTATCAAAGCCTCCAGGTTGTCTTTATGTTATTTCTGGTATTTTCTCCTGGAATTGGCGGAATTGTAGCCCACTTCTTAAGTTAGGGAGCCTAGAAGGCAGAGTTACGTTACCCCGATGATATGATAGGCCCTTGGTAATGAAAGCACCAGAAGAGTCCTTAAACCCAAACTTAACCTAAATTCAAATCATGGGAGGCCATAATTCCATTTAAGAAAAAACCCTGTAGCCTGGTCGAGAATCGAGCGTGGGACCCCACGGATTGTAGTCAGAAACTCTGGCCACTGATACATAAAGCTGTTCACATTAAAAAATGTGGATCGATTTGATAGCATGAACCTCAAATCGAGTCCAAAAATTGTTTATCGGTTGTACAGCCTTAGGAAAAAAACGATGGCGCAACTCTTGATGATGGAAAGTTGAGCTTTGAAGAGCGATTCACACCAGTACGTTGTTACACTAAGTGACTCGTTTGAGTATAAAGCTGGTGGCGAAAGACTCTCCCCATGCAATATTTGTATCATTCGCTTCAATTGAGTAGTCAGTAAGATCTTCTCTTCCGACGATGCGGGCCCACGTTCGATCCTGGCCAATACTATTTTTTACGTCGTTAATGCCTATATGTTACCAGGCTTCGTTACCCGTATGTAAATATATTTATATATATAGGGAAATACATTAATTGAAGGAAACAGCACATATATATATATATATATATATATATATATATATATATATATATATGTCATAAGAAAAATAAATGCCTGGACGGGATTCGAACCCGGAACTCTGGGTCGGTACCCCAGAGTTCCGGGTTCGAATCCCGTCCAGGCATTTATTTTTCTTATCATATTAAGCTTACATTGCTCATTGTCAAAAATGTAATTATAACATATATATGTATATAAAATGAATAACGATTATAAATAACGTCTCATTACAAAACAAGACATGACAAAATTATTTATTTTCACTACTAATACAAAACGCGTCTGATTAGGATTAACAGAGAGTGATGCAGGGAATAGGGATTTATGGAGGAGTAAAATTTACAATGGGTTGTATGAAAACTACTGTATTGTAGAGAAATTCCTAACAAGAGAAAATTTGTTTATTAAGAAAATGAAAGCATATAATAATAATAATAATAATAATAATAATAATAATAATAATAATAATAATAATAATAATAATAATAATAATAATAATAATAATAAAATGTATTTGTAAAACAGAGTATTTTTAATCCACCGCTATGATCTAGTGCCTCAGACGCAGCGGGCCCACGTTCGATCCCCTGTCGGGGCAAGTTTCTTGGGTGAGGTATTTTCGGGGGTTTCCCTTATCTATAAGGAAAAAAATGTCGGGAAACTTTAAAGCCTAAATGGTTCCCGAACATCAACAGAAATTTTCAGTCATATTTAATAAGCTTCACGTGCAGTTAGATTTGTTTGGGATTTTAAAGGATGTTTTCGGACGATTTTTTGAAGAACATATTGGAAGCAGAACTGATGGGTTCTTGAGAGGAAATAAGGTATTTTTGTTTTGGACATATTAGGTAACCAACCTTAACCACAACAGGTGATTGAAGCAAGAGGCGTGGGCACAGGAAATGACAGCTACCTGTACTGATTTCCACGTGAGCCATCTGTTGAGGTAATAATTCACCACAGATTGAAGGATGAACGATCAGAATACACATTTTGCGTAAAAATCCTTTTGAATTGAATGTACATGTTTAACTTATTTATAGAATTCGAACTTCACAGCAACGAGAAGGGCGTAAGTTATAATCTATATATTAATACGTGAAGAAAAAAAAAATCTTTGAACCCCTTTTTAAGCACATTGCACGCACGGAGAAGTGTGATATTGGCATAATAATTAACTTTAATTATTAAAGTTCATATAAAGAAGGAGTACAGAAAAATAAAATGTATGTATAATATGTGTAAAAATAAATTAAACAAAATAAAATGTGTCTAAGGAATTTATGTGTATTATTCATTTGTGTACTCATTCATTTGTTTACTCTCATACTGAAAGTCCATTGTTGTAAAAAAAAAAGATTGTGCAGCAGCAATTGTGCAAATACTCTCGCGTATTTATTATTAGTGGTTTATTATTATGATTTAAAAAAGTACATTCTATTATTTAAATTTAAATTAAACCCTGTCTGATCTTGGTTTCAGTAATGTTATTACTTTTTTTTAATATTTACATATTCGAACCTACTTTCATTATGCCTCGACATAGAACATTGACGGGTTGGAATGAGAGACAAAGAAGAAGGGATATATATATATATATATATATATATATATATATGGTATGATAAGAAAAACAAATGCCTGGACGGGATTCGAACCCGGAACTCTGAGTTCCATATTAAGCTTGCATTGCTCAATGTTAAACATTTAATTATAATATATATATATATATATATATATATATATTCCCGTACACATAATAGGCCAAATGCAAATTTAAATAGTATGCAAATATCAAATGACGCGTTATTATTATTTTAAATATCGCTTGGTCAAGCCATACTATATATTTTCTATCGTTCGTATTTTTAAAATAAATCGAAAATTAATGCATAATGACGTATTTGTGACAAACTTAAAAATTTAATGAATTGTGGTCAAATTTCGACCGCTGGGCGACCACTGCAGTAGTAAATACTTATTTAGCAGGTTTTATATGTACACAACATCTTCTTTTGTCCAATATTAAGTTTTGATTCTCTTCCTCCATTCATCTCTATCCTTCCAGTCACCATCCTTCAATCCCTGTCCTTCATCAAATTCATAATTCCCTCTATCCATGTCTACTTAGGTCTCCCTCATTTTTTCACTCTATTTGGAATCCACTCTAAACTCCTAACTGGGTCTATCTTCATTCATTCTCTTCACGTGTCTAAAATAAATAAATGAAGTTTTAATTACAAACCATTGTAAAATTACTGTTATCTCAAGGTAGCGTGCTGCCTTGTCACACGTGGGGCACGGGTTCGATCCCCGGCTGAGACAAGTTTCCTGGATGAGTTTTTTTCTCGGAGTTTTTCCTCGCCAGTAAACGTTAAGGACAAACTGTCCCCGAATAGCATTTGATCATCAATATCACCATTTATCATATTCACCTCATTAGGTTAAATTTAAGATTAAGTTCTCTCCTGGCGCAACATCACCCTTCCAGGCACCCCAACTTCAGAAGTGGGTTACAATACGCCAATGCCAGGAGAGAATACCAGAAATGTAGAAAAGACAAACTGATGGCATTGAATAATGAAAAAAAAAAAAAGGGAAATTATTTTGTGTGTATGGGTTATGTAAAGGCTATATATATATGTTTATATTTATGCATACATAAGTCCACCGCTGTGGTCTCGAGGTAGCGAGCTGCCTTGTCACGCAGCGGGCCCGGGTTCGATCCCCGGTCGGTACAGTTTTCCTGGGTGAGGTTTTTATCGGGGTTTTTCCTCACCTGTAAGACAAATGTCAGGAAAACTTTAAGGTCCAAACGGTCCCCGAAATCATATGGCCATCATCATCATCCTTAGCATTATCATCATCATCATCCTTCACCGGTGTGGAAAGCAACGGGAAGCTACCACACCTACAATTCCCTAGTAAAGCTCCAAGTATAGCATGAAAATGCTATGATTACAGTGAAAGACCTGCCCTCGGGCAGAATTATTATGTATATATATCCACGTGTTTGTATGTATTTCAAAAGTCCGTCACGCAGGAACTGCGTAAACTAAGTGAATTCCTCAGCAAGTCAAATTTAAGGTTCGATTTTGCTGCTTTAAGGAATATATATTTCTTTTGTTAAATTGGACGAACTCAGTTTTTGATGCCATCTTATTTAAAAGTGTTACACCTCAGTGAAAACAAAGCACTTTTTAATTTCGGGTATCAGGTAAAATCCTGTTTCTAATCTTCGGATTTTCGTGCTTTTTGGAGAATATGTTCCGTGGTTTATTTTAATATGATATACGGTACTGAGTTTATTGCGAGACATTTAAAATTGCGACATTTAGAGCAAAGTTTTAAATTTTAGTTTCGGGCGAACTCTTACACCTAATGGTCCAATTTTGCTGGTAAATGAACTCAAACCTTCTTTTTAAATTTATAACTGAATGTCAAGTTTTTTTAAATATCTTTTCATGAGAAGAATTATATTGAACCAAAGAGAGACTTTTATTCGTATTTTATCTTGAAATAATCCTTAAGCAAACTTAACATTCTTTAAGAACAAATGCATTGTAAACTTGTTAAATTTTTGGGTTGTCATTATGTATCAGTTGTATAATACGTTATGATCAGTAAATGTTAATACTGATTTATTTAAAATAATAGAATGCCACATAATGTGATATAACATTATATACATTGCAAGGATTGAAAATGTTTTATGAATTCAACTAATCAGTTCTTATAACGGAAATAACTGTTACATGTTCCACGTGGGAAATATAATAGCCGACACCTAGGATTCGTCCGTTCTTCAGCTTTCGACCGGAACGTGGCTAAGGGAGGATAGGAATGGAGTACCGTATCAAATCCTAAGCTAACGTAAAATGCAACTCGCAGTTTTCGGTATTTTTTTTAAACAATTTGTGACTTGTACATCTAGAGAGAAAAATTTCTACCTCATACATCTAGAGAGAAAATGTTCTTCCTGATCCTGAATTTGAACCCATGATCTTCAGCTTTGCGCGCTATAGTTTTAGCTATCCAAGCAATTCCAGGATAAGTTGTTTTAACTGTTGTATGCGGATGGCTTGACAGTGTAGGCCTAGGCCTATATTACTTTCAATATAATTTGTGACTCTCCAAGAATAAACGCAACGTTTAAATTTAACATTTGATCTCACATGCATAAATTATTTCTAGCATTGTTAGGATAAAATAATATTATATATGTGACTAGCCTCGTGGGCTAGTGATCAGAGCTTCTGACTGCAGTTCATGGGGTCAAGGTTTCGATTCCCGGTCAGACCGTAGGAATTTTTCTTAACATTTGATCTCACATGCATAAATTATTTCTAGCATTGTTAGGATAAAATAATATTATATATGTGACTAGCCTCGTGAGCTAGTGATCAGAGCTTCTGACTGCAGTTCATGGAGTCAAGGGTTCGATTCCCGGTCAGACCGTAGGAATTTTTCTTAAAGGGAATTATTCCTGTGGTCGCCCGTGGTCTGGATAAAGGTTAAGTTTTGGTTTAAGGACTCTCCTAGTGTTTCATCTTTCGTCACTTATCATATCATCGGGATTATGTAACTCTGCCTTCCAGACGCCCCAACTTAAGAAGAGGTATTCAATCCCCCCTCTCCCATTCCAGGAGTGAATAACAGATATATCATAAAGGCAACCTGGTGGCATTAGTAAAAAAAAATGTTAATATGTAATGACGATGAAAATATTATGGATGTGGAGTTATGTCAGCTGGAATTACGTGATTCTTGAAAGGTTCGACGTTATTGCAGACCGGATGTCCGCCGCATCACACCTGAACGATCACCCTCACGCGTGGGAAACAACCTGATTTCCTTCCAATCAGACTCAACCTGTTTCCTCCGATATTATAGGTACAGATTTTAATGATTGCTGTCTCTCTGAAGCAGGGTCAAGGGTTGTTTTCGAGAATTACGTCTTCACAGAAGATGTTTGAGAATAAAGAATAAAAGTTATCCCACAGCGAATAGTATGCATAATAATAATAATAATAATAATAATAATAATAATAATAATAATAAATAATAATAATAATAATAATAATAATAATAATAATAATTATTATTATTATTCCTCTACGCACGAAATTATTATTATTATTATTATTCCTCTACGCACGAAAGCTGGTGGCTTGTTGCGTGTTTATTCACTTCAGGTCCGGGGTTATGGTGACGTCCTTTTATCGTAACACCACGTCAAAGTAGACACACCCGTCGGTGGGAATAATAATTATTATTATGATAATAATAATTAATAATACGGAGTAATGATAATTAATAATATGAATAATACTAATTAATAATATGAATAATACTAATTAATAATAATAATTAATAATAATATCAATAATAATTAATAATACCAATTTTATTTATATACAGATTTTTAATGTTTACACATCTTCCTGAACCTAAAGTTTTATTTTCCTTCTCCACTCGTCTCTATCCATCCTCTCCATGCTCTACATACTGTCCTCTGGTTCTCATTCCAGTTCTTATTTCTTGCATTTACGAGTTTCGAGGTCCTCCTTTCCTTCTTCTTCCAGGTGAACACCATTTCAATGTTTTTCTGAGTAACCTTTCTTCTTACATTCGTCGTACATGCCCATACCAATTTAATTGCTTATCTAATATATAAAAATGAACGTTTGTTTGTTCGTATTCTGTGCGCGGCCATACCGTTGATCCGATTTTGAGGGATTTTTTTGCAAAATGTTCAGGAGATTCCCGGGATGAACATAGGCTGTAAGGGAGTTGTAATACTCAATCCCTTCGCCCCTAAAAATCACCCTTTGTAGCGAAAAACGTGAAATAAAATCCCAATTTCGACACTTAAATGGCTTACGCTGCCTAAACCATAACAATTATTGTACACGGAATTGAATATCTCAAAAAATTCTAAAATAAAGTCCGCGACAGCATATGTTTATCTTTTACGGATAACTGACAATAACCATTTTTATCTTTCATTGATGCGAAGAAGATCGGGATAAGCTGATTCCCGGGCAAGCGTAGCAGCTCAAGGCTGATGGTAAAAACACATTAACATTTATTTAGGAGTAGCAGCGCATGCCGGGTATTAGCTAGTATCTTATTAATATCTACTATTGAATATGCCTATCTAATATTCATTTTTTCTCGTATGACAGTATTTCTTATTTTTTATAATTTTGAACATCTTGCTGGTCTCCATATGAAACCCATTTCCATCGACATAAGTTTTTATTCCTAATTTTTGTTGAATTTCCAAAAACTTCAGCTCCATATGTGACAGTATTTCTCACTATTCAATTATATAATTGTAACTTATTTTTTCTGGTTATATGTCTGTTCCATAAGACTCCATTCATCATTGCTGTTATTGCTCTACCTTTATTTATTCTATTCTTAATAACGATTGGACCATTTGGGGAAAAAGTGGAAAATGACAATGGAGACAGATTGATAAGTTTATGTAAACAACATGGCTGTATGATAATGAATAGTTTCTACCAACATCGGGAAATACATAAATACACATGGGAACAGCCAACAAAAAGTCTCAAATCAATAATTGATTATATAATTGTGAAACAAAAACGTGATATAATAGTGAAAGATGTTAGAGTGTATAGAAAACCAGATTGCGGAAGTGACCATTATATGCTTTTGGGAAAATTTATATTAACAAGAAGGAAAAAACAAAATATTGAAGTAACGGAAGACAGAATAAATACAACCCTTTTGAATGAACAAAGATATGAAGTAAGTTTATTCTATGATGAGAGTGATAAAATATATTTTCCACTTCACGCTTCCAACCCAAAACTTCCTTTCAATTTAAATAAATCTGCAGTGGAACTGTATGATCAATTAAAGGAAAGTATACATTTAGCAGCGTTAGAAGCACTTGGGACAGAAAATATAGAATTAAAAAGAAATAATGAATGGTTTAATCACGATATTAAAAAAAATTAGTAGAAGAAAAAAGGAAAGCAAGGATGAAATGGTTATCAGATCACTCAACAACATCTCGAAATGAATATATCACTTTAAAACATAAAATAAAGGCGGAAGTGAGAAGAACAAAAAATGAGTACTGGGATAATATATGCTCGAATATAGATCATTCGATTGGATATGCTAGATGCAAAGAGCGTAGAAAACATTACAAAATATCAGGAAATCAGAAAGAAAGAAGATAAATATTCAGCTGATAAGACCAGCAGAATGGATGCAACATTATAAAGGTTTACTTCAAGAAAATAGAAATGAGTTTCAACTTCAAGATACGGATGTAGATTATAAATTTGACACTCCAGAGATAACAGAAGATGAAGTAAAAAGAGATTTGAAAGAGGCAAAAAATGGGAGAGCACCAGGACCAGGAAATATTCAGATGGAACTCCTAAAACATGGAGGAGATATTTTAGTAATATTTTTAACAAAACATTTAATAAAATTGAAATTGGAGACGATATCCCAGAAGACTGGAATTTATCGTATATTACTCCTATTTTTAAAAAGGGTGATAAAAAAATGTGTTCCAATTATACAGGTATAAGCGTTTTACCTTCAACAGCTAGGATTTTTAGTAAAAATATACATTTTAAACTTAAGGAGATAAAATAAAACTTAAGAGAAGATCAATGTGGATTCCGGAGTGGAAGATCATGTATTGATAATATTTTCTGTATTAGACAATAACAGGAGAAAATCCTAGCAAAAAATAAAGAACTACATATGACCTTTATTGATTTAGAGATGGCATATGATAGTGTACCTCGACAATTGTTATGGACGGCAATGAAAAATATGAATATAAGTGATAAATGGATTAATATTGTTAGGAGGATCTATAGTAATACAAAAGCTAAAGTAAAAATACAGAATAATTTAACAGAGGAATTCACAGTGAATAAAGGCCTTAAGCAGAGATGCAGTTTGTCACCATTCTTTTTAACATTTATTTAGACCAGGCTCTTAACGTATGGTATAAAAAAATGTTCTGAAATGGGTATTCCTATAGGAGGAAAAAGTACTGCATTCATTGTTTTTTGCAGATGATCAAATAATTTTGCAGGGGATGAAGATGATATGAAATATATGATAAATAAACTAGTGGAAGAATATAAAAATGGGGACTGAATATAAATTTACAGAAAACAGAATATATGTATTTGGGAAAGGATGTGGATGACCTCGTAATCGAAACAGGGAAAATAAAAAAAAAGTGAATTTTTAAAAATATCTTGGGTCAATAATTACAAGTTTAGGTACCTGTGAGAGAGATGTACAGACTAAAATTGCAACTAAAACATTACATGGAATAATTTGAAACAAAAATATCACAAAGGAAAATAAAATGAAAATGTATAAGAGCATAATACAGAATATTTTGTCATATGGAAGTGAAACTTGGTCTTTGACGGAAGTACAAAAAAATATAATTAGTACGTTGAATTTGAATATTTTAGAAGAAGCCTCCAAAACACAAGACATGATAAAATAAGAAATGAATTCCTTTGGAGAGAAATGAAGGTCACCACATCGGTAGTGCAACTAAAACATTACATGGAATAATTTGGAACAAAAATATCACAAAGGAAACTAAAATGAAAATTTATAAGAGCATAATACAGAATATTTTGCCATATGGAAGTGAAACTTGGTCTTTGACGGAAGTACAAAAAAATATAATTAGAATAGTTGAATTTGATTATTTTAGAACAAGCCTCCAAAACACAAGACAGGATAAAATAAGAAATGAATTCCTTTGGAGAGAAATGAAGGTCACCACATCGGTAGTGCAACTAAAACATTACATGGAATAATTTGGAACAAAAATATCACAAAGGAAACTAAAATGAAAATTTATAAGAGCATAATACAGAATATTTTGCCATATGGAAGTGAAACTTGGTCTTTGACGGAAGTACAAAAAAATATAATTAGAATAGTTGAATTTGATTATTTTAGAACAAGCCTCCAAAACACAAGACAGGATAAAATAAGAAATGAATTCCTTTGGAGAGAAATGAAGGTCACCACAATCGGTAGTGCAACTAAAACATTACATGGAATAATTTGAAACAAAAATATCACAAAGGAAACTAAAATGAAAATTTATAAGAGCATAATACAGAATATTTTGCCATATGGAAGTGAAACTTGGTCTTTGACGGAAGTACAAAAAAATATAATTAGAACAGTTGAATTTGATTATTTTAGAAGAAGCCTCCAAAACACAAGACAGGATAAAATAAGAAATGAATTCCTTTGGAGAGAAATGAATGTCACCACATCGGTAGTTAAGAGGATTGAAAATCAAACGCTTAAATGGTATGGCCATGTACGAAGAATGGAAAATGAAAGATAGCCAAAAAATATATACCAATGGACACCCCCTAGAAGAAATAAACGTGGCAGACCAAGATAGAAATGGAAAACCTACGTCAGAACTATAATGGATGATAGGAATTTGGAAGAGGGAGATTGGAATGATAGAGATAAATGGAAACTGAAGACGTCAAACATATAAATGGGAGAAAGCCGAAGAAGAAGAAGAGAAGAATATCGCTTTTTGTTTATCCTCTTTATCTACTTTACTCCCAGATACTCAGTCATCACAACCTTTAATATACCCCATTCGATCTTCTAATATTAAATCTTCGGCTTCTGCTCCACCATTAATACCAAAAATTTTATTTTTAGTGTTCTGCCCTAGGGCAGGACCTTCACTGAAATCATAGCATTTTCATGCTCTGCTTTGCAGCTGTACTAGGGAATTATACTAGTATGGTAGTTTCCTGTTGCTTTCCATACCGGGGATGAGGTTGATGATGTACGGGTACTGTTAATAATAATAATAATAATAATAATAATAATAATAATAATAATAATAATAATAATAATAATAATAATAATAATAATAATAATAATAATAATAATAATATTATATATAAATAATAATATATAATAATAATAATAATAATAATAATATTATTATTATTATTATTATTATTATTATTATTATTATTATTATTATTATTATTATTATTATTATTATTATTATTATGTCCACCGCTGTGGTCTCGAGGTAGCGTGCTGCCTTGTCACGCAGCGGGCCCGGGTTCGATCCCCGGTCGGGGCAGTTTTTCTGGGTGAGGTTTTTATCGGGGTTTTTCCTTACCTGTAAGACAAATGTCAGGAAAACTTTAAGGCCCAAACGGTCCCCGAAATCATATGGCCATCATCCTTATCATTACCATCCTTACCATTATCATTATCATCATCATCCTTCACCGGTGTGGAAAGCAACGGGAAGCTACCACACCTACACAATTCCCTAGTAAAGCTGCAAGCATAGCATGAAAATGCTATGATTGCAGTGAAGGACCTGCCTTCGGGCAGAATTACTATGGGTGGATTATTATTATTATTATTATTATTATTATTATTATTATTATTATTATTATTTTATTATTATTATTATTATTATTATTATAACTAACCACTGCCAGTATCGAATCTGGAGGGTCATGGAAGCGAGGGCATGGGATCTCTCCATATATCGATGTCCTGAGCTAATGTTCTCTCCTGTATAATTTGCCTGCCTCAAATCACAGTTAGTGTTAACCTACTAGACGTTTTCTCTCTTGTTTTCCTACAGTAAGTTTCCGCGACCCTCGTTAATTCCCCCATTCGAGCCACATCTTCCGCCCATCGCAGTCTATCATACTTAAGTGTTCTTATTAGATCTGATTTTCCCACAAAAAAAACATGTATCTCACGGTTTTCTAGTCTTTCCCATTCACCTACTGTTTTCTGTTAGTCCCTCGTATCATTATTATTAGTATGAACATGTAAAACGAATAAAACGAATCGATGATGATGGGTTAACTAGAAGAATGTTGGATTGGATTCCAGTGGGGAGAGATATACGAAAAAATACTTCTCTGCAGCACATAAAGAAAGCCACTGAATGAAAAAGGACTGCAATACCAGGATTGGGAAGACAGAGAAATTTGGGGGAAAAAAGAGTTTAGAAAATTGATCACAGGAAGATGTGATAATACATTGTAAACCTGTTCATGATTATTATTATTATTATTATTATTATTATTATTATTATTATTATTATTATTATTATTATTATTATTATTATTATTATTATTATTATTATTATTATTATTATTATTATTAAGCATATTCCCTGACTCGTCTTCCCTCAGGTTTCCATTCCAAAACAGAATTTTGTAGTCGATCCTCTTCCATTCGCTGGACATGTCCGTACCATCTTAATTGCTGAGTTTTAATATAATCTAAAATAGTGTCTTCAATATTCATTTTCTTCCTTATAACTGAGTTCCTAATGTTTTTCTCTTCTTGAAATTCTTGCTGCCCTTCGTATAAAATCCATTTCCGTCGCCAAAAGATATTTGTTTGTTTTTGTTGTTAATGGCCAAAGTTCTGCTCCATACATGAAGGAGAAACATCTACAACCAGGAGATTGGATGGACCGACAAAATTGGCTATTAGGAATCGGACGATGTCAAAGACATTAATCAACCGATGATCTATCTATTGTTATTATTATTATTATTATTATTATTATTATTATTATTATTATTATTATTATTATTATTATTATTATTATTATTATTATTATTTCCACCGCTGTGGTCTCGGGGTAATGTCTGTAGGACAAATAGGACAAATTTAAGGTCCTGATAGTCCTCGGACACCATTTGGCCGTAATAATCACCAGATATATCCGCCTTGTTTTAGTATGTATTCGTATGAGTGAATGGCATGTCTTATTTTAAATGTTCATGATGTCTTGTACATGGTCTTGACTTGCGCTGATCACGTATCCAAGGAGGCCCTTTGTGTCCTTGTGCGATCAAACGTTTAAAATAAATTAGGTCGTGTTGCTCTAAGACCCGGATGACATATGACAGGTAAAAGTACCTAAAAGAGAGAGACAAAACCAGGGATGGGGGTTACGTACTCTCAGGGAGATACCCTATTGCGTCAACCCGCAACCTGGAGGACCAGGAGATTTTTAATAAAGTTTTCTTTTCTTTTTGTCCTTGACGAACCAACGCCTCACTACAAGGAAGTAGTACCTGCAACCCTAGGCAGGGACCCTCACAAGGTACTATCAGCCGGGCATAATGGACGCTGGTTTTTTTAACGATGTTGTTACTCCTCACCGTCACCCTTTTCCAACCTGGCTTGAGACAGACTTTGGCGAGGAATTAAAATCTAGAACAATAAGTAAATGGATTTTTGGAGGCGTTCAGCTGGAATTTCTACTAAGAAATAGTGTAATTAAACAAAAGATAAATATTCAAACTTCAATATTGTAGATTTCATAAAAAATCAAACAATTAAAATGGTATGGTCATGTAAAAAAGAATGAAAGAAGACAGTCTCCCAAGAAGAATACTAGAATGAGTGCCGTTTGGTAGAAGAATAACAGGACGACCAAAAATAACATGGATTTATAGTGCTTTGAGCAGCGTGAGGGGGAAAAGGATTGGAGATGAAGATTGGAATGACAGGTGTGGAGGAGAATAATAGTATAATAATTGGACGCAGGAAGATGAAGTTAAGCGTTGTGAAACCTGTTAAAAAAATTATTATTATTGTTATTATTATTATCATTATTATTATTATTATTATTATTATTATTATTATTATTATTATTATCAGTATTATTATTATTATTATTATTATTATTATCAGTATTATTATTATTATTATTATTATTATTATTATTATTATTATTATTATTATTATTATTATTATTATTATTATTATTATTATTATTAGCATTATTATAACAAAGGGGCTAAAATGTAATTCAGGAAGAATACGTAATGTTAAATATTTTAAATATTTAAGATCTATTTTAGATCAATTTGAGAATTCAACTACAGAAATGGAAAGAATAATAACTGAATGAAGAAGAATCATTGGTATGCTGAACTCAGTGTTTTGGAATAGAAATATAATATACAGAACGAAGAAAACTATATTTCAAGTTTTGTTACAAAGCATTTTATTATATGGGTCCGAAATCTGGACAGTAAATAAAAAACAAGCCAACAAGATGTAAGCAGTAGACATTTTTTTTTTTGGAGGCGATCGACAAAAATTTCAAGAAGGGATAAGGTCAGAAACAACACAATAATGGAAATTGCAAGTTGAAAAACATATAAGCCTTTAGGAAAAATGGAAGAAAAACGTTTGAAATGGTATGGACACCTCATAAGAATGGAAGAAGAGAGAATACCAAAGAAGATCCTTAATTGAAAGCTAATGGGAGAAGTGGAAGAGGCAGGCCTAGAGAACGATGGATGGATGGAGTGAAGAGAAGTATTGGAAGCTAGAGATTTGAGGGAAGAAGATGCTTTAGACAGGAACGTCTGGTGAAAAATTACTGGATGAATGATATCAGAAGAGGTATGAGGGAGATAAGTCTGGAAGAATTGGAATGGGTAGATAGAGAAGAATGGAGAAAGAAGATAAACATTTAAAACGTTTTGGACACAGGAATATATTTTATACATTGTATATCTATTTATAAATAAATGCATTATAATTATTATTTAGAATTCATGAATTAATATAGAATTAGTGGATAACATATGTGTTATTGTATTATTACGTTATTAGTGTGAGTTACATTTATTATAAAACAGAGTGGTGCAACATATGGCAGGCGGAATGTGTAAGGTGTATGCATTATTTATTCGGTTGGATGATCAGTTCAGTTAACTGATAACATCGACACTTCCATGAGAAGTCATTCGTCACACGTCACGTGGTGTGGAAATTATTGTTAATAGCATAAATTAAAGCAGATATAGACCTCTCTATCCCACATTTTGGCCCATAAATGCTAAACATGGCAGAAAATTGTACCTAAACGTTTAGACTGTATTGTTAATATTTTATTTAATGACGCTCTTTAAACTCTCACGCCATTAGCGTCACAATGCAAATATGGTTGTGAAAGAGGATACAAATTTTGCCAGAGGTATTTTTTTCAGGTTTGAGTAAATATATTCCCCCCAAAAATTAAACATAGCCTACATAAAACGGTATTAACATTAATAATTAAATAGGTATTTTAATAATTTAATAATAAAATATTGGTAGAATTTTTTCTTCTTCTTCACTTCCTGGTTTAGGCATTAATTGCCTCTTCCGTCTTCACTAATAGATCTAAGACCATCTCTTTCGAGGACGTCCGACATCTCTTCTTCCTCTCGGAAAATAATGTAAGATTTTATTCGATAATCTATTTTCTTCCATTCTTTCGACATGTTCTTTCCACTGAATCTTGTTGTTAAATATATTTTCTTTATGGAGTAGATCTGCAGTTCTTCACGGATATTCTCATTTCTTATCTGGTCCATTCTAGTGCAGCCTTTTACTCGTCTTAAAAATTTCATCTCGGCTGCTTGGATTTTACTTTCTTGTTTGGTGGTGATAATCCAAGATTCGCTCCCATACAAAAGGACAGGGACTGCCATTGTTTTATAAAATTTATTTTGTTTGTTTATTGGCTTTATTATTCAATGTTCTATTTATTGTGCCACAAATAGCTTGAAACTGATGAATTTTATGTTCAATATCTTTGTCATATCCATAACTGATATCACATCCTAAATATTTAAAGTGGGATACTTGTTCAATAATTTCGTCTCTAATTATTATTTTTTCACGCAGAGTGTTTCTTCCACAAAATGCCATCACTTTTGTTTTACTTACTGAAATTTTAAAATTATAATCGCTACATATTGCATTTAGTTTGTAAGCAGCCAACTGTAACATATCTTCATCATGGTGTAGTAAGACTAAATCATCAGCGAAAATTAAGTTATTGATACTTGAGTTATTGTTCAATCTAAGTCCTTTGTCTGTTATAATTTTCCGTTGTTTCATAATGTCGTCAATGTAATATACATAAAAAAGAGTGGGCGATAGACTACACCCTTGTCTAATTCCTTGATTTATTAAAATTTCTTCTGACTTTTTTCCATCAGTTTTTATCACTACTTTAGTTTCTTCATATAAGCCTTGGACTGATTTTATTAGATGGTGTGGATAACCTCGTTCTTTCGTTATTTCCCATAGTTTAGATCTATTTACTCTGTCAAAGGCCTTTTCAAAATCAAATTGGTAGAATATTAGAAATACAATCAGTAGAAGAAAAACCCAACAGATATAAATTAAACTTGCTGGATGATGTAAAAGAATTGGATAATTCAAGAATTTAAAAAAATGATGCTGAACTCAAAGGACATCGTTGACCAGGAAGACCTATTAAAATACTGCTAGATGTGGCCGAAACAGGTCTACAAAGGCTTAATTCCTGATGGAGGGTGATGAATATTGGTCTTGTAATCCAAAAATAAGGATTCGTTTTAGAACTTCAAAAAGGAAATATCTCATCATAAGTGTCCAAAAAAATGCTTAAAACCTATAAAAATAATAAATAATTTAAAGATAAAGGTGAAAAACTCTTTGAAGCTAGGATCCACAGCTTTACTTATCTTCAGAAGGAAGATATGCACATAATTTGTACGCACTTAAAAGTTCATAGACACTGATTTGAACCCGCAAACTTCGGAACTAAACTATACTTTTAAATTTCATTACCGTTGAGGTCACTATGTAAAACTTAAAAGTATGAAATTGGTACCTGAGATCTCGGTCGTCCTTAATTATTATATGCTGTCCAATATTTAGGAAGCCTTTCGAAACATATCTTTCATATTCGGTTTCTGGAATGAAACTAAATGTTGCTAATCAGAATTTTGTATAGAGAGTTCAGGTCACTGGATGTGTTCTCACTTATTAGTTTTGGAAAATTTTACATTGGAAAGAGAACAATAAGAAATCTTAGTACACGATATAATGAACATTTAAAAAATGTTAAATACGCTAAATTGGCCTTTCGACTGATCAATTAATTATTTATGATTTTTCGCTTCTTTAATAATATTTGCGTCCACCGCTGTGGTCTCGAGGTAGCGTGCTGCCTTGTCACGCAGCGAGCCCGGGTTCGATTCCCGGTCGGGACAGGCTCGTGGGTGAGGTTTTTTTCGGGGTTTTTCCTCACCTGTAAGACAAATGTCAGGAAGCTTAGGGCCCAACGGTTCCCGAAAATCATCCGCCCATCATTATCCTTATCATTACCATAATCATCCTTCACCGGCGTGGAAAGCAACGGGAAGCTACCACACCTAGTAAAGCTGCAAAGCATAGAATGAAAGTGCTATGATTGCAATGAAAGACCTGCCCTCGGACAGAATTACTATGGAATGGAATAATACTTACTTAATTCACTTTAATTTTAGTTTAATTTGTATAGATATTCACTTATTATTATTGGTTCTGTGATATGATCATATAGCCATTTTTCTGTATTTAATATTTTTCACTGGTTGTGTGGAAGAAAATGTCTTATGGCGGCGATAACTCTGTCAGTTTAAATAAATTATTATTAATATTATTATTATTATTATTATTATTATTAATATTATTATTATTACTTACTTACTCACTCACTGGCACTATCGAACCCGTAGGTTCATGGCCGCGCGGGCATAAGCTCTCCATACATCCCTATCCTGAGCTAATGCTTTCCAATCATTCCCTGTATAATCTACTTTCCTCAAATCATAGTTAATGTTATTCTCCCACTCATTCTTGGTCTACCAACTGGGCGTTTTCCCTCTGGTTTTCTTACAAGAAGCTTCCATGCACGTCTTTCATTCCCATACGTGCCACATGTTCTGCCCATCGCAGTCTACGAGACTTAACTGTTCTTATTATATTTGGCTTACTATAAAGACCATGTAGTTCATTGTTATGTAGTCTTCCCCATTCACCTGTCTGTTCATCTCTCTTAGGTCTCAAATACTCGTAATCTGTTTTCCTCCGTTCAAGTAAGAGTAAATTTTTCTCATCCATTTAATATAACCGGTAGAATATGTATTATTATTATTATTATTATTATTAATATTATTATTATTATTATTATTATTATTATTATTATTATTATTATTATTATTATTATTCTGAATGTGTATGTGAATGGTGTGTTTCGTCTTCAAGTTGTGTTGAATAAAGGAGATCCTGACATTGAACTTATCACTCATTAGGGGAGGTCATCCATGTCCTTGTGTGTTCAAAAAATTATAGATGTGATCCACAGTTTAAAATCCCTTTCCCGTCAGATCGTGCTAATGTAAGGTCAGGGTGGTGTCTGGCATACAAAAAGTATCTATAAGGCAAGAGGTTAAACTAAGTTAATGATATGTTGATGATGATAATACTAATAAATAATGAAAATAAAGATAATATAATAATATTATTATTATTATTATTATTATTATTATATTCGTAATATGATCTTCTCATCTGTTTTTTGGGTCTCGTATGAATTTACAAATTAATGGCTTCCATTTATAAAGTTTATTTAACCATTCTCTCAAATCATTTATTCTGTGTGTCTGCCAAAACTAACTCAGTCATTGTGCTGCTACAATAATTATACGAGTAATTAACTATACTTTTTTATTTTCAGAAGTCTATTTATTTCTTCATGTGTTCTGATTCTCTATGTGCCATCCTTGTTTTTTTTTTACTTCTCCAAAAATTCTTCTTAGTACTTTGCTTTCAAATACCAGCAGTTTTTGGTTTTCCCTGTTTGAGCATAGAGGTTTCGCTAAGAGTAATTTGCGAATGTCCTTATTACTAAATTACGGAGATCTTGAGTGGAACTATAGGTGCCGATCAACCCATGATCTATTTCCCGGTTTTCCTCCGTTCTCAATAAAAATTCTGAGTTGAAATTTCATTAACTGGACCCTTTTCATAATTATCATTAATTCGTCATAATCATCATTTTCTAAAAACACTCCTTTGCCAATGAAATGATTCTTCTCTTCTTTCAGTTACCCTTTTCTTTATAGTTCTGACATCCTATAATTGCACTCTCTTTCGCTACTTTTCAAGCTTCTGAATTCCTAAATTCCTACTTACCTGGCGTCCAGATTTGAGAAGTTATCCTCCTACCACAATATTGACACTAGGTCACAAGATAGCAGTCTGCTAACAATTCCTCTTCATAGCACTTCCTCCTATTCTACTTCCTTCACAGTAGCCTCCGCCCGCTCCTGGAATCTCCTTCCTCAAGATATCAGGGGTTGCCGCACACTTGGCACCTTTAAGTCACGCTTATACAGTTACCTGTTGTCTAATAATTAATTTTTCTCTATTTATTTAATTTTATACTATGTCATTAATCTTTTCCTCGTTTTTTTATATATCTTGTACATATTATATATTTAATTCGTTAAATTTAGAGTAAATCAAAATACATTATAAATATTAATTGTATTGTATTCATAACTTGTAATCGTTTATATATATATATATATATATATATATATATATATATATATTGTAATTTAGATTTAAGACTTTTCTTTTGTATTTTTTTTTAAACCTGGTTGAGTGGTAGACAAGGCCTTAAGGCCTTAACTCTGCCAGATAAAATAAAGCTATTATTATTATTATTATTATTATTATTATTATTATAATTATTATCTGACAATCCATAGTTTCATAAACAATATGATAGTTTCCTGTTACCTTCCACATCATAACTTTATTGTTATTATTAAAGCATTGCCATTCTTCTTCTCCTTCTCTTCTTCTTCTCCAACTGGTTCTACAAATAATAATAATAATAATAATATATAATAATAATAATAATAATAATAATAATAATAATAATAATAATAAAATCGGACTCCGAACATCATCCAGCCTTCATAGTCATCATCCATATCATATTAGATTTGTTTAGTATACATAAAATAGCAAATTGTATGTCTTGTCTTAAGCGTTTGTGTTGTCTTGGAAGGTCGTGGCAATAGCTGATCATGCATCAGGAAGGCCCGTCATGTTCTTGTGTGGTCAAAAAAGTGTGTGTATGAATCTGCTATTCTCCCAGTTATATCATATGGATGCGAAAAGTGATCTCATACTTTAAAGGAGGAGAAAATATTATACATATTTGAGAATAAAGTAAATTTTTGGACCAAATAAAGATGAACAGACGGCGAATGGAGAAGACAACATAACAGTGAACTGCATTATCTTTATGGGAAACCAGACATAGTTATACATATGGATAGAATTTAGTCTCGTAGACTGCTATGGGCAGTACAAGTGGCATAAATGCGAAATGAAAGGAGGTCATGTGTACTCCTTGTAGGAAAACCACGCGGAAAGCGCCTATAATTAGATGGGAAAATAACATTAACCTTAATTTGAGGAGAGTAAATTATACAGAGCTTGATTACTTTCAACTTCGTACAAAATTCTAACAAATATATTAGTAAGCAGACTTACTCCCTATATTAATGACATTCTAGGAGATCATCAATGTGCATTTAGAAGAAACAGGTCTACAACAGATCAGATTTTTAGTATAAGACAGATTTTAGAAAAGAAATGGGAATATAATGGTACTGTACATCAACTGTATGTAGACTTCAAAAAAGCATATGATTCAATTAAGAGGGAGAAGTTATATAATATCCTGTTGGAGTTCGGAATTCCTAAAAAGTTAGTTAGACTTATACAAATGTGTCTAAATGGCACAAAGAGTAGGGTGCGTGTAGGCAAACAGTTTTCGGACACTTTTGAAATCCAGAATGGATTGAAGCAAGGAGATGCACTATCTCCTCTACTATTTAATTTTGTACTAGAGCATGCCATTAAATCTTTAGAGAATGAGGAAGGCTTACAACTCAATGGTATTAATAAGCTGTTAGTTTATGCTGATGATGTAGTATTGTTGGCCGATAGCGAGGAGATACTAAAGGACAACACGCACATACTATTGAGTAACACTAAGAAATTAGGACTGGAAGTAAATATCAATAAAACTAAATATATGGTCACACGTAGAAATTCATTAAATAATGGAAATGGACAGCTAATGACAAATGAGGCAAATTTTGAGGAAGTGGCTGAATTCAAATACCTAGGATCAATAATCACAAATAGGAATGAGATGCACAAAGAAATTAAACATAGGCTCAATTCTGGAAATGCATGCTATTATGCATTGCAGAGACTCTTGATGTCCCAACTCCTTTCAAAAAACGTTAAACTGAAAATATATAAAACTATTATTCTACCAGTTATATTATATGGGTGCGAAACATGGACCCTTACTTTAAGAGAGGAAAGAAGATTACAAGTATTTGAGAATAAAGTACTTAGAAAAATTTTTGGACCAAAGAGAGATGAACAGACAGGTGAATGGAGAAGACTACATAACAATGAACTACATGGTCTTTATAGGAAGCCAGATATAATAACAGTTAAGTCTCGTAGACTGCGATGGGCAGGCCATGTTGCACGTATGGGGAATGAAAGACTTGCATGGAAGCTTCATGTAGGAAAGCCAGAGGGAAAACGCTCAGTTGGTAGACCAAGAATGAGGTGGGAGAACAACATTAACTATGATTTGAGGGAAGTAGATTATACAGGGAATGATTGGAAAGCATTAGCTCAGGATAGGGATGTATGAAGAGCTTATGTCCGTGCGGCCATGAACCTGCGGGTTCGATAGTGCCAGTGAGTAAGTAAGTAAGTAAGTATGGTTAGACAATTTTGGATAGAGATGTATGTTCGATTTGATAGTGCCAGTGAGTTATGATCCAAAGTTAAAATCCTCTCCCGACAAAAAATCAATTAGGTCGTATTCCTGTGAGGTCCGTTGGCGTCAGAATGTAAAGATACTATAAGGAGAGGTTAAACTAAAGTAAACAGAGATAATAATAAACATCATCATCCTTCTATGTATTAAGCCTGGTTGCCCGTTAAAGTCTCTTGCCGTTTTTTGAGAGGCCTTCCCAAAGATCTCCTTCCTCGGGGATGATGATAATTCAAAATCTGTCGAGGGATGCGAGATCGATCCATACTCTGAAGGTGTTGTAGCAAATTATTTCTATATGTTGTTGTATGGTCCATAACCGAAGTGATTTGAAGTTCTTGAAGGATATCTACGTTTTTCTTTTTGTCTAACTTTGTGTATCCAGCTGTTCTTCTCATGAACTCCATTTCGCTAGATGTTATTCTGCTTATATCTCTTTTGCATGTATTCCAAGCTTCGCTTCCATATGCAAGCATTGGTCTCGCTAAGGTTTTATGAGCTCTTATTCTTGTATGCCTTTGTACTAAAGATGGTTTAAAAACGCTATTAATGGTTCCCATGGATTTATTATAATTTGGAATTTTAATTGATGTATCAATTTCGATTTCATAACAAAAATGATATCCAAGATGTTCAAATGAAGAAACTTGTTCAATTATCTTATCATAAACACATATAATAGTAATAATAATAATGATAATAATAATAGTAATAATAATAATAGTAATAATAATTCATTATTAAACTATTTATCTCATAGATTGATGATAATTTTGCCTCTTTCTGTTCGTAATGAGAGATATCTCCGCAAATTAACTTCTTTGACAAGGATATCGATTCAACAATGTACGATCGAAATGGCACAGCAAGAAATGCCAAAAGAAAACTTAAAAAAAAGTTAGTTCTGTTGCTCTAAAAAATTATTAATAGTTGTTTAATGAATCTGCATTATTGTTAGTAGTTATTTCTCATACAATGATCTGTTATTGATTTTTCCGAAGCCAGGGACATTTAACAGTAAATATATGTTATTTATAACTATACAGCCGGCATAGAAATCGCCCGGAAGTAAGATAGGTATACATTGTATTTATAGCATGTAATCGTTTATGTATATTGTAATTTAGATGTAAACATATTTTTTTATATTTTTTAAAACCTGGTTGAGTGGCAGACAAGGCTTTAAGGCCTTAACTCTGCCAGGTGAAATAAAGTTATTATTATTATTATTATTATTATTATTATAACCTCACATTGGGGCACGCCGTAGCGTAGTGGTTAATGCACTGCGCTACAAGCCGGAAGGTCGAGGGTTCTAGTCCCGTTGGGGTCAGGATTTTTAAACTGACCCAAACCTGCCGGCGGCACTATGGCCCTGGGGTCGACTCAGCCTCTAACGAAAATGAGTACCAGACGCTTGTTCTGGGGTAAAGGCGGCCGTCACGCAGGGCTGACAACCCGGCTGACATAAAGTGCCGATTGTCTAGAAAAAGTAGGAGCCTTAACCTCCTACTACCCCAAGGGCCTCCTGAGGCCTGTTGTGGGATCACTTTACTTTACTTAACCTCACATTTGGTAAGTATTAAACTTTATAATTATTTTCTGCTTCTGATGTATTATTCGCTAAATAGTCTCTCCAAATCCAACGCGAGGTTGAGTTTTTAATTATACAAAATCGCTCGCTATTTTGTCGCTCGTGATTTTTTTCAGAAAAACACAACCTCTTGTTAAATTACTATTAATAATTGAATTTTAATTTAGTATGTAGCAATTTAACCGAAAAACGTGAGTAGAAAATTTGTGAGCTTTAGATTAGACATCTCAATATGATGTATGTTGAGCCAGTCAAAGCAGCGACGTTCCAGAAACAGAGATTAATTTCATTGGGACGAAGTCTGTACCACTACTCAACTCTAATTACAGCTACCACCCCTATTGTCATATTATCTTAACTGTCTGCTCTATCCGTACCGTCCTCTCAGCTAATCCAAGACATTCATAACACGATACAATAATAATAATGATGATAATAATAATAATAATAATAATAATAATAATAATAATAATAATAATAATGATCTTCTTCTTCTACACTACACGGGCTAGGCAAAATGCGTGTTCCGCCTCACAGTTGTCTGTCCATCTTTTCACTGGCCTTCCTACATTCTTTGAACCTCTTGGATTGTAGTTAAATGCTGCTTTTGGTAATCTTGTTACGTTCATTCTTTCTACATGTCTAAACCATTTTTCTCTATATCCTTTGATTTTATCATTTAATGGATATATATTTAACTCTGTTCTTATATCTTCATTCTTTAACCGATCCATTCTTGTGCAGCCTTTTGTTCTTCTAAGGAAGTTCATTTCTACACTTTCTATTCTACTTTGTAATTGTTTGGTCATTTTCCAAGTTTCACTCCCATGAAGTAATGCAGGAACTGCCAATGTTTTATAAAACTTTAATCTAGTATCTCTTCTTGTTTCGTTCTTTAATGTTTTATGTATAGTTCCACATATCATTTGAAATTTCGACAGTTTCACATTTACGTCTCTTTCATTTTTTGTGTTTATAGTAAAATTACAACCCAAATAATTAAAATGTGTTACTTGTTCCGGAGGTTTGTTGTCTATTGTGATTTTTGATCTTATGTGTTCACTTCCCCAAAATGCCATTATTTTCGTTTTTTTCCTTTGATAAATAATAATAATGATAATGATGATAATGATCATGATAATAACAATAATAATCAAACTTCACGGATTAGGTTTTTGCCTGTTCCGATCTCACATCTGTTCAGCCCAGCGCTTTCTTGGTCTTCCTACCGATCTTCAACCCCAGGATTATACATCATTGCCATCTTTGGTATCCTATCCTCTGTCATTCTTTGCAGATGTTCTATCCAATTGTTTCTGAGCTCTTCTATTTGTTGAAGAAGTGGTTATACTTTTAGTTCCTCTCTAAAATTCTCATTTCTAATATGTTCTTCTCTTGTACAACCTTTCACAGCCCGTAGGAATCTCATTTCCGTTGCCTGAATTTTACTTTTTTTTTTCTTTTTCCTTCAGGACCCAGGTCTCACTTCCATACATCGCCATTGGTAGTTCCATCGTTGAGTGAAATCTTAGCTGCATATCCTCTCTTACCGGCACTTTAATAATAATATTAATAATATAATTTCATTTTATTTATATACAGATTTTCAATGGTTACACATATTTCTGTGCCTAAGTTCTATTTTCCTTCTCCACTCGTCCCTATCCATTCTCTCCATGTCCTTCAATTCTCTTGTTCTCATTAATAATAATAATGTTAATAATAATAATTATTATTATTATTATAATTTTATTTATATACAGATTTTCATTGTTTACACACATTTCTGTGCCCAAAGTTTTATTTTTTCTCCACTCGTCCCTATCCATTCACCCAATGTCCTCCAGTCCTGTTGTTCTCATTCCAGTTCTTATTTCTTGCATCCATGAGTTTCGAAGTCTTCCTTTCTTTCACCTTCCAACAATATTTATAATAATGTTTAATTATAGCTTCTATACACAGTTAAACAAAGCAGCTATTTTTTTACTACCAACCACATTCTGTTCTATTCTGTTGAAACTTGGAATGAAATCTACTCTACGGTGTTACGTAATTTTGTTTCTGGTTTCGACACGCATCAAGCATTCACATTCGTCTCATACCACAATATTTATTTGAATTGATCCCAGGGTGTCGGGGAGAAGCTACAATCCTTCCTTTGACCATATTCTCCTCTAAGTTGACACACTCAAGCTCGGAGTTGTGAAGAAGTATATGAGTGCGCATACCATTAGATCGCCAAAATCTCATATTGTAAACACGTTTAGTTTGCTAAACCAGACTATTTATACCTAACATGAGATGAGGTATCAGATTAAATGGTTCCAACACGTCCAGAGAATGTCAAATTCCCGTTTACCAAAGATGATTTACCACCTCAACCCTAAAGGCAAAAGAGACCTCGGAAGACCCTTCAACCGATGGAAAGATCAGTTTTTGTAGTCGCAGAACGGGTATCATCACCCAATACTGCATTCGGAAGAAGAAGAAGAAGAAGATGAGATGAGGTGAATGATGATATTAAATGCATGGTTGAAGATGAAATCACATGACGGGGAAGGAAGGGGAGTGGAGCGTATCGGACGGATGAAATCTAGGAAACTATAAGAAAAAGAAAAATCTCGTGTGGCCAACAACCGGTACCCTTCGGAACTGCCAAGATTGTAATCTGGGATTCCAGAACACCAGTTACAGACAATGAACAATACACAAGATGAAATCATATAAATCAGTGCTGCAATCCGAAGAATTACTTTTGATTGTGAAAACTGCAAAGTGATCTTTTGATATTTGATTTTTATCCTTACTGTTGTTTTAGCTCGTAACCGTGGTATCTGGAAATTAAATGGTGGCTATAGTGGTGATGATGATAATTTGTGGCCTGTTACGGTCTCAAGAGGAATTTTCCATCCAGCTCCGTTTTGGACGTTCCAGAGATGTTTTATCTTGAGGATAGTAACAAAGCATAGCTTTTGGAATTCTGCGAGATGACATTAGTTGAATATGAGTTAATTTATAAGGTGATAACTAAAATATATTACTCTTCCTATTATGTTTATCTTCTTCATCTTCTTCTTAACTTCACGGGCTAGGCAAATTGCCTGTGCCGTCTCACAGCTGTTCTGTCCATCTTTTCACTGGCTTTCCTACATTTCTTGAACCTCTTGGCTTGTAGTTAAATGCTGCTTTTGGTAACCTTGTTACATTCATTCTTTCTACATGTCTAAACCATTTATATCTATATTTTTTATTTTATTATTCAATGGATATATATATATATATTTTTAAATTTGAACAAGTTTTTACAACCTGCGTTTTACCCTGTGGGTATATCGCAGGATATTTAGTTTACACTTTATATGGTTTAACAATTAATGGATTACAATTAATATGGATTATTTCAGTGTCTGGAATATTTCATTTATGTATTTGATTGTTTGTGGCATTTTAATAACTTTTCTTAGCACTATATTTGGGTCCTTGATGTGCGCTGGTCTGTTCTTTTCTTGTCGCTTGCAGTGAAGTAAAAGATGCATAGCTGTTTGGTCGTCTTCTGAGCATGGGCACTTCGGTGAGGCTGCTTTTCCAATTCTGTGTAGGTATTGTTGGAATTTTCCATGGTTTGTGAGGAATTGTGTAAGTACGAAAGTTGGATTTAGGACGGTTTCTTGCCTGGTATGGATGTTTGGGAAGAAGAATTTTGTTTGGTGCCTTTGTGTGATGATGTGTACAGCGCGTTCCATATGTCTGTGTAGTATTGAAGGAGCTTTTGTTTACAAAATGAAATAGGTAGTCGGTCATATACTAGAGTTCTTTGAAACGTTGAGTCTATTTTTGCTAGGAAATCTGCCCTTTCGTTTCCGTAGTGTCCAGTGTGGCCTCGGATCCAATAGAAGTTTACTTGATTGTTACTCTGTATGTATTGAAGATCTGCCCTGATTTGACTTACAATGGGATTGGCTGATTTGCTTTTTTTGATTGCTTTAAGTGCTGCGTGTGAGTCAACGTTTATGGCGTATTTAGTTTTAGGTTTTTGTATATTTTTTATCCATTTTAGTGCCATCTGAATTCCGAGCAGCTCGGCTTGAAATACTGAGCATTCGGGGTGGAGTTTTGCTGATTTTGAGAAAACTTCTTTTCTTCCTGTATAGACTACTAGGCCTGCTCCGACATTTCCTTCTGTTTTTGACCCATCAGTGTAGAGGGTGTAATCTCCATCTCCACCAGAGCCTGTGAGTTCTATTTGATGTCTAGGGTTTTCAGTCCCTCTTCACTTTTTGGAATTTCTGCTTTCGATAACTCGGGTAAGACTACTGTAGTCTTCTTGTTATGATTTAGTGCCCAGATGTAATTTCTTAGTCTGAGTTCCAGTTCTATTGGGAGAGCATTTGCTATGACTGTGAGTACCTCTGTAGAGACCGAACGATATGATTTTGTCATGAATATCAGGATTTGTCTTTGTATTCTAGTTAGTTTGTCCATTTGTGATTTGTAGCGAATTTGTTGGTACCAGACGCTACAGGCATAAGTTATGGTTGGTAGTAGGCAGTATTTGTATATTGTAATTAGGTGGTTGAATGATAGCCCCCAGGATGATCTTGAGCAGCGAATTAGTTTTCTGCAAAGTGGACTGTGTTTTATGATGTAGGTTCTGAATATGTTGACTCCATGTGAGGTTGCTATCCAAAGTCACTCCCAAATAATTAATTTGTTTGACGACAGGTATATTGCTCTCTTGTATTGTTTGGTGTGTTCGATATTTTTGTAGTTGGCGACAAAACATTGGCATCATACTACATTTCTGTTTTGCTAATTCCAGTTTGTTTTCTTTACACCATCCTTCAATTCTGGAAAGAGCATTTGAAATAATATTTGGTATATCGTTATGGAGTGACCCCTTGACCAGCATCATTACATCATCTGCATATATGACTACCTCTAGGTGTTCTTGTAGCTGTGATAAGTTTTCAATCAGATCGTCAGCTATGAGATTCCATAATATTGGTCCGAAAACCGATCCCTGTGGGCAGCCTTTGTAGATGTACGCAGCCTTCTTGCAATTAGATAGTGTTAGGTTTGCGCTCCGGTCTTTCAGGAAATCTGTGATTATTTCATAGATGTTGCTGGGGCAATTGTACTTCCTTAGAATCGTAAGTATTTTTGGATGCCAGGCGTTGTCAAAAGCACCCTTAAAGTCGAGGGCTACTAAACAGCATCTTATCGTCTTGATTTTGTATTCATTAATGGTATCTGTAATCTTCCGTATGGCGTCGATTGTGGATGTTCCTGCCTTGAAGCCATATTGCTGACTTTTGGTGTTTCCAGATGTAACCAGATATGTTGAGAGTCTGTCGGCTACTAATTTCTCGTAACATTTTACAGGAACAGACAAAATACTGATTCCTCTGTATCCGTTTACACTTGTGAGTTTGCTCTTGTCATTTTTTGGGATTGCTATAACTGTTGCTTTCTTCCATTTTTCGGGGAAACAGCCTAGTTGGAGGCATTTGTTGAATAATCTCTGCCAGAAGTGTGGCAGAATGCGATGGATGTGCTGGACGATGGTTTCATCTAGACCGTCGGGACCTGGCGCTTTTTTGGGCGGCAGGTTTTCAATTATCATCGTTACTTCTGTCTCGCTGAATTCTATATCTACCGCAGTAGAGGATGTCCATTTATTTTTCACCAGGTCTCTCGTGGCTTTCTGGTTTGGCGTGTGTCTTCGTTAATCTGGTCCTTAGGGAAGAACTTTTCGAGTAAGGCCTCTGCTGTGTCCTCTGCGGAAGTAGTTTGTGTTTCGTTTTCACGCGTGAGTGTGCTCGGTATGGTTTGTTTCATAAAGTTGTTTTTACATATTCTGTGCAGTTTCCAGTTTTGTGGAATTTACGTTCTGACAGAAGGCTTTCCACGATTCCAGTTTTGCTTGTTTAATCATTGTCTGGTATTTACTTCGAATTTCGTGATAGCGATTTCGGTACAATGGTATAAGCTCTGCGACTTTGCATTTTTTGTAGCGTCTTCTTGCAGCGTTTGTGTGTTTTCTCTGGATTGTGAGTTCTGTAGTCCACCACGCTACGTGTTTGTTTGTCGGCCTAAACGGCGGGAACGTTTTAGTGCAGATTTGTTCTAAGTCATCCCATATATCGTTGATCAGTTCATTTAGTTGAGTCGATTGTTCTACTTCACTCAGTTCCAACATCCATCGTGTTCCTGCTGCTTGGACAAGTGAGTGAAACTGTTCCCATTTACCTTTTCTTGTGGCATATTTTCTAGTGGAGAACGTTGTGTCTCGCCTTCTGTCTCCAGTGTTTGCTTGAGTGATGTCGAAGCTTATTGCGTTATGGTCTTAACTCTGTTCTTATATCTTCATTCTTCAATCGATCGAATCTTGTGCAGCCTTATGTTCTTCTAAGGAAGTTCATTTCTAACGCTTTGTATTCTAATTTGTAATTTTTTGGTCATTACCCAAGTTTCACAACCATAAAGTAATGCAGGAACTACTAATGTTTTATAAAACTTCAATCTAGTATCTCTTCTTGTTTTGTTCTTTAATGATTTATGTATAGTTCCGCATATCATTTGAAATTTCGACAGTTTCGTATTTATGTCTCATTCAGATTTTGTATTTATAGTAAAATTACAAGCCGAATAATTAAAACGTGTTACTTGTTCTAGAGGTTTGTTTTCTATTATGTTTGTTTCTATATGTTCATTTCCCCAAAGTGCCATAATTTTTGTTTTTCCTTTTGATATTTTAAAATTATATTCTTGGCATAACTGATTCAATTTATGTACAGATTACTGCAAATTATTTTTTTTTCTTGGATAATAACCGCATCATCAGCATACGTTAAAACGTTTAATATTTTGAAAAGGTCCATTCTTATACTTATATTAACATTTCTTTTCTAATTTTGGATAATGTCAATATATAATATTTTTGTTGCTATTATTATTATTATTATTATTATTATTATTATTATTATTATTATTATTATTATTAACAGTAATCTACATTTTTTATAATTTATCCAAATTTTAACATGCTCTCAATATTTTGGCATGTTTATAGACCTAATTCATCAAAAATGAATTCTTCAAAAATTTGGATTCATGTTTCATGATATTGTTTATTGATAACGGAAAATATGTTTTATAAATAATGGAGTCAGGCGTAACTTTGCGGATAGTCATTTATATATTAAGTAAAACAATTTACCTTAGTAGTAGATGCCTAATTCCGATAAAATAGTCAGCTATCAATATGGGATTCAAATATGTCCAATTAAAACCACAGATACAAGTAAAAGTGATAACACAAGAAACATACCCAAAATGATCATACGTGCCTGGATCAATTTGGGTATGTTTTTGTCTTGTTTTATCACCTTTAAAGGTATCTGTGGTTTTAATTGGACAGGTTAACATCCCAGATTGATTGCTGACTATTTTAGCGGAATTAATACTAATATAAATTATTTTATTTTATAGTTATTTTTAATTTTGAAAATATAACTTAACTTCCGATCTGATTATCTCATAGTTTTTAAACAGATATGATCGCATTATAAAGGCTGTCCGCTCTTAAAGTGTTCATCAAAACAAAACCATTTGACTTGCTCGCTTTTCGTTGGTTATAGACACCGACGCCACGTAGCCTACAATGTAAAAGCAATATGTACGCGAAAAAGTAGTTCCCTTCATTAAATTAAAAATATGTCCTCTGAATGTACTTGTTATTCTTCGTGAATGAAAATAATAATATTCAAAACATAGAAACTATTATATAATATACCTAATCAATAATTACAACTTAAAATAGTTTATTACATATGGGTGATGAATATTAGTCGTGTTTCAGTCGATTCTCATGAAACAAAATGGCTGAATGTGTCGAGTTTTGTGTTGTTGTGTCATCTCCCTGTCAAAAGTGACAGTAATTGTGGCGCGAATGACGGAAGGATACAATTATTGGCGTTTGTTGATGTTAGGATCACTCTAAGAGCGGAATACCTTATTATGCCCTTGAGGTAGTAGGAGATCAAAGCTCCTTAGTTTCCTTGACGTGTCTGCTTCAGACAAAACACTCGAAAACTCTTCCTTAAGCTGCCAATATTTTTATTTCAAACTCCTTTTGAAATAAGCCTATTGAAAGAGACGACATTACTCAATAATTTTTTTATCCACTGAAGACTGGCACATTTAGTGTGATGTTTAATCGATCGATCGATCGATCAACAGCTGATTCCTAAGTAATGACTGCTGAAGATCTTTATGACTTCACAGTGGTGTAGATTGCCAGTCATATATATTTTTTGGTTTTGTTAATGAAATGTAAATCCAGATAAATATTTAGAGATGAAACTTTAAAGATTTCATTTGGTTGCTGCTTGCCAAAATTTTTCATTTTCCTTACGTCAATATTATGTTTCTTTTCTCTCTCTGTCTTTTTTTTCATAGCCCTTTAAGTCTAGCCTTAGCCGCTTCTTTGTTAGGAGTTTCTTCACCAAGTTAACTTACTCTTATTTCCCTAAAGATATCATTAGTGATATGTGGTCAGTATACCGACCTAATGAGATGTCTGATAGGAAACTAAAGTATTACTTGGATATATGAAGGTCGATCAATTTTGCATATATGCCTCTTTTTCAGGCTTAAGGTTCTTTAGCAAGCCGTAAAATCTTCAGACTCGGGATCCACGGCTTAAAGTCCTTCCCGGAGAACTTGTTCCTGGACTATACAATCCTAAAAAATCCTTAGGACTATTATGTGCTGCTGTAACTCTAATTAAAAATAAAATAGTGTCTACTTTAATGCCCATTTTGAAGATATTTAGTGCCTTTTTGCCTATTTTATATTTTAGTGCCTAATAATCGGTCTCTAGATATCATGCTCGTCTCTGTTTCCAGATTTGTTGGGTTTTTGAGGGAGCAATAATAAAAAATCCCGAGGAAGACTTCCTTCGTAAGAGAAGTAAAATCGTGGGTACAGTGTCGCATATTTATAGGATGTAAAATAATTTCAAGTCTGTAATATAAGGCCTGTGAACAAAATGTAGGGATCATTTCATACCCAGAATTGAATTACGATGTTAATTACCTATATATCAACTTCATTAACCCTTAAATTGGCAATGCATCCTATAGGATACATTATTTGGTTGAATTTATTCAATATTTTTTAATAAGACAGAAGATAACGAATGAGTAGAAATTTCTTAAACATGTGTTGAATTACACAATATACCTGATAATAACAGTTAAGCATAATAATAATAATAATAATAATAATAATAATAATGTTTTATTTATTCTGGTAGAGTTAAAGCCATAAGGCCTCCTCTTCCACTCAACCAGCACAAATACAAATAAATATTTGACAAATATAGATATACACTATACTAATTAACTATGATTTGAGAGAAGTAGATTATACAGGGAATGATTGGAAAGCATTAGTTCAGGATAGGGATGTATGGAGAGCTTATGTCCGCGCGGTCATGCACCTACGGGTTCGATAGTGCCAGTGAGTAAGTAAGTAATTATAAAGAGTTAAAAATACATTAAATGTTGCAATGTAAATTTCATGTAGAAGCAACATCTTATACGATAATAACAATAATAATACGATGATGATAATAGTAATAATAATAGTCTAAATATGGTAAATTATACGAGAAACGCCAATTAATAATATATGTACCTTACACTGGGTAATGATGTAATCGAGGTTACAACAAATATAAATTTAGATTTCTTTTAAAATGCCAATATCCGGCAGCCCCGTATTTCTTTTGATAGGGAATTCCAGTTGCGAGAAGTGAATATAGTATATGACATGGAGTGATTTCGTTTTCGGTACGATCCGACATATTTAAATAACTGACAGGAGAAATTAGTCATCATCATCATCACTCCAATTGCCCGTTCCGACTTCATAATGCATCAGCCCAACGTCTTCTAGGTCTTCCAACATCACGTCTTCCTCTTGCTTGATAATTTCTTGCTAACAATGGATATCTCTCCTTACTCATTCCATCCATGTGATCAATCCATTTCTGTCTGTAATTCGTGACTTTATCCAATAAAGGCTGTACTTTCAATTCTTCTCTTATATCCTCATTTCTTATTCTATCAAGTCTTGTACATCCTTTTACTTGTCTTAGGAACCTCATCTCCGCCGTCTGTATTCTATCCTTCTGTTTTTTTTCACTGGAGCCCAAGTTTCACATCCATACAATATTGTGGGAACCGCCATAACATTATACATTTTTATCTTGGTTTCTTTTCTAATTTTATTTTTGAATGTTCTCTGTATTGTTCCACACACCGTTTGAAATTTATTTATTTTGGAGTCAATATCTCTTTCCACATTGTAGACAACATCACAGCCCAAATATTTGAAACTAGACACCTGTTAGTATTTTAGCAATTTAGGGTTAAACAAAATAATACGGCACCTATTTATTGCAGTAAGCAGTACGTTGCGGTCTTCCTGTAGATCAATTTAGTTGTGACCAAGTCGTTAAGAAAAAAAAAAGAACTTGAAATTATTAACAGATTACAATTTTAATTAATTTTTTGTTTGTTAGTTTTATTTACATGACTATTAGTAAAATAAAATAAAAACAAAATGAAAATAGTGACCTCTGGATGGAACTAGGTCAGGCTTATGCACTAGAGCGTCACAGTCAGCACGGTCTCTTAGCAACCGCGAGATAAGGGTTGTGATGAATAATTTGCAAATAATCACTCTCATTGCGAGAATTAGAAAATTATTTTATTTTGCAATTATAACTTCACTCTTGGTTATATTCACTTGAGTCCTCTTCCACCGAAAGGTGTAGATTATTTAAGAGAGATTTCCATTCCTCACACTTTAAGCTGTCGTTTTTGCCCTTTTACAATTTATTCCCATCTCCCTAGTGACAATCTAAATTCTTTTATCCCATGTTCCAGCGCGGCTGCTGGCCTTACATCCACATGTGTTAATCACAGAGGTAGGCGATCATCGAGCCAGCGTAGGGGTGACATGTGGTCAGCATGTCGTTTCCCCCAGCCGTTATAGCTGGTCTTCTCAACCTGGAGTCGCTACTTATTGTAGCTACCTAAATGCCTCTCGATGCTGGGTGGACACCGGTCCGATACTGGCCGAAATTCCATGAGAAAATTTCTTCCCCCATGGCGACTCGAACCAGCGGAAGTCTTTTAGCTCTGCGCCAAGGCTTCTTACCTTAACCATTCGGCTACGGCGCGGGACCTTATCCCATGTTAGTCAGAGCATTTCTTGGGGATCGATTCTCAGTGTCCTTGTTTGTCATGCTGGGATTATTTATTTTCCAAACTGATCACATGATCAAATCATCTTCCTTCCTTCTTTCTTTTCTTCCTTCTTTCCTTTCTTCCTTCTTTCCTTTCTTCTTTTTTTTTCTTTCTTCGTTATTTATTTTCTTCCTTCCTTCCTATGACCCTTGCAGCCCGAGTTTGTTTCTGGACTCCACTTTTTTATCAATCAAATTTAGTTGCGTTTATTTCTCTATAGAGGTAGTAAATGTCATGTGATCACTTGATTAGCATGTTGCCTCAAAAAATATCTAGAAGACAACTAAGTTATTTGTTAGAAGGAGGAAGTCGGTAATATTTAGCTCAATGGCGTCCAAAAAGAGACTATTTTAGTGCACCGATGCTCCTTTTTTATATATCCGGCCCTATAGTACATAGGGTATATGGAATATACCTTAATCGTCCCAGAAAAAATCACTAAATGATGAAAAAACGCCATTAAAATCGGTCAAGTAGTTTTCGAGCCCATAAATGAGAGAGATACACACACTCGCTCATTTTTATATTAAAAACTCCAAGCGCGATAGGCCTAGAAGGCCCTTGGCCTACCACCCGGCTGCTGGCCTCGCATCCACATGTTTATTACAGAAGTAGACGATCATCCAGCCAGTGTAGGGGTGACACGTGGTCAGCATGTCGGGTCCCCCAGTCGTTATAGCTGGTCTTCTCAACCTGTCATTTTTATATATAAATAAATGTATACTTGGTTATCCTTGCTTATTTAGTTGTAAAATACTGGCAATAAATGTGTTACAGTTTATTGATATATTGGCGAAATACGTGTTGTTGTGAATACTACTGTAATGTTACTTTTCAGGTCATTTCACAAGACTGAAATCAGACAGGGTATGGAATAATATTATACAAAGCCAATAAAATTAAAATCACCAATTTAAAAGGTTAAAATACTTAATATTGTGTCAATATTATATCTTGATAATGGTAGCGTCGCTACTGAAACGCGATGACTCTTTTAACTTTTTAAATTGGCAATTCAGGTTTTTATTGATTTTATGTAATAAAAGTTTATCACTTGAGCCCGGATTTGTATGCAAAATACAGTACTAAATATGCACCATAAATATGCAAAAACAGATTGTAATAAAATCAAATAAAGTATTTGCTTTGTGGGTAATCTTAGCTTATTCCTGGCTGTTACAGAGGTAAGGAAGATTTTCATGAGGTTTTCTTGCGTGAAGCTCCTTCGTCTGTCAGTGAAGAAGGTTTTATACAATGGAAATCTCCTTTCTACATCACATGATGTCATAGGTGCATGTAAACACCACAGTTCTTCTTCAGAGAATTCCATTTCAGTTACGATTTTTTCACTATCACCAGAGAGCATTTTGCTAATTTGACAAATTCTATTGTAGCCAGGATTTTTATTTAATACTTCACTAAGCCTATCAAATGTGATTTTATCAATACCCTAATATTATTTTTCAAGGCCCACGAGTATTCCCTTCTTACACAGATGTGAATATAAAGGTAAAGTGATCCCACTACAGGCCTCAGGAGGCCCTTGGGGTAGTAGGAGGTTAAGGCTCCCACTTTTTCTTGACAATCGGCACTTGATGTCAGCCTGGTTGTCAGCCCTGCGTGACGGCCGCCTTTACCCCAGAACAAGCGTCTGGTACTCATTTCAGTTAGAGGCTGAGTCGACCCCAGGGCCATTGTGCCGCCAGAAGGTTTGGGCTAGTTTAAAAATCCTGACCCCACCGGGACTCGAACCCTCGACCTTCCGGCTTGTAGCGCAGTGCCTTAACCACTACGCTATGGCGTGCCCCCTTAGATGTGAATATACGTTACGCTTATATTCAACTGATTGCAGAGACTTTATTAATTAAAAAAAATATTAATTACTAATTAATTAATTACTAGTAATTAGTTGAAGGGAAAATTATAATTTAATGCCACATTAGGAGTAAAATATGCATTTATGCATTAAAAATCTGAAATAAGCATTTCCTCCCCGAATATGCATTTTCTATGCATTATCAAATTCCGCTCAAATTGTCTGTGAAGGGATCACTTAACATGTAAATCATTTCCACATACTTTTTAATGCGTAAAAGAAAACATGCATTTCGCATACAAATTCGGGCTCTGTATATCACCAAGAAGATGCTATTTATTAAATACTTCGGAATAATAGTAATTTAGACGACTAGTTACAAAAGCAGAGGTTTAGTAACGAGATGATCTCTAAGAGCAGAGAGTTACTAAACTTAATCTTGTAACATGTCATCTACAATATTTTATGTGTGTTCAGAGTATTTTAGTATATGTTGTATATTTTAGTATATTTAATTAAATCTATTTATTGCGGAAATTATGTGTTTAGAGACAGAGCAATATGGGTTAGGGGAGGGAAGATGATAAATCAACGGACGTTGTTATTATATTCTGCAATATAATTATCAGTTATCATTAAAGTCTGTTTTATGTTTTGTTGAACCTGTATTTCATGTTTTGTTAGCGTGTTTTGTTAGAATATAAAATATAGGTTTTGTTTTCTAGTAACTACGAACTAAAGGTCACTGATTGTTATAGTAATGTATAAATAATTGAAGGGCTTAGGGCAATAACATGATAAGCCACACATTGTTTTTTCTGAGATATAAGGATTTTAATGTTTCAAAAAATTATAAATACTAATTGGGAAGTATTGTTGTTATTAATAGTACATTGTGTGTGTATATATGTTTTAACTCATCACTGTTGCACTTACAAATTATTTTATGGATATTTGAATACATGTATTTGCTGTCATTGTAATAAATGACATTTCTTAACAGAATGTGGCTTATCATTGAACAGGCAGCTGATTGGAGAAGACTACTTAACAGTGAACTACATGGTCTTTATAGGAAGCCAGATATAATAAGAACAGTTAAGTCTCGTAGACTGCGATGGGCAGGACATGTGGCACGAATGGGGAATAAAAGACATGCATGGAAGCTTCTTGTGGGAAAACCAGAGGGAAAACGCCCAGTTGGTAGACCAAGAATAAGGTGGGAGAATAATATTAACTATGATTTGAAGGAAGTAGATTATACAGGGATAATTGGAAAACATTAGCTCAGAATAGGGATGTATGGAGAGATTATGTCCGCGCGGCCATGAACCTACGGGTTCGATAGTGCCAGTGAGTTAGTTAGTTTATGTGGCTTATCATGTCCTAAGTCCTTCAATTTTAGAATACAGTAGCTAAACATATTTTCTTCCAGTTACAGTCGAATTTCTTCCCCCAGTGATAACTGATGGGTTCAATAATGAACTGTCATGCGCAAGAAATTCTGCGAGACAAAATAAAATAAAAACCATATGATTGGTAACAGTACTTAATAATAATAGAAGGACCCAGACATGTTTACTCAGACGATAAATAATAAAAACTATAAATTATTAAGGTCGTAACTTATAGCCTGGGGTTATCTTCACGAGAAGCGTGTTTAGCTCTAATGCGGTAAGTTTAAAACAATAAACGAAGAAAACCTTCAATTTCCATCCCCAGACCAGCATCGTGCTCATCCGGTCAGACCTTCTTACTCAGTTCATAAATCAATATTTCCTAATTAATTGTAATGACAAAGTAATTTGTTTAATGCTAATGTAAGTACCTGATATATAGAGTCAGGATTTTTATATAATGAAAGATAAGATTGCAATTACAGATCCTCATCATCATCCTAAGGCGCGACAACTTCAACAGTGAGAGTTTTGGCCTTCTCAACAATCCCCCTCCATGCCAATCTGTCTCTTGCCATATTCAATTTAGTCACTTTCATTTTCTTTAGATCGTTCATCGTGTCATCCTCCCATCTGATCTTCGGTCTTCCAACAGCTCTACCTCCTACATGTTTCCATTTATAGAGTTTCTTGACCAGTCTCTGATCATCCATTCTTATCAAATGTCCAAGCCAACCAATTCTAAGAGATCTTATATGGTTTACTATATTCTGATTTTTTATTAATTTATTTAGTTCGTTATTTGTTTTGATTCTCCAACACTTACCAGTTCCTCTCTATTTGGTCCAAATATTCTTCTTAAATATTTTATTTAAAAAATTAATAATTTCTGTTTTATTGTTTCTTTTAGGACCCAAGTTTCACTAGCATATTTAACTTACTGGTCTAATGAGTGTGTTGTATAACCTTATTTTTGAAGTTTTTTATATTAATTTGCTTTTAAATAAGGTTTCCATTTACCAATCTTTTCTTAATTTCCTCTTCTAATGCATTATGTCCTACACTAAGAAATTAAGACTGGAAGTAAATATCAATAAAACTAAATATATGGTCACACTAGACAAACATTATATAATGGAAATGGACAGCTAATGACAAATGAGGGAAATTTTGAGGAAGTGGCTGAATCCAAATAGCTAGGAACAACAATCACAAATAGGAATGAGATGCACAAGGAAATTAAAGGCTCAATTCTGGAAATGCGTGCTATTATGCATTGCAGACACTCTTGATGTCCCAACTCCTTTCAAAAAACGTTAAACTGAAAATATATAAAACTATTCTTCTTCTTCATCTACTACTACAAGGTTTAGGCTATGCAGCCTGTTCCGGCGAAGTTAAAAGTGGAGTCCATCTTCTACATGGTCGGCCAACATCTCTTGTTCCTCTGGGATTATACAGGAAGGTTCTTTTTGGTATTCTTTCGTTGTTCATTCTCATTAAGTGTTCTGTCCATTTCATATTATTTTCGCTGATTTTATCTTCAATTTTATATATATTTAATTCTTCTCGTATAGTTTCATTCCTTATTCCATCCGCTCTTGTATATCCTTTCACATTACGTAAAAATAGCATTTCCGCAGTCTGTATCCTGCTTTTATCCCTTGATTTCATTATCCAATTTTCACTTCCATACAACAACAAAGGAACAGTCATTGTTTTATATAATTTAAGCTTCGTATCTTTCCTTGTTTTCCGACCTAAGGTTCTTTTTATGGTTCCACAAATAGCCTGCAATTTATTTACTTTATTTTCTATATCTTTATTTTCTCTATAAGTTATATTACATCCTAAATATTGGAAATGTGATATTTGTTCTATTATTTTGTTATCCAGTACAATTTTTTATCTAATTCCATATTTACCAATAAATGCCACTACTATTATTCTACCAGTTATATTATATGGGTGCGAAACATGGACTCTTACTTTAAGGGAGGAAAGGAGATTACAAGTATTTGAGAATAAAGTACTTAGGAAAATTTTTTAAACAAGAGAGAGATGAACAGACAGGTGAATGGAGAAGACTACATAACTATGAACTACATGGTCTTTATAGGAAGCCAGATATAATAAGAACAGTTAAGTCTCGTAGACTGCGATGGGCAGGACATGTTGCACGTATGGGGAATGAAAGACTTGCATGGAAGCTTCTTGTAGGAAAGCCAGAGGGAAAACGCCCAGTTGGTAGACCAAGAATGAGGTGGGAGAATAACATTAACTATGATTTGAGGGAAGTAGATTATACAGGGAATGATTGGAAAGCATTAGCTCAGGATAGGGATGTATGGAGTTCTTATGTCCGCGCGGCCATGAACCTACGAGTTCGATAGTGCCAGTGAGTAAGTAAGTAAGTAATGCATTATGTCCTACTTTGGTACCTAGACATTTAAATTATTCTACTGAGTTAATTTGTATGTCATCAATTTGTAGGTTTTCATATTTTCTGTTGCGATTACATTTTAAATATCTTGTTTTATCTTGATTTATTATTAGACTAACTTTTTTGATTCCTCTTTAGATTTTACAATACATATAGTATATATTATTCAACTGTTTGTGTGTGGAACCAAGACAAAATACAGTCAGAAGTCTTACTTCTCATTATACTATTCAGCTGTTTGTGTGTGAAACCAAAACCAAAGACAGTCATAAACCTAACTTCTAACTCTACTATGTTGCAATCTTACCTTTTAGTACATAACAATCCTAACTCTACTGATATATCAGTCTTCCTCAATTAAAATGGCTTTTGTTTGAAAAAAACTTCGTCAATTAGTAAAAAATCATTTAGGCCTTTCAGAATATATTCCATTTCGCCTTGTTATTTGGTACGAAATGACACGCCGAAGATGGAATTTGTTCTGAAAGGCTTAAATGATTTTAATAATTGCCGAAGTTTGAAACCTTGCTCCTTGGGATCAGAGGCCGATAATTTAACATTTTTTTTTTTCCACGGCGCGACAGGCCTAGAAGGCTCTTGGCCTACCGTCCGGATGTTGGCCTCACATCCACATATGCTAATCACAGAGGTAGACGATCATCCAGCCAGTGTAGGGCTGACACGTGGTCAGAATGTTGTTATAGCTGGTTTCTCAACCTGAAGTCGCTACTTATTGTAGCTACCCAAATTTCTCACGATGATGGGTGGGCACCGGTTCCATACTGGTCGAAATTCCAAGAGAAAATATTCCCCTATGAGGACTCGATCCAGCGCAAGTCTCTTAGCTCCGCGCCAAGGCATCTTGCCTTAAATACTCGGCTACGGCGCGGGCCAATATAACATTTTACCATTTTTTCTTTCAGAATTTCTGTTATTTCCTAATATAAAAATTTAAATTACGAGATTTTGAAATAACATAATTTGCTGCTAATATTTCAATTCATTCTTGTTTTTCTACGATTGAAAAGAGATTTTCCATTGATATGGATTATCGGAGAGATTTCATTGTCTGTTTCATGGAGGATATTTGTTTTTGCGATGTTAGTTGGTATTTGCTAATTGCAGATTTGAATGGTTGGTTTTGAATCGAGAGGTATGAATGTGAAAGCGTATATTAGCATAACGTTAACAGATGTTGCGCAGCCACAATATTATCAATTACTGGAACTGCTTGTTCAACAACACAGAGAATATAGACACTCCGGTTAAATAGATATGACTTTGTAATCAATTATGTACAGTCTTTGGGAATAAACATCAACTTCTAAGATAACTAATAACACGTTTTTATTCAGAATACCTGTATTTACTTCAAGAATTGTGCATAGTGAATCCTATGATAATTGTATTTCAGGTTGAAAGTTTACTTCGATATTTCTGGGTTTGACCAGTCTCATGGGCTAGTGGTCAGCGTTTTTGACTACAGTTCACGAAGTCCCGGGTTCAATTCCCGGTCAGGCCATGGAATTTTTTTTCCTAAACGAAATTATTTCTGTGGTTGCCCATGGTCTCCGTCTTCCAGGTGCCCCAGCCTATGAAATCGGTTACAATTCTGCCATGCCCAGGGGAGAAAACCAGAAATGTCATAAATGATGACCTGAAAGAATTGCACAAAACATAATTTTTTTCTCCAGATTACGGGTATTTGCATTAGGATATTGCGTAGTAATTCCTATGATAATTGTATTTCAGGTTAAAAGTATACTTCGATTTTTCTAGGCTTTTGGTGCGCAAATTGGAGTAAAAAATAGCATGATTATACACGTAGATAGTAGTCAAATTAAATCAGTGTCAGCGTTTAAGTATTAGGGTACAATAGTGATCTCTTAGGATTGGATGGTTTGGTCATCTTCTGATAAGAATGGATCAACAGAAATTAGTTAAAAAAAACTATGTAAATAGAAGCCTGCAGGAACTAGAGCTGTTGGCAGACCTAAGATTACATGACAGGACGATGTTTGGGAGGATTGGAAGATGAGGGTGATAAACCTGAAATTGGAAGATAGAAGAGTCTGGAGGAAGATTATTGAGAACACCAAAACATTCAATTTTGAAGTTGTAGTGCCTTAAGATGATGATGGTAATATAATAAGACCATTGTGTATTCAATGGTGTTTGCGTTTTTTTTTCTCTAATGCCACCTACTGTACTTTATGTGATTTCGATTCCGCGCTGGGCGTATAGATGGTGTTAATGTGGCTTATTTTCAATTTACGCACCACTTCGGTAGATCACTTAGATGATATATTCTTGAATTGCGTGCAGAGGAAGATTAGGATGAGTGCATGTTTATGTGTTTATTTAGTGTGATTTGTGCTGTATGGGAGATGTGATGAAGAGAAAGGAGAAAGCGAAACCCTGTGTCGGCACCCTGCCTAGACTTAATTTCCCCATCCGATGGAAGAATCGCTATCAACAGTAGGCCTGCCACATACATTCTCAACATATGTACTGAGGAGAGGTTTGCAATTTAATGCAGAAATCTGTGCATAATCTTGCGTTTAAAAATTGTATTCCGTCACCCTCCTGGCCACGAGATTGAACATTTTGACAACTATAGGGGAATCAGTTTGTTAAACACATGCTACAAAATTTATGCAGACATTTAAAATGGAAAATTGAACATTTTCAGTGAAAAATTCCTTATGGAATGTCAAAATGGATTTAGGAAAGGACGATCTTGTATTGATTCAGCATTTTCTGTTAAACTATTGCTTGAAAAAAGAAGAGAATTCAACTTAGAAACACATTTTGCTTTCATAGATTTTGAAAAAGCATTCGACACAGTCAAGAGATCAAACCTCTTAAATATATTGGAAGACAGAAATATACCAAATTTACTTCGGCAGAACATACAAAAATTTACAAAGACAACACCATAAAGATTAAATTAAATAACAGATTTTCTGAAGAAGGAATTATAAATCGTGGTGTGAGACAAGGCTGCCCCCTATCCCCAACAATGTATATCAATGAAGTAATATGTTGCTGGAACAAAAAATATAAATTTGGAATAAGAATATCAGAAAATAGAAAATTAAACACCATATTGTTTGCAGATGACCAAATAATAATAGCAAATTCCGAAGATAATCTACAGAAAGGTCTGTATGAACTTAACAAAATTACAGAAGAATATGGATTAAAGATATCTACAGAAAGAACAAAAATTATGGCATTTCAAGGTGTAGATCCTGTCAGAAGTAAAATTGTACTGGACAATAAAATTTTGGAGCAGGTGAATAAATTCACATATCTAGGATGCAATATTTCATATGAAGAAGAAAAAGATGTAAATGCAAAAATATCTAAATTTTAAAGAATTTTAGGGTTAATAAATTCTATCTTCAAGCCACAGTTAGTCCAAAAGCATTCTAGACTGAAAGTGTATAAAACACTGGCTCTTCCAACTCTTTTGTATGGTAGCGAAGTATGGACGTTGAAACAGAAGGATATACAGAGACTTAGATCTGCTGAAATGAGATACCTTCGGAGGACTGCAGGATACACACTACTAGATCACAAAAAAATGAAGACATCTTGGAAGAATTACACATGGAATCTTTAGAAAACAAAATTTCTGATTATAAGTCAAGATGGATGCAACATGTTCATCGAATGGAAGATCACAGAATACCCAAACAAAGATATCAACCTGCAGGAAGAAGAAGACCAGGACGTCCACTCAAAAGACTTTTGGATGGTGTTTCTCTTGAGGCCGAAACAGGTCAACAAATGACCTAAATTCGTGAATGTACTATGATGATGATGATAATTAAACGAATTTTACAATTACAATTTTCAACCCCGCCTGGTATAGAATCCGGGCCCGCTGGTCAGTAAGCATGCTACCACCTGAGCCAATACAATGAGTTCTATAAATCATCAGATATAGTTACAGATATTGAAGTAAACAGGCTAAAATGGGCAGGGCATACGCAGAGGATAACAAAAAAATGAAGTAGTTAGAAGAATATAGATGACTTTAACTCATGCCCTAAATGGGAGTCAATGACCAATCACGTTTCAATGATTTCTGTTTTACAACCAATCAGATGAAGCGTACCAATTGTTTCTCATTTGTTTTCAAACATCGCCGTTTACATTAAATATATAAATATTTTAAAATAACTATAGTTAAATAATGATGTGTGAGTAAACAGCTTAATTTTATTCGTTAAATAGTCCTAACAAATGCCACTCTTGATTTCCAAATTCTCTATATAAATTGGAAATCACTCGTGGCATTACTTATGATAAGCCAGAAGGAAGATGGAGAACCGGAAGATCGAATGTTTGAGATGGATGGATGGATGGAGTACTACTGAATGTCAAATCTTTAAAACTCGAGAGTTAGTGGACAGACTGCTTACAATCTTTGACATATGTGCACTTCCAAACATTACTATAAATAATGTAATTATCCTTGCCAGATATAATAAGAACAGTTAAGTCCCGTAGACTGCGATGGGCAGGACATGTTGCGCGTATGGGGAATGAAAGACGTGCATGGAAACTTCTTGTAGGAAAGCCAGAAGGAAAACGCCCAGTTGGTAGACCAAGAATGAAGTGGGAGAACAACATTAACTATGATTTGAGGGAAGTAGATTATACAGGGAATGATTGGAAAGCATTAGCTCAGGATAGGGATGTATGGAGATCTTATGTCCGTGCGGCCATGAACCTACGGGTTCGATAGTGCCAGTGAGTAAGTAAGTAATGTAATTATCCTTTATTCTTCTTTAGTAATAGATCTTGGACTACATCTAGACGCAAATTTAACCTGGCAAACACAAGTGCAACACATATGTAAAAAGACTTTCTCCATCTTACATTATCTTATACGTTTGAAGAATTTTCTCCCAGTTTCGTTAAAACAAACCCTTGTGCAGAATCTTGTGTTGCCACACTTCGATTGTTGTGACGTTATATATAATGACCTAAAACTATGACTTGTCGCAGAGACTGCAGCGTGTTTATAATGCTTGCGTTCGTTTCATTTTCAATATCCGCCATTATGATTATATTTCCGAACACTTCAATAACCTCTCATGGCTCCGTCTTACTGGCAGACGTAAATTACACTCTCTTTCACTTCACAAAATTCACAATATTCTGAATTCCTACACTCCTAGTTATCTGGCATCCAGATTTGAGAAGTTATCTTCTTACCACAATATTGTCACAAGATAATAGTCTGCTAACAATCCCTCTTCATAGCACTTCCTCATATTCTACTTCTTTCACAGTAGCCTCTGCCCGCTCCTGGAATACCCTTCCTCAAGATATCAGGGGTTGCCGCACACTTGGTACTTTTAAGTCACGCTTATACAGTTACCTGTTGTCAAATAATTAATTATTCTCTATAGTTAAATTGTCCACCGCTGTGGTCTCGAGGTAGCATGCTGCCTTGTCACGCAGGGGGCCCGGGTTCGATCCCCGGTCGGGGCAGTTTTTCTGGGTGAGGTTTTTATCGGGGTTTTTCTCACCTGTAAGACAAATGTCAGGAAAACTTTGAGGCCCAAACGGTCCCCGAAATCATATGGCCATCATCATCATCATCGTTCACCGGCGTGGAAAGCAACGGGAAGCTACCACACCTACAATTCCCTAGTAAAGCTGCAAGCATAGCATGAAAATGCTATGATTGCAGTGAAGGACCTGCCTTCGGGCAGAATTACTATGGATGGATAGTTAAATTTATCTTATGCCATTAATAGTTTTTTTATCATTTTTCTATCTTGTATATTTTATATTTCAATCTTTAAACCTAGATTAAATCAGAATATTTTGTAAATAATAATATTTTAGACATACTGTGTAATATTTATTTTTATTATAATTAGACGTAAGAATAATTTTTGTATTTTTTTAACATGGTTGAATGGTAGACAAGGCCTTAAGGGCTTAACGCTGCCAGGTAAAGTAAAGTTATTATTATTATTTATATTATCGTAGTATTATCGGTGATTGTTTATAATTATTATTATTATTTATAGGACCACAATTTTTTTCCATACTTATGAAACGGGTACATAACCGATTCAGGAACAAAATAGGGTTTTACTGCCTCTATAAAATTCGAGGGGTGAGTAATAACCGTGAGAGGTCAAGACACCCAATAAGATTGTTGTGATGAAAGCGCATTCTCGATCTCTCGGGTGATGAACAGTCTACTTCGGGTCACTGCACCAGATTGCTAATTAAAAACTGCACCAAATCAATCTCTGGTGTTGCGCGCGATGAATTTACTAATGCCATTTTTTGCAGAACTGATTTATTTGCACGTGAAATCGAAATTAATCGAATTGTAATTTTTCTAACTTAATTACATTTCTCATTCACGAACTAGTGTTTTCTATGCATACACCTGGTTCTGAGGTTCGCCGATTCAAGCCCAGCCGGGGTCGATGGATTTTCTTCTTCTTCTTCTTCTTCTTCTTCTTCTTCGGCTTTCCCCCACTTATAGGTTTGCCGTCTTCAGTTTCCATTTATCTCTATCATTCCAATCTCCCTCTTCCAAATTCCGATCATCCATTATAGTTCTGACGTAGATTTTCCATTTCCATCTTGGTCTGCCACGTTTATTTCTTCCAGGGGGTGTGGTGAACCAGTGGTATATATTTTTTGGCCATTGTCTCATTTTCCAATCTCTGTAAATGGCCCCATATCAATTAAGTGTTTGATTTTCAATCCTATTAACAAACAATTTGCGGTTTGGTGGGACATTCATTTCTCTCCAAAGGAATTCATTTCTTATTTTGTCCTGTCTTGTTTTTGGAGGCTTCTTCTAAAATAATCAAATTCAACTGTTCTAATTTTGTTCTTTCGTAATTCCTTCAAAAACCAAGTTTCACTTCCATATGACAAAATATTCTGTATTATGCTCTTATAAATTTTCATTTTAGTTTCCTTTGTAACTTTGGATTTTAAGGCCGTAAATATCACTGGTGTTGTGAACAATCAATTTATTCATCATCATCATCATCATCATCATTAACGTCTTCAAAGATTACACCTGTTGGTCTGTTCCGACTCAAAATTGCTCATGCCATTTCTTCAAAGGTTTGGCCTGTATTTCTTGTCCTCCTTGGATTATAATATAAAACAGTTCTTGCCATCCTATACCCTGTTCGCTCTTAAAGTGATCCTCTCAAAACAAAACCATGTGACCTGCTCGCTTTTCATTGGTTATGGACACCGACGTACGTTGTAGAAGCAATATCCTTCCGCAATTTGCGCCATAATTACTGTCACTTTTGACAATGAGATGATGACGCAGCAACAGAAGACTCGATACTTTCCGTCATTTTGTTTTATGAGAATCGACTGAAGAATGACTCAAATGCATCATCCAATTATAGTGAACTATTTTAAGTTGTAATTATTGATTAGGTATATTTTAGAATATTTTGTATGTTCTGAATATTATTATTTTCAATCACGAAGAATAACAAGTATATTCAGAGGACATATTTTTAATTTAATGAAGGGAACTACTTTTTCGCGTAGTTATTGCTTCTACAACGTATGTCGGTGTCCATTACTAATGAAAAGCGAGTAGGTCACATGGTTTTGTTTTGACGAGAATCATTTTAAGAGCGAACAAGGTTTAGTGTTTGGCATTTGTAGGACGTGGTCTCTCCAATTTATTGTATATTTTTCTATTAATGTTGTGATTGGTTCTATGTTCAATTCCTTTCTGATATCAGTACTTCTTTTGTGATCTAATAATGTATTTCCAGTTACAAAGCGGAGAAATTTCATTTCTAAAACTTCGAGTTGTCTTAATTGATCAGAAATGTCAACTTTCACATTAGGCCTAATAAGAATGGCAATGCAACCTCGCTATATAATTTTAGCAGAGTGAATTATTATTATTATTATTATTATTATTATTATTATTATTATTATTTAATGCAGTACGTCCATCGCTGTGGTTTAGGGATACCGTTGCTGCTTCGGTCCCCGGTCGGAACAAGTTTCCTGGGTGATGGTTTTTACAGGATATTTCCTCACCTGTAAGACAAATATCAGGCAGGAAACTTTAAAGCCCAAACCGGTCTCGAGTATCATCTGGCCATCGTGATCTTCATTATCATATTTGCCATTTTTAGTGTTAATATGTGTGTGAATGGTGTGTTTCGCCTTATATACATGTTGTATTGTTTCAGAGGAGGCCCTGACATTGAGCTGATAACTCATTCGGGGAGTCCCCTTCATGTCCTTGTGTGGTCTAAAAAATGTGTATGTGATTCATAGTCTAAAATACCACTCCTGAGAGGATACGCCGCTGTAAGACCTACGGGGCGTGTGCTATGTATAAAGTACCTATAAGGTGAGAAGTTAAACCAAGTTAATGGAATGAAATTTAATGCAGCGTTTTTGATAATTATCATTAACTATGAGAATTAAATACACGAGCAATTAATCGAAACAATAATTAATAATAGATTTTTATTTAATAAAACCATCAACATTTTATGATTTTCATAAATACAGTATATATTTTATTTATCATAAGTAATGTCACGAGTGATTTCCAAATTATCGATAAATTCACGAGTCACGAAGTGATTCGTGAATTTATCTAAATGATTTGGAAATCAAGAGTGGCATTTGTTAGGTCTATTTAACGAATTGAATTCAGCTGTTTACTCAAAAATCATTATTTAAATATGGTTACTGGTATATATAAATATTTAATGTACACGGCGATGTTTGAAAACAAATCAGAAATATAACTTGATCATATTATTTATTGCCAAATAGGATCGCAACATTGTGAGAATGCACCTTAGTGGAGAAATAATGAACTGTGTATTATAACCTGCATTATAGGTTATTAATTCATTTTTATTAAAAAAAACTCAGTAAAATTGAGGAATCTGTTCATTCTTTGCTATTTTCAATTTATTTGTTGGAGAGTCAGTCACTGCAAAATAATGATCTGGCCTGTTCAGAGTATTAAAAAGGAGGACCTTTCTTTTATCATAAAAGCAGGAGCTGATAGAAATCGATAAAGAGTGAGATGAAACACAATTGCCATTGGTTGTAAAACAAAATTCATTGAAACATGATTGGTCATTGACTACCGTTTGGCGCATGAGTTAAATAGCCATTCGTAACAGCTGTTTCTTCAATACACTGTATATTCTTCAGACGAATATGATAAACACAAATAATGTTATATATATATATATATATATATATATATATACACGAGGTCATTTCATAAGTCATGGCAACTATTATTTATCAGCCAATAAAGCTGCTGGAAACAAAAATCAATATATACAGACGAGAGTCACTAGAATGTCCTTCACATTGGTAGTACAAAATTGGAATGAGATACAGGAGGATATGGGTAAGGGACATTGAAAGATGCACTAATATAAATCATTGTTTTACTTCTATTACATGTGAAGAAAAAAAAATATTAATATAACCCACAATTAACACCCTTCAAAATAATCCCCCAAAGCTTGTACACATTTTTGCCAATGATGAGGAAGGTGCTGAATAGCCTACCATTAGCTGTTTATGATGATTCTATGTGCACCGTTCTTCGTTGAAACACTGTTAAGATGCCCTCCCTGTTAGAAAACTGATTCACATGTAGCAGCATCTTCAGTTAAAATTTTGAAGTGTGTTAACTGTGGGTTATATTAATATTATTATTTTTCTTCACATGTAGTAGAAGTAAAACAATGGTTTATATTTATGCACCTTTCAATGTCCCTTATCCATATCCTCCAGTTCTGTACCACCAATGCGAAGAACATTCCCAGTGACTCACACTTGTATATATTGAATTTTATTTCTTGCAGCTTTATTGGCTGATGAAAAATAGTTGCCATGACTTACGAAATAGAATAGAATAGATTTATTTAGCCTGGTGGAGTTAAAGCCATGTGGCCTTCTCTTCCACTCACCAGAACAAGCATATGTTACATATGAATACAAAAAATACAATAATAATCATATTAAACAGGACAAACATATGTTACACATGAATACAAAAAAATACAATAATAGTCATATTAAACAGGACAAACATATGTTACATATGAATACAAAAAAAGTTACAATAATAGTCATTGAACAATTAATTATCTGTCATATTGAATAATAATGAAATTAATGTCTAATAATAGAATGAAACTAAATACAATTAAAATTAAATTAATGATACAATGAATAAAAAAAGGAATAACAGCTCGAATCTACTATACATAAAAAGAAATGAAAAAAAAATACAAAGAAAGTAACAAACTACAATGAATTAATCTATGCTTTTTATACAAGGCATTAGGTAAATATATTAACAAATCCTAAGTCTATTTTTATTAAATAATGCAAAAACGCATGATTAATTCTTAAAAAGTAGTATTAGTGAGTTGTTTCTGTTAGTGATTTTATTTTCAATTTATTTCTGAAAGAAGGTAAAGTTTGGCAGTCTCTGACATAGGGTGGAAGTGAATTCCATGTTCTAGCAAGAGAAACTGTAAAAGATTTCGAATAATAGGTAGTATGATGAGGAGGGATATAAAGGACATTGTGCTCAAGGGATCGGGTATCTAAGTTATGTGTATCAGAGAGTTTAGTGAAGTGACCCTCGCATATGTATATTGAATTTGTCATTCGTCTGAATAAGGTACAGTATATTGAAATGCATATATATATATATATGAGTATATGCGTAAATAGAAAATGTATTTGTATTAGTGGCATTCGTCTGGAGAAGAATATGTATATTGAAACAGCTGTTACGAATGTTAAATAAGATAAATATATCATCATCATCATCATCAGCATCATCATAGTCCATTCACGAATTTAGACCATTTGTTAACCTGTTTCGGCCTCAAGAGAAACACCATCCAAAAGTTTTTTGACTGGACGTCCTGGTCTTTTTCCTGCAGGTTGATATCTTAATCCATTCACCTCAGAAGACGAGGTACACTCCCTTAACTCTGCCTGTTATACATTTCCCAATATTTTGTATATCCCTTGGCAGGGTAATCTTTAGTTATCATTTATAAATAGTAGAGGAATGTGTTTTGGCCTTCACCCTCATTGAGATCTCGATTACCGTTATATTTTGTTCGTTTTGAAAGTCTGAATACAGACTATATAATTTACGTTTAAATTCGACTTCTGGGGAAATCGATTGATCATTTAAACCTGAAAAATATGTTTGGGTATTTTATATTTATGAAAATTGTATAAAACTTTTATAATTTTATTTATGAAATATATAATGGATCTTCATCAAGTAAACACCATATCAATTGATTATTAAATAATTGATACCATCGATTGAGGTGGTCTAGTGGATATGTTCCTTGCTTCAGTCCCAAGGGTAACGAGTTAAAATCCATGGTCGATGGATTTTTTTAGGATAGAAAATCCAAGTAACAAGTCATCCGGAGGAATTTTTATATACTGTTAAGATAGGATTGTTTCAACAATGTGTTAATTTTACTGAGTTTTAAAGCTTATTGATCGTATAGGCAAATTCAAACCGCATATTCTGGTAAATTATCCAAATTAAAATTGAAGTAAAAACTTAGCTTAGTGTCGAGTGGTATGGAAAATGAATGCGAGCGGATTTAAAAAACGTAACAAATGTAAAAAGTAAAGAACATGAAAATAGGAAAACCGATAGTGTGCTGAGAGCAGAGATTGGGACATTAATAATTCCAGAGTGTCAAGAATCCAATCATAAATCATGCACTTCTACACCAGATAAAGTTAAATTATTTCCGTTTCGTGTGTGCTACTTCCCAAGGTAACATAAACATAATTTACTCCACTAATAATATCGAATTGCTCCCTACTTAATTCAGCCAGAAAACATGAAATGTTTTTAAAATATTGCAAGAGAAAAATTAAGGATAATGGAATGTATTGTAACAAATGATAAATAGTAAGTAATATTCAATCTATTTAACTTTATTCTCTATTCTCGCACTCTAATTAAAAATAAAGCACTTTCTTACTATCTCTCTTTTCAAGTTCTTTCAGAGTGACAATAATTTTACAAAGTCGTCAAATTCTTGTAATACTAGCTAATACCCGGCGTGCGCTGCTACACCTATAAATGAAATGTCACCACGTTGTCAAAGAAGAAAAAAGGATAATTATAATTGTATATCGTAATTATTTTTATATATCCCATGCTGATTACCCGTCATTGCCGGGGAATCTATTTATCTCGATCTTCTTGGCATCAATGAGGTGAATGACAAAAATGAATATTGTGAATTATACGTAAAAGATAGATATGTGCTGGTACGGACTTCTTGGTAGATTTTTTTAAAGATATTCAATTCTGTGTACATTAAATTGGCGTATTTGTTATGATTTAGAGAGCGTAAGCCATTTAAGCGTCCAAAAAGCTACTTTTTTTAGTGCACCGATACACTTTTTTTTTAGCCCCGGGCCCTATAATACGATAATGATATATGTGTTAATTGTCCCATAAAAATTCTCTAAATATTGACGAAAATCGGTCAAGTAGTTTTTGGATTCATAAAGGACAAATAGACTCTCACTCATTTTTATACATAACTAGCTAATATACGGCGTGCGCTGCTACACCTAAATAAATGAAAATTAATACGCTTTTATTTTTAGTTGAATAAGTAAGATGGAAAAATAATTATAAATTTATATATTTTAGATACCCCGTGCTGATTACCCGTTGTTGCCCGGGAATCTACTTATCCCGATCTTCTTGACATAATTGAGCTGAAATACGAAAATTAATGTGTTTTATGTTTAGTTAAATAAGTGAAAGGGAAAATGTATGTAGTAATTATTTTTAGATACCCCGTGCTGTTTACCCGGAGTCGTTCCGGGAATCTACTCATCCCGATCTTCTTGTCATAAATGGGCTGAAAAACAAAAATTAATGTACTTCTTATGATCAGTTGAATAAGTAAAGTGAAAAATAATTATAAATGTATATCGTAATTACTTTAAGATTCCCCGTGCTGATTACCCGTTGTTGCCCGGGAATCTACTTAATTCGACCTTCTTGGCATAAATGAGCTAAAAGACAAAATTCGTTATTGTGAATTATCCATAAAAGAATGCCCGACATGTGCTGCTATGCTTGCACAGGTATCTATGTACTTGTCTCGATCTTCATGGCATCAATGAAAGACAAAAAATGATTATTGTGGGTTATCCGTATGAGATAAACTTATGCTGTCGCTGACTTTTTTGTAGAGCTTTTGAGATATTCAATTCTGTGTAGGCCTACATTAATTTTGTGTATTTGTTATGGTTTAGGCAGCGTAAGCCATTTAAGCGTCCAAATAGCTACTTTTTTCACGTTTTCCACTACAAAGGGTGATTTTTTAGGGTGTAGGAGTTGACTATCACAGCTCTCTTATAGCCTATGTTCATCCCGAGAATCTCCTGAACATTTTTCAAAAAGCCCCATCACAATCGGATCAACGGTATGTCCGCGAATAAAGTACCAACAAACAAACAAACAAACAAACAAACAAACATTCATTTTTATATATAAGAAGACTAGCTAATACCCGATTTGTGCTACTAAGACTAAATAAATTAAATATGTTTTTATTTTTAGTTGGACAAATTAACAAAAATTACGGATTAATTAAATGGTATGGTATACATTGCAACGATCCAAACATGCGCGGTTTCTACGTACAGTCAGTTTTTTTATTTAGGATTTCAAGTAAACCTCCACTTATAATGGTCGGATTTCACATATTTTCAGAAAATAACCTGCAGTACATCTCGTAAATTTCATTTCTGCCGCAGTTAGTCCTTGTTCATCTACACTGCGAATTGTAACAATTTGATAATAAATTTATTTTAAGATTATCGTAATATTTTCTCCTCCCTTAAAGTGCGAGTCCTCGTTTCGCATCCATATAATATAAGTGGGAAAATAACAGTTATATATATATATATATATATATATATATATATATGAGACGTTGGGATGACAAGAATCGCTATAATGCGTTTAATGAATTTCTAGGATTGAACCTATGTTTAATTCCTTCTTGCACCTTATTACTGTTTGTAATTATTGTTCCTAGGTATTTAAATTCGGCCTACAATTCAATAGAATTTATAGGATGTTAGTTTATGCTGATGATGTAATATTATTGAGTGGTAGAGAGAAGATACGAAAGGCCAACACGCACTCTCTACTGAGTAACACTAAGAAATTGGGACTGGAAGTAAATCTCAATAAAACTAAATATATGTTTACACATAGAAATGCATTATATAATGGAAATGAACAGCTAATGACAAATGAGGGAAATTTTGAAGAAGTGGCTGATTTCAAACATGTAAGAACAATAATTACAAATAGGAATGAGACGCACAAATAAATTAAACATCGGCTCTATTATGGAAATGCATGCTATTATGCATAACAGGGATTCTTGTCGTCCCAACTCCTTTCAAAAAACGTTAAACTGAAAATATATAAAACTGCTATTTTCCCAGTTACGTTAAACTGAAAATATTATGGGTGCGAAACATGGACTCTTACTTTAAGGGAGAAAAGGAGATTGTGAGTATTTGGGAACAAAGTTCTTAGGAAATTTTTTGGACCAAAGAGAGATGAACAACAGGTGAATGGAGAAGACTACATAACATTGAACTGCATGGTCTTTATAAGAAGCCAGATATAATGAGAACAGTTAAGTCTCGTAGACTGCGATGGGCAGGACATGTGGCACGAATGGTAATGGAAGACGTGCATGGAAGCTTCTTGTAGAAAAACCAGAGGGAAAACGCCCAGTTGGCAGACCAAGAATTAGGTGGGAGAATAACATTAAATATGATTTGAGGGAAGTAGATTATACAGAGATGATAGGAAAACATTAGCTCAGGATAGGAATGCATGGAGAGCTTATATCCGCGCGGCCATGAACCACCGGGTTCGATAGTGCCAGTGAGTTAGTTATAGGCCTATTATATGGATGCGAAAACATGGACTCTTATTTAAGGGAGGAAATAAGATTGAGAGTATTTGAGAATAAAGTTCTTAGGGAAAATTTTGAGCCAAAAAGAGCTGAACTAACAGGTGAATGGAGAAAACTTCATAATAGTAAGTTACATGGTTAGTACAGGAAGCCAGATATAATAAGAACAGTTACGTCTCGTAGACTGCGATGGGCAGGAAATGTGGCACGTATGGGGAATAAAAGAGACGCATGGAAGCTTGTTGTAGGAAAACCAGAGGGAAAACGCCCAGTTGATAGACCAAGAATGAGGTGGGATGAAAACATTATCCATGATTTGAGGGAAATATACTATACAGGGAATGATCGGAAAACATTAGCTCAGGATAGGAATGTATGGAGAGTTTCTGCCCTCGCGGCCATGAACCCCTCGTTTTCGATAGAGCCAGAGAGTTAGGTAGGTATTTTAATTCTGCTACTTCTTCAAAATTCCTCTCATTTGTGATTAATTGTATATTTTCCGTAATACTGTGTAATGAATTTCTGTGTGTGATCATATATTTAGTTAAACTGATCCTAATATAATAGAGACTGATCGTATGATGTCATATGTAAATCTTATATATAAAAATTAATGTTTGTATGTTTGTATATTTGTTTGTTTGTTCGTACTTTTTGCGCGGTCATACCGTTGATCCGATTGTGATGGGTTTTTTTGCAAAATGTTCAGGAGATTCCCGGGATGAACATAGGCTATAAGAGAGTTGTGATACTCAACTCCTACACCCTTAAAAATCGCCCTTTGAAGTGGAAAACATGAAAAAAATAGCTATTTGGACGCTTAAATGGTTTACGAGCCTAAACCATAAGACATACATAAATTAATGTACACAGAATTGAATATCTCAAAAAGCTCTACAAAAAAGTCCGCGACAGCACATGTTTATCTCTTGCGGATAACTCACACAAACCATTTTTGTCTTTCATTGATACCAAGAGTCCCTTATCTCTTACGGATAACTCACAATAATCATTTTTGTCTTTCATTGATACCAAGAGTCTCGCGCCATAGCAGAGTGCTTAAGGCAAGAAGTCTTGGCGCAGAACTACGGGACTTACACTGGTTCGAGTCTATACGGGGGAAGAAATTTTTTCAATGAATGTCGGCCAGTATGGGTCAGAAATGAAATCTAGCTGGGAGGGGGAAATAAATTTTTTGACTCACTCTCATCAATTTATCTTTTTTTTTTCACTCTAATATAATTGTTATATGACGGTTCTTAACTTATCTGCAAAGTGAGGGTACAATTCTAATGTTCATGACTTTGTGACGTCACTTCTTGAGCCACAACAGAAGGCTGTAAGAGGTTTTCTTGCGAACTTATTTAATAATATCTAATTATGTCCTAATTTTTTAATTCTATGGTAAAAAAGTAACATATTTTTATCGTCCGCCCATTACATGAGAATTGAACGTTCGGGCAGGACAACGTCTGCCGGGTACGCTAGTAAAAAATAAAATTCTTTATAGAGATGACTATATAATAATAATAATAATACTAATAATAATAATACTGTTTCATGTATTCTGGCAGAGTTAAGGCCATAAGGGCACTCAACCAGCACAAATACAAATGACTATTTGATAATGTAGATATACACTGTACTAATTATAAATAGTTAAAGATCTCTTAAATGTAGCAATGTAAATTCCATATGAAAACAACATTTTATACGATAATAAAAATAATGATACCGGTAATAATAATAATAATAATAATAATAATAATAATAATACTATGATAATAATAATACGATAATAATAATACGATAATAATAATACGATAATAATAATAATAATAATAATAATAATAATAATATAAATATGATAAATTATACGAAAAACACCAATTAATGTATGTACCTTACACTGGGTAAAGATGAAGTCGAGGTTACAGCAAATATAATTTAGATTTCTTTTAAAAGATGCCAATGTCCGGCAGCCCCTTATTTCTTGTGGTAGGAATTCCAGTTGCGAGAAGTGAAAATAGTATATGACACGGAGTGATGTGATGTCCTGTTGCGATATATTAAGCAAGAGACTATGTAATGTTTAAGTTATGGTTTGAGGATAGATACTGGAAACGAGAGGATAAATAATTAGGAGTCGAGGTATGTAGGATCTTAAGTAAGATAATTAGATAATGTGATTTTCTTCTCCCTTTTAGATGGAACCATGACAGTTCGTGCAATAATGGAGAAATGTGATCGTATTTTCGGACGTTAAATATGAATCTGATACACATATTGTGGACACGCTGCAGTTTGTCCGACAATCCGTCACTTATGTCAGTTTTTTAAAATTTCTTTCTTTCTCGTTTTCTTTCGTTTACACTGTTCTTCCTTTTTGTTTTACCTTTGTTAATCTTTTTATATCATTCACACATACAAACACAAGGCAGGACACACACCCAGACCCAAGGTGGAGATTTAAAATCCCCTACTCCGCCGGGAATTGAACCCGGGTCGCAGGAGTGGAAGGTAGGGACTCTACCGACTACGCCACGGCGACGGACGTTTAGTAGAACGTCACAATAGTCAAAATGCGGCATCACTAAGGTTTGAATTAAAATTCTTTTAAGAGCTGTAGGAAGACAATTTTTGAGACGCTTTAGGGAATGCATTATGGAGAAGATCTTTTTAGATGCTTGTTTTACTTGGGCATTCCAATTTAAATTGGAATCTATGTAAAGTCTCAAGTTTTTAACGACGTCGGTATAAGGAATCTGTTCGTTATCTAACATGATAGCCGACATATTGCCATTGTTTATGGAGTTTACATGGCGACTCAAATTTTAATCGATTAATTTTTATTGTTCTTTTATTTTTACTTTCAGCCGCAATACTACTTTTGATTACGTACTTAATATTGTATTTAGTATTATAGGGGATACTTGAAAAGCCCGCATTATCAAGATACAATTAGTACAATCATATTAACTTTTAATGTGGAATTTGTGGTAATTAAAACATGGCGGTTAGAATGAAGTAAGGCACGCAACCACAACAAAAACTGAAGTTGTTTATTGCTAACGTGCACCTTAAAACTTAGTACGTATGACTCGCGTGAGAGCGCTGCTGTTTTGTTACTCATCATTTAAATTAACTTTTGTCACTGACTCAGTTCTTCTTAAAAGTTAAATCAATTTGGTCACGACATGGTAACCCATGTATTCCTTTCAGTTACTAGCCATTCCTTATATTGCTAGAGTCGATATAGGCATATATACAGTATATACTATTCTATAGTAATTTTGCCAGAGGGCGGGTCTTCCACTGCAATCAAAGCATTTTCATGCTATGCTTTGCAGCTTTACTAAGGAATTATAGATGTGGTAGCTTCCCGTAACTTTCCACACCGGTGATGGATGATGAAGATGATGGCCGGATGATTTTCGGAGACCGTTGGGCCCTAAGCTTCCTGATATTTGTCTTACAGGTGAGGAAATACCCCGAAAAACCTCACCCGGAACCGGTTCCGACTGCGTGACAAGGCAGCACGCTACCTCGAGACCACAACGGTGGACATATATATATATATATATATATATATATGTATATAGACATACACACACACACACACACACACACACACACACACACACACACACACACACTAGGGTATTCGATAAGTAATGGCAAAAGTGTTTTAAATCAGCGATCACAGTGATGACAATTTGTAATCTTGTGGTATATTGTTAAGCAGTATGTGTTGTATTACTTTTTGTCTAATAAAGTCCTACTACTTCTACTTCTACTTCTACAAAATGTATTAATATGTAATATTGAAAAGTCGATATAACAATAGTTTGTGAATACATTCACTGTTTCTCACAATTAGTAAAGTAATACCGCCCTAAAAGATGCTTGGTTGAATTTGTTTAGAAGGTGGAATTGGAAAGTACTCGAACATCAACCAAATTCACCAGACAGGAGCCCTTGTGATTATAACGTATTCTAAAAAAATCAAAGAGCCTCTAAGAGGCATTAAATTACAATCAAGAGTTGATATCCAAAAAAGTTCTGGGTAGATCAGATGAAAGAGATATCCAAAAATGGTTGCTGCAGGTGGAGTTCGCCTTCTTCCAAGGATTTGACAACGCATAGTTGACTTGGTGGCAAGACACTATAAATGAAGTTGTAATGTCAAAAGTAACCTAAATATTTTTTGTGATGTTACAGCAATGTTCCATTAATTCTCGAATGCCTTAGTGTGTGTGTGTGTGTGTGTGTGTGTGTATATATATATATATATATATATATATATATATATATATATATATATGTCATTGCCTTCTTGCAAAATAATATATATCTATTAGCCTCTTACAGTCGCATGCCGTCGTTTGTTAGGTCTTTCAGAGACCGTCCTTTCCCTGCAATTAGTGGAGCATTCCCTACTATTTCTTGTTTTGGCTTCTCACCCCTTGAATTCCCTGCCTCGTAGATCAACAACTGTCCAACTCAAAAACTGTTCGAAAATATGCTTATTCAATAATTACTTAGACAAAATATGTATAATCAAGTTCTATAGTGATTTTTATTTTATTTATTTATTTTTTGCTTTCATCATAAAGTCAGTATTTTGTTTAATCGGTTATAGTTTTATATTATTATTATTATTATTATTATTATTATTATTATTATTGTTATTATTATTATCATCATCATTATCATCATCGGCCGCGGTGGACTAGTGGTTATGCTCTTTGCCTCTGGTCCCGAGGGTCGCGGGTTCAAACCCGGCCGGGTTCAATGGATTTTTTAGGACGGAAAAATCCAAGGAGCAAATCCTTCGGGAGGGACTTTAAGCCGTGGGTCCCGAGTCTGAAGAATTTCAGGCTCGTAAAAAAACCCTTAAGCCTGAATGAAAAGGCCTGTAAGCAAAATTTACCGAATTTTCCCGTCCTAGTACCACCTTTGTTTCCTAGATGTCAGTATGAGGCGGAACGCTGACCACGGACCACATAAAAATTACATCTATACGAAAACAAATGTAACTAAATTAATATGGTCCAAATTCTTCCCTGTAGGGGCTAAGTCTCTGTAAAGGGAAAACATAGGCTTACAAAATTATTATTATTATTATTATTATTATTATTATTATTATTATTATCTATCTCTATCTATCTTCGGGTTTTTACAGCTGCTGCCGTCTTCCCGTGCCAAACCTCCAAAGCCTACGGTCTTGGGCATCTTCGATGCTTAGCCCTCTAGCTTGCATTACATTATTATTATTATTATTATTATTATTATTATTATTATTATTATTATTATTATTATTCCCTTTGGTTTTCCTATAAGAAGCTTCCATGTTCAACTTAATTCACCAATTGTGCCACATGTCCTGCCATTGAGACTTAACTTTTCTTATTATAACTGGTTTTCTTTAAAGATCATATAGCTCACTGTTATGCAGTCTTCTTCATTCGCCTGTATGTTCATCTCTCTTCGTTCCAAAATTTTTCCTAAGAACTATTTTCTCAATTACTCTTAATCTTTTCTCCTCCCTTAAATTAAGTTACATACGTTTGATTTTAATGTTTTATTAACAATCAGGTTAATGGGGAATGGGGCAGAATATTGGCAAATTCTCTATTCTCCATTGTCTCCTCTACATTACTTATTTCCGGCTACCCTTCCGACAGAGTCGTGCTTTGGGAAATTCGCCAAAATGTGTAATTTAACAGCAATGCATATTAATGGAACATTTACTAGAACAGAAGATGTTTGCGTAAAATCCTTAAATGCTGTGCCTTGAAAGGTCTTACGTGGTATGTAAGATTTTATTTCAATAATGAATTTCTGCCCGGAACAAGCTTTAAACCTTCACTTATTCCAAATTTGATTTTTGCATAGAGAAAGATCTCCCGCGTGTTATTAGCAACCATTTCAATGTAAAAGTCAACTTGAAAAAAAAAGATGATTACAATCTTATTCTAGGCGTCTATTCAATTGCAAAACTAGCTCACGACCCAATCGATAACAAATCATTGTTTCTTTACAGCTTTGACGCCTACGAAACTGCTTATCAGCCAACTGTTATTTAATAAGAGTAAAATTTGTTCTGGAATCTGAAACCCGGAAGGATTCACTAATTACTAGAAACTATAATAGTTGTATTTCGGATTAGAGTACGACTATTTTACAATTATTTTACGAATTTTTATAAATAATTTTTATAAAAACTTTTACAATATATTTAACTTACTGACGCTGTTTAACGAATCTAGTGGTTATACTAATTCCGAGCTAAGTTGCAGTTATGCTGTAAACAAACTTGCATAAGATATTACTCCGTCTATTGGGAGAAACTTAGTACTGCTGTGGTACTACTTTACCCGCCATATGACTGAATTGTGTAAGGATCTATCATCCATAGAACAATAATTGTTCTTAGGAAACAAGAGTGAATACAAGGTAAGATGATGCCAATAATTAGGAACTTCCATTACTTATTTATTTATTTATGACAAAAATTATATATCCATCCATAGTAATTCTGCCCGAAGGCAGGTCCTTCACTGCAATCATAGCATTTTCATGCTATGCTTGCAGCTTTACTAGGGAATTGTGTAGGTGTGGTAGCTTCCCGTTGCTTTCCACACCGGTGAAGGATGATGATGATAATGGTAAGGATGATAATGATAAGGATGATGGCCATATGATTTCGGGAACCCCGATAAAAACCTCACCCAGAAAAACTGCCCCGACCGGGGATCGAACCCGGGCCCGCTGAGTGACAAGGCAGCACGCTACCTCGAGACCACAGCGGTGGACAAATTATATATATATGCCTATCTAATCAGACGTTTGCACTTTTTCCATGATGTGGATAGATACCTTTATTTACAATTTCCTTACGAGCAGAATATATGTTCCAAGCTGACTCGCCTGTAAATGCTACTATTATTTTCATATCATTCTCAATGACCAATATGACATATTTTTTCACTAAAACTGTTTGAAATCATTCAAAATAATTTATCTCCGCATTTCAAATGTTAATTTTTTAATGTTTTAAGAAATTCCGTAGAAAGCGATCATTTTGAAACAATAGAAATCCCAACGTATTCTGCACTGCGCGTGCGTAAGAATATAACAGTCTCTTTTAAGTGATCCCACAACAGGCCCGGAGGCCCTTAGGGTAGTAGGAGGTTAAGGCTCCCACTTTTTCTAGACAATCGGCACTTTATGTCAGCCGGGTTGTCAGCCCTGCGTGACGGCCGCCTTTACCCCCAGAACAAGCGTCTGGTACTCATTTCCGTTAGAGGCTGAGTCGACCCCAGGGCCATAGTGCCGCCAGAGGGTTTGGGTCAGTTTAAAAATCCTGACCCCAACGGGACTTGAACCCTCGACCCTCCGGCTTGTAGCTCAGTGCCTTAACCACTACGCTACGGCGTGCTATTCAATCTATTAAAATTGTAATTATATATTTTAAGATTCTCCCATATTTGTTAGGACTAATAAAATTAAGGTGCTTGTTATATCTGTCTATCTTCGGGTTTTTACAGCTGGTGCCGTTTTTGCGTGCCAAACCTCCAAAGCCTACGATCCTTGGAGGTTTACTCAAAAAATCATTATTTAAATATAGTTACCGGTATTTTAAAATACTTATATATTTAATGTAAACGGCGATGTTTGAAAAAAAAATCAGAGTCGTGTCGCTATGTTTCATTTGTCGCTATGTTTCATTTGTCGCTATGTTTCATTTGTCGCTATGTTTCATTTGTCGCTATGTTTCATTTGTCATCTATGTTTAATTTGTCATCCACTGCAACTTGATCATTTAATATTATGTATTGCCATCTGGAGTGGAAGCTTGAAATAGGATCACATTATTGTCAGAATGCACCTTAGTGGAAAGAAAAATGAAAAAACTGTATATTATAACCAAAATTATAGGTTATTAATTTATTTTTTAGTAAACAACTGGGTAAAATCATTACTTAAAAACAAAATTATTGAACAGACAATTGTCAAATTTGTAATTTGATGGAATCTGTTCATTAGTTGTTATATTCAATGTAGATGAAGTAAATATGGCGGCTTTATTGGAAACTCAGTCACTGCAAAATAATGCTCTGACCTGTTCAGATCATTAAAAAAGGAGGAGCTTTCTTTATTAGTCTATGATAAATAGAAATTGATAATTATCTAGGTAAAACACGCCTGTCATTGGTTGCAAAACAAAATTCATTGAACGTGATTGGTCGTTGACTCCCATTTGGAGCATGAGTTAAATACTCCTTAGTACCATACGCCTATCAGTGGGGTAATCACGTTATAAAATTGGTATCTAAGATGTTTTAATATAGTTTAGTTTTTTCCATTCGTGAATAAATCACATGAAGATAGCCATGCTACTAATTACACTCTTGATATCGTACGTTAGTATAATACTGAAGTTGATAAATTAGCACTTTAGGGTCAGAATCACTATAAAATGACGCGCTTTCAAGGTAGAGCAAAGTTCCTAAAGAGTTACAGAGGAAATCTAGTAGGTCGTCCAATGGCTCTGTGACCTTCGTGTTAGCGAGATAATGTCGTTCCATATTTGATTGCTCTTAGCCCTTCTATTAAATATGTTATCTTAGTAATAATTTTTAATTATGACAGTAGTGGACAATATCAACGTTCTCCCTGAGCAGGGATGACCAATGTTTTGGTGCTTTTCAATATGAACTTCAAAAACTTCAGCATATAGCAATAGTATAGATATTACTTAAATTGGTGTAATAGTATATTATGGTGCGATGTATGGAAGTGGTTTTTACTGAAGCGAGGATATGTTTAAAAACCGTGCGATTGCGAGGTTTTTAATTTCCGAGATTCTGTAAAACACTTCACAAACGTGCGTTGTAATTATTTTTAGCGCGATGGTGTTTTCAAAATAATAAATAATAGTAAAATAATAACATCTTTGTTGGAAATATTTGCGTTCATTATAAACAACTGATTAACGTTTAACAATGTGGGCAATGTTTATTAGTTGAAACTACAACAGGTCGTGACACCAATCAGTAATAAAATGGCGGTAAGTACGTATTTATTGTTTTATATTGTTTCAAATAAAGTTCAGTTCATTTAAAATGCAGTGATTTGTATAATGTATATTAACACTACCTTTTGCATATATTTTTGTATTTACATTGTACGTAGTATACATAAAGGGCTGGTTTTACTTCCCGCACGAGGTTTGTAATATATAATATTACAATATAGTTATTTAGGTTGGCAACCCCGACATTAGGAAGTTGAACTTTCAATCATGGTCGCCATTGCTGTAAGTATGGCAAAACGCACTGTCGCACAAAACATGATTATACAACAATTTGCAAATGACTTACGGTTATGTATGAATAATTTCGCTGCAGTCCGATATTTTTAAATAAGCTGGCATCAGAAATTGAGTTTTCAATTTAACGAAATAAATACATATTCCGCAAGCCAGCAAAATAGAACCATAAATTCGAATTCCCTAGGAATTAGCTTTGTTTATGCAGTTCCTACTTGACAGATGTATTCCTGTCTTCCAAATACGTAGGAAAGCTAAGGGTTGATCGGCCACATGATTTCTACCCGAATACGAGTCTGAAATGCTAACATCTGACACAACTCGGTTAAGAAGGGTAGATGATTTAATATATACCTTACAATAAATTCTCTTGTAATCAGAGTTTCTAACTCCCCCTTTCAGGTTTACCAACATGAGAAGTGGATTAAAATTCCGCCAACGCCAGGGATAAGATATGTCAAAAGATAGCCTGGTGGCGTTGAACAAAAACAAATTAATAATTAAATTCGAAAACTGTTGGTTTTAATTTAATTTTGTTTATATAACACCATAAAAATTTGTTCTGAATGAATATACGTATATTCAATTAAATTACGGCATGTATTTTTAATCTGTAGTGTAGAATGTTCGTGTATTTAATAAATTAGTTATAGCCTATGATGGTTTATTTTTATGTCCACCAGATTTTAATCAGATATTCCATTACGTTATTAGTTATTACTATTATTATGTAGACCTACCACTGTTCTGGTTTTTGTGTTTCTAATAATAAAATGTATAAATGGAAACTGAAGACGGCAAACATATAAGTGGGGGAGAGCCGAAAAAGAAGAATAAAATTTTAAATTAAGATTATACAAAACAGTGATTATTCGAGTTATATTACATGATTACAAAACAATATTTTATGGAAGGAGGGATTATTATTAGTATTTGTGAATAAAGTGCTTAGGAAAATATGCACCTAAGACATACGAATAGACAAGTGAATGGAGAAAATTGAATAACATTGAGCTACTTGATCTTTATGGGATACCAAATGAAATAATAACTGTTATGTCTGGTAAATGCGATGGGTAAGATATGTGGGACGAGTGGGGAATGAAAGATGGAGATAGAAACTTTTGAAAGGGAAACACAGTATCCAGGCCAAGAATGAAGTGGGAAATTAACATTAGCCATGATTTGAGAGAGGTTAATTGTATACGTAGCGAATTATTGGAAAACATTAGCTCAGGATAGGGATGTATGAAGACCTTATGTCTACGTGGTCATGAACCTACGGGTTCGATAGTAGCAGTGAGTTTTTTAAGCAGTAGATCAATAAATAGTTACACTTTTATTTTTTGTTTTCAATTCACTGAACACGAGTTTCAGTCCCTTTAAGAGAATATAATAGTATATTACGACGTGAGGTTTGGTAGTGGTTTTTACAGAAGCGAGGAAATGTTTATAAACCGAGCGATAACGAGGTTTTTAATTTCCGAGATTCCATAAAACACTTCACAAACGTGCTTCACAAACTGACTAATGTTAACAGTGTGGGCAATGTTTATTAGTTGAAACAACAGGAGGCCGTGACACCAACCAGTCATACAATGGTGGCAAGTACGTATTTATTGTTTTATATTGTTTCAAATAAAGTTCAGTTCATTTAAAATGCAGTGATTTGTTCCGTATAATGTATATTAATACTACCTTTTGGATATATTTTTTGAATATACATTGTACGTAGTGTACATAAAGGGAAGTGGTTTTACTTCCCGCACGAGGTTTGAAATGTGTAATATTACAACCCCGAAATGTAGGAAGTTGAACTTTCAATCATTAGTCCCCATTGCTATAAGTACGACAAAACACAGTATCGCACAAAAATAATTAGTTGTGAAATCTATAACAATTAAATTAATTTAATTGTTAGAAATTTATTCTCTTAAAACTATGGGTATAAATTATTCATATTAGAACTAAAGTATAAATTTATAATCGAATTTAAAGTATTGCCACCCGTTTGTATGATAGTTTCTACTTTTATAGTAGTTCAACAAAGCTGAGGTAAAGTTGTTTTGCGTTCAAGTCGTTTCATTCAAGTAGTTACAAAATTTGATGTAAAGAGAATAAACTCAAGAAATTCCTGGTGTTATTACAATCTCGTCATATCTTGCGTGGAATTAAAATGTCACGTTTAATAAAAGCTGGCTTCAAACATTCATAAATTATGTGCAAGAATTTTATATTACAATTATACGAGCCCGCCATACTGAATGCAAGCTTGTTCATCTCACTAGTCCTTTATTAAAGTATTCAAGTACGAAATTACACTATTTAACTCATGCCCCAAATGGCAGTCAATGAACAATCATGTTTCAATGAATTTTGTTTTACAACCAACGGCAGTCGTGTTTCACCTCGATATTTATCGAATTCTGTTTATCAAAATAAAGAAAGTTCCTCATTTTTAATATTCTGCAGTGAATGACTCCCAACAAATATGTTGGATATAGCACATAATTAACAGATTCCTTCGAACAACACATTTGATAAACACGTGTTCAATAATTGTGTTTTTAATTAATGATTTTACTAATACGTTTCCTAAAAAAATAATTAATAACCAATAATGTTGGTTATAATATGCAGTTTGATGTTTCATTTTTTCTCCACTAGGGTGCATTCTTACAATATTGCGATCCTCTTTGGCAATAAATAATATGATCAAGTTGCAGTGGATGAACGAATGAAACATAACCAAACATTTCTCATTTGTTTTCAAACATCGTTTACATTAAATATATAAATATTTTAAAATAACTATATTTAAATAATGATTTGTAAGTAAACGGCTTTAATTTTATTATTAAATAGTTCTAACAAATGCCACTCTTGATTTCCAAATCCTCTAGATAAATTGGAAATCTCTCGTTGTATTACTTATGATTTTATATATATATATATATATATATATATATATGTGTGTGTGTGTGTATATATAAAGATTTGACTTCACATGATTAAATTATTTTTTTAATAGGTGGTATTAAGAATTCTTAATTTAGCATCGATACAGGGTGATTCAGAATAAGTATTACAGATTTCTGGGGGTTGTAGAGAGGACTTAGTAGATAAAGTCTTGATAAGGTACCTATGTCCGGAAACATACCATTTCGATCATAGAGAAATTCGTACATTCGATGTAAAATAAGTCTGAAGATCGAAACACATTGGGCTGATATCGTATGTCTTGTGTTTAGAATAAGTATTACAGACTTCTAGGGGTTGTACTACGCCTGTCGGGTCGGAGGAAGATCTTGCACGAATTCTGGCGGCAGCAGATATTTTATTGAGCACATACCAGGTCTTGTGGGGCATATGTATGAAAATATGCGTCGCAGGTACACTTTGTGCAACGAACAACAGGGTTCCACGTGAAACCACACTTGTAGTACAACTGCTAGAAGTCTGTAATACTTATTCTGAACCACAAGACACACGATATAAGCCCATTGTGTCTCGATCTTCAAACTTATTTTACATTGAAATAGTAAGTTTCCGGACATGGGTCCCTTATCAAAACATTATCTACTAAGTCTCCTCTACAACCCCTAGAAGTCTATAATACTTATTCTGAATCGCTCTGTAGATATACGTTTTCAGTTGCTTTTATTTGAAACTTTAGATTATTTTATCAGCTGTAAGTCTTTGTCAGAGGAATCACAGCTTTACTTCCCTTCGGAAGGAAGCTATACTTGGGGTTTTTACACCCTTAAAAGTCCACCGACCATGTCTTGGTTTGAACCCGTTAACTAGGCGGGCATTATTAGAAGAGCATCAGGATCAACGCCTACTGGATACAAAGAAAGATTCTAGACATATGATGTTAATTAAATCCTATAAGTAAAAAATAAAAAAAAAGTCATGTGAAGAGACAAGGATACTTTATAAATACAAATAAAAATACAATCTCCTATTCCAACCTCCCGCATTTTAATTATTCGCAACTCACAAAGTATGCGGAATATGGAATGAAGTTGATATAAAAATATATATTTATATATTTTTAATTTATATTTTAATGACATCATCCAAAATTGGAAAGGAAATGTTAATGTAGGTATATGAATGGACCGTTTTAAAATATTAAACGTTTTAATGTATGCTGATGATGTGGTAATTATTCAAGAAAATGAAACTAATCTGCAGTACTCTGTACATCAATTAAACCAGTTATGCCATGAATATAATTTTAAAATATCAAAATAAAAAACAAAAATTATGGTATTTTGGGGAAATGAACATATAGAAACAAACATAATAGAAAACAAACCTCTAGAACAAGTAACACATTTTAATTCTTCGGGTTATAATTTTACTATAAACACAAAAATTGAAAGAGACATATATATGAAACTGTCGAAATTTCAAATGATATGCGGAACTATACATAAAACATTAAAGAACAAAACAAGAAGAGATACTAGATTGAAGTTTTTTTATAAAACATTGACAGTTCCTGCATTACTTTATGACAGTGGAACTTGGGTAATGACCAAAACGTTACAAAGTATAATACAAAGCATACTAGAAATGAACTTCCTAAGAAGAACAAAAGGCTGCACAAGATTGGATCGATTGAAGAATGAAGATATAAGAACAGAGTTACATATATATCAATTGAATGATAAAATCAAAGAATATAGAGATAAATGGATTAGATATGTAGAAAGAATGAATGTAACAAGGCTACCAAAAGCAGCATTTAATACGTACCAAGAGGTTCAAGGAATGTAGGAAGACCAATGAAAATATGGATACAAAAACTGTGAGGCGGAACAGGTAATTTGCCTAGAAGTGAAGAAGAAGAAGAAGAAGAAGTTGATATTATAGAAAGAGAAACTCGAAGAATTTTTGTTTTCATCGTTTGCAGTTAATTCATCTGTCACATGTTGAACAGTAATTACGTAAAACAAAATGGCGAATCCTCAGCAACGCGCACAAAGTGTTTTCTGGTATGTGAGGCAACATTTCATGTATCTGGATATATTGATAGACACAATGTAAGTATCTGGGGTATGCTAAGCCCACACCTCTACCGTGAACACGTCTGGAATAGCCCAAAAGTAAACGTTTGGTGCGACCTGATAAAGAAAAGTATTTCTTCCATGAGAAGTCAGTAACTGACCCGTTATACCAAGACATGTTGTACAACTAAGCAGCTGATCTGTAGTTACAAGTAATCTATCAGCAAGGCGGAACCACACCACACTGGAGCTGGATGTTCGGAATTCCCTCACAGATTCCATTCCAGATCACTGGATTGGACGCAGCGGACCAATTTGCTGGCCACCAGTGGAATGTTGTCGCTAGACATCACTCCACTGAACTTCTTCCTCTGGGGTGTATGTAAAAGACCGTGTGTTTCAGACTCCGGTACAAGATCATCATGATTTACGAACCCGTGTCCTTGAACAATTGCAACAATACCAATGGACATGTTGGACAGAACGTGGCACGAAATCAAATTTAGACTTGATGCTTTTCGTGCTACCAATGATGCACACATTGAGGCGTTTTAATGTGTGTGGGGCAATTAAAATTCTTTGAGTTTCTCTTTCGTTTAATACCGAGATAATTTCATAATTCCGCATGCTTTGTGAGTTATGAGTAATTAAAATGCGGGAGGTTTTAATGGGACACCCTGTATTTCAACGGAAAAATTAACAAATCTGAGTAAAAAATGTAAGTTTTATTAGTTTTGCACTATTAAATGAACTCAATGTGATTACTTAAGAATAAGAAAGTGGATATTTAACTTTTTTCACTGATCAATAAAAACACTGAGACATACATTGATCACACGCAAATATCATAGAGGTGTAAAGACTTCGAGGTTAGACTTAATGAAGAGAAGACTCGAGCAATACTCCGGCCCTCTCTTTCACTTATTTTCAAGCTTCTGCACTCTTACAATCCTAGTCACCTGGCGTTCAGATTTGAGAAGTTTATCTTCTTACCTCAATATTGACACTAGGTCACAAGATAACAGTCTGCTAACAATCCCTCTCCACAGCACTTTCTCTTATTATACTTGTTTCACAATAGTCTTTACCAGCTCCTGGAATTCCCTTCCTCAAGATATCAAGGGTTGCCGCACACCTGACTCCTTTAAGTTACGCTTATAAATTAGTTGTTGTTAAATATTTTTTCTCCGGAATTAAAAATTTATTATATGTAGTTTTATTTTCATTTTTACATCTTGTAAAAATCGGCCGCGGTGGACTAGTGGTTACGCTCCTCGCCTCTGGTCCCCCGGCCGGGGTCGATGGATTTTTTAGGATGGAAAAATCCAAGGAGCAAGTCCTCCGGGAGGGACTTTAAGCCGTGGGTCCCGAGTCTGAAGATTTTCAGGCTACATTGGTTTCCTAGATGTCAGTATGAGACGGAACGCTGACCACGGACCACTCAAATGACATCTATGCGAAAACAAGTGTAACTAAATTAGTATGGTACAAATTCTTCCCTGTAGGGGGAGAGCGCCTAAATCTCTGTTAAGAGAAACATGGGCTTACAAGAAGACGTCTTGTAAATTTTATATATTATTCGTTAAATCTAGAATAAATCAACATATTGATGGCCTAGTACCATACTGTTCTAAGTCCATCTCGTAGAATAATTATTCCTGTTATGAAATGAATATTTTATGTCCCATGTCCATATGCATTGTGAGAATAAAACAGGAATACGATATTTTGTATAGCATTTTTAACCGAAATATCTAATTCCTGTTCATTTTCACAATGCACGTGGACACGGGACATGAAACGTAAGATACGTAACAAGAATTCTACAAAATTGACTTAGAACAGTCTGGACCATCGATATATCGATCTTTTTAAGAAGCCAGATATAATCACAGTTACGTCTCGTTAACTGCAATGGGCAGGACATGTGGCACGAATGGGTAATGAAAGAGATTAATGGAAGCTTCTTGTAAGAAAAACAGAAGGAAAACGCCCAGTTGGTATATAAAAAATGAGTTGGGAGAATACTATTAATCATGATTTGAGGGAAGTAGATTATACAGGGGATGATTGGAAGGCATTGGCTTAAGATAGGAATGCGTGAAGAGCGGCCATGAACCTATGGTTTCGATAGTGCCAGTAAGTTAGTTAGTTTAGTTAGTTAGGCTATATTGTATTAATAATTGTCTTATAGATATACTAAGTATTCATTTATGTTTATTGTAATTTAGATATAAGACTAATTATTGTAATTTTCTTTCTAACCTGGTTGAGTGGTAGGCAAGGCCTTAACTCTACCAGGTAACATGAAGCTATATTTTTATTATTATTATTATTATTATTATTATTATTATTATTATTATTATTATTATTATTATTATTATTATTATGAAGTATTGTCACATATGGAGCTGAAGTTTGGAAATTCAAACAAAAACTTACAACAAAAACTTATGTCGATGGAAATGGATTTCTTGAGGAGAGCAGCAAGATGTTCAAAATTAGACAAAATAAGAAATACTGTCATAAGAGAAAAAATGAATATTGGTTATTCAACAGTAGATTATATACGGTATAAGCAATTAAATTCGTATGGGCACGTACGACGAATGCGAGAAGAAAGATTACCCAGGAAAACATTGGAATGGTGTCCACCTGGAAGAAGGAGGAGAGGAAGACCTCGAAACTCGTGGATGCAGGAAATAACTGGAATGAGAGCAAGACTGGAGGGCATGGATTGGATGGAGAGAGACGAGTGGAAAATAAAAATAAAACTTTAGGCACAGAAAGATGTGTAAACATTAAAATTCTGTATATAAATAAAATTGTTATTATTATTATTATTATTATTATTATTATTATTATTATTATTATTATTATTATTAGTAGTAGTAGTAGTAGTAGTATTATATTTGCTTTGGAATGGAAATATAATACACAACACGAAGAAAACTATTTTTCAAATTCTGTTACAAAGCATTTTATTAAATGGGTCCGAAACATGTAGAGTAAGTAGAAAAACAAACCAACAACATGTCAGCAGTAGAAATTCATTTTTGGAGGCGATCTACAAGAATTTCAAGAAGGTATAAGGTCAGAAACAGCACAATAAGGGAAATTATCCAAGTTGAAAAAATCATATTAGAAAAAAATAGAAGAAAAACGTACGAAGTGGTATGGACACCTCATAAGAACGGAAGAAGATTGAATACTAAATAATATCATTGATTGAAAAGCTAATGAAAGAAGTGGAAGAGGAAGACCTAGAGAACGTTGGATAGATGGAGTGAGGAGAAGTTTGGAAGCCAGAGATTTGAGGGAAGACAGAAACGTCTGGTGACAAAATCACTTTGGGTTGAAGGAGAACCCACTGTATTGTGGAATATTCGTAATGAAAATTATATTATTATTATTATTATTATTATTATTATTTAATAATACTAATAATATTATTATTATTATTATTATTATTATTATATTATTATTATTAATAATAATACTAATATTATTATTATTATTATTATTAATAATACTAATATTATTATTATTATTATTATTATTATTATTAATAATACTAATATTATTATTATTATTATTATTATTAATAATACTATTATTATTATTATTATTATTATTATTATTATTAATATGTCCACCGCTTGTGGTCTCGAGGTAGCGTGCTTTGTCACGCAGCGGGCCCGGGTTCGATCCCCGGTCGGGGCAGTTTTTCTGTGTGAGGTTTTTATCAGGGTTTTTCCTCACCTGCAAGACAAATGTCAGGAAAACTTTAAGGCCCAAACGGTCCCGAAATAATATGGCCATCATCATCATCATCCTTATCATTATCATCATCATCCTCCACCAGTGTGGAAAGCAACGGGAAACTACCACATCTACAATTCCCTAGTAAAGCTGCAAGCATAGCATGAAAATGCTATGATTGCAGTGAAGGATCTGCCTTCGAGCAGAATTACTTTGGATGGATGGATTATTAGTATCGTGCTAGATAACAAATCAATTCTTATTAATGTTTTTTAATTGTTTAGGTTTTATTTCGACTCCAATCTAATTTGAATTAGATTAAATTCATAGATATGGATTCGGATTTTAAGACCCTAATATGACACCTTAATTTTTTGTTCATTGTGTTACCAATCTTTACTTTATGGAATGAATGAGATGAAATATATTCTACAGTGATATGCAGTCCGTGTTATGATTTTCCTGGTTTAATACACATCAGGCAATCACATAATGACTCATACCACCCAAGGTCACAAGGAAGGATTGTAATCTCCTTTTGGTCATCTTCTGCCTTAAGTTGACACTCACAAGCTAGGAGTCACGAGAAAGTAAGGGAGTGTGACCCCATTAGATCACCGCCAATCATATGTTTTTAACACCTGTGGTTTGCTAAACCAGACTATTTTTTACCTAACATTAAATTATGTGAAATATAAAATGAAATGACATGATGGGGGAGGGAAGAGGAGTGGAGAGTGTTGGTGGGATGAAATTCTAGAAACAGGAGAACCGGTGCAGAGCTACGGAACTTGCGCTGGTTCGAATCCCCATGGAGGAAGACATTTTCTCATGGAACTTCGGCTGTGTGAGACCTGTGCCAACCCAGCATCGTGAGTGCTTTGGGAAGCTGCACTAAGTATTGTGGGACCCAAAATTCTGACGACATGTCATTCTTTTACTGGTTAGAATATCGTCTACCTCTGTGATTAATACATGAGGCCAGTAGTCGATTGGTAGGCCAAGGAGTTTCTAGGCATGTCGGGTCATGCAGTTATTTTTATATACTATTGTATGTAATTTTTCTGCATCCAATATTTTATAACTAAATCTGCAGTAGCAACATACAGACTGCTAACGGGACATGACTGCCTGAATAAACACCTACACAGACTTGGCATAACAGATTCACCTAAATGCCCTTTTTGCAATTTAAATGAAGATATGGAAAGAAACCATGTCCTCCGTTGTCCAGCTTTTGTAGAAGTTGCTAAATATTGGAGTGCAAGAGAGCGAATGATTTCATTATCAAGTGCTCGACATTAGATACCAACCAACCATATTTTATAACTGGTTGAGTAGAAGAGAAGGCCTGATCTCTGCAAATTTATATAAATAATATAAAGATTATAATATAAAATTTTGAAATTAAGGTACCTTGTATTGCCGTCTCCTCAATTAGTGAAACATTTAAAACATTGCAGGCCTTTCTGGATCAGTCCCATCCTCAGCAGAAGGTTGTTTTACTCAGTGTATAATTTTATATTATAACTTTTATATTTTGATTAATACCTCAACAGAATGTTACCGCGAATTTTATTAGTATGGATTAAACAAAAACAAAAAAAAAACAAGCCATAAATAATAATTAATTGTATTATTAAGTATTTGTCCACCGCTGTGGTCTCGAGGTAGCGGGCCCGGGTTCGACCCCCGGTCGGGGCAGTTTTTCTGGGTGAGGTTTTTATCGGGGTTTTTCCTCATCTGTAAGACAAATGTCAGAAAAACTTTAAGGGCCCAAACGGTCCCCGAAATCATATGGCCATCATCATCATCCTTATCATCATCATCATCATCCTTATCATCATCCTTCACCTGTGTGGAAAGCAACGGGAAGCTACCACACCTTCAATTCCCTAGTAAAGCTGCAAGCATAGCATGAAAATGCTATGATTGCAGTGAAGGACCTGCCTTCGGGCAGAATTACTATGGATGGATTAAGTATTTAATAGTGTAGATATTAATATTATTTTAGATTGGAATGTACATTAGAATTTTTTTTTCTTATTCCTTTAAAATCGTGCCTGGAAATAAAACAAAAAAGTTTTGAAAATTTGGCAATAGCTGCAGTAACATTGTATTGAAAGGGTTGTTAATTTTATAGATCCCATTGGGAATATAATTCACTGTATCCCATGGCTAATAGAAGTAGGTTAACAATAGACGAACGCGAACGCCTCGAATACAAACCATTCCCCCCCCCCCCAAACGCTCGATAAAGCGCTCAATTCTATTATACTCGTCCTTTATTTGTCTCACATAGAGGTCAAAATAATTTCACTGTTATATAGATCGCTTGTGTTCTTCGATTTAAAATGATACAAACAATTCTTTTGTTTGTGTTTAGCTTACAAAATGGACGGATATGAAATATGCCCGCAATTTCGTGAGTAATGAATTTTATAAAACATCTAAATTTCGTAAGTGTTTTCGTAAGGGTTTTCTTCCATTTATATTGTGTAGATGCGAAACATGTCCCGCTCCGTAGCTGAGTGGTTAAGGCAAGAAGCCTTGGCGCAGAGCTACGGGACCTGCGCTGGTTCGAGTCTCCATGGGGGAAGAAATTTTCTCATGGAAGTTCGGTCAGTATGGGACCGGTGCCCACCCAGCATCGTGAGGTATTTGAGTAGCTACAATAAGTAGCGACTCCAGGTTGAGAAGACCAGCTATAGCGGCTGGGGGACCCGATATGCTGACCACATGTCACCCCCTACACTGGTTACATGATCGTCTATTTCTGGATTAACAAGCACCCGGCTGGTAGGCCGAGGGCCTTCTAGGTCTGTCGCGCTTGGAGTTTTAGATGCGAAACGTGATCGCTTTATTTATTTATTTATTTTATTTATTTATTTATTTATTTAGCCTGGTGGAGTTAAGGCCATGTGGCCTTCTCTTCCACTCACCAGAACAAGCATATGTTACATATGAATACAAAAAAAAAATACAATAATAGTCATATAAAACAGGACAAACATATGTTACACATGAATACAAAAAAATTACAATAGTAGTCATATTAGACAGGACAAACATGTTACATATGAATACAAAAAAAGTTACAATAATAGTTATTGAACAATTCATTATCTGTCATATTGAATAATAATGAAATTAATGTCTAATAATAGAATGAAACTAAATACAATTAAAATTAAATTAATGATACAATGAATAAAAAAGGAATAACAGCTCGAATCTACTATGCATAAAAAGAAGAGAAAAAAACACTACAATGAATTAATCTACGCTTTTTATACAAGGCATTAGGTAAATATATTAACAAATCCTAAGTCTATTTTTATTAAATAATGCAAAAATGCATTATTAATTCTTAAAAAGTAGTATTAGTGAGTTGTTTCTGTTAGTGATTTTATTTTCAATTTATTTCTGAAAGATGGTAAAGTTTGGCAGTCTCTGACATAGGGTGGAAGTGAATTCCATGTTCTAGCAAGAGAAACTGTAAAAGATTTCGAATAATAGGTAGTATGATGAGGAGGGATATAAAGGACACTGTGCTCAAGGGATCGGGTATCTAAGTTATGTGTATCAGAGAGTTTAGTGAAGCGGTGTGATAAATAATAAGGTAAAGATGTGTGTAATATGTTATAGAGTAGGCATAGGGAATGGATGGTTCTACGATCTTGAAGACGAAGCCATGACAATTGTTCCAGGGATGGTGTAACGTGATCAAATCTACGTATACCACAAATAAAACGTATGCAAGAATTGTGGACACGTTGAAGTCTTTGGGTAAGAACAGTATTTAGGTCAGTAAAAAGAGTATCACAATAATCAAAATGGGGCATTGCGAGTGTTTCTACTAGCATTTTTCTTAGAGAAAACGGTAAACAATTTCTTATACGATTTAATGAGTGTATTATTGAGAAGATAGTTTTGCAAATGTTATTTATTTGTTTATTCCAAATTAAATGTTTATCCATAAACACTCCTAGATTTTTTACTGTCTCACTATAAGGGATCTGAACCCCATTAAGTGACACATGTAATACTGCATTTGTGTTAATTGAGGATAATAGTCTCTGATGGCCCATAATGATTGCTTGTGTCTTTCTAGGATTTAATTCAAGTCCATATTTCTCTGTCCACGCCGTTAGCGAGTCAAGGTCCTCGTTAATTTTGGTTACCGCGTCATTTAAAGAATATTTGTCTGAGTGAAGGTAGATCTGCATGTCGTCCGCAAATAAATGATGTTTGCAATGTTTTAGGGAGTCAGATATGTCGTTTATATAGATTGAAAAAAGCAATGGGCCGAGCACCGAGCCCTGTGGAACTCCAACTTTACGGTAGGTCCAAGAAGAGCGTAATGTAGAATTTCCTACAACATATTGCTGGCGCTCACGAAGGTAGGAGTTGAACCATTGCGTGGCACTGTCAGAAAGTGAGAGTTTTTTTAGTTTAAGCAACAATAAGTCCAAGTCTACCGTGTCAAATGCTTTACTAAAGTCAAGTAGTGTAAGAATAGTAAGTTTTCGATTATCAGATGCTTCGCGTATGTCTTCACATATATTTAGTAGAGCAGTATTTGTATTGTGTCCTGTCCTAAAGCCTGATTGGTATTGATCTAAAAGGTCGTGTTCAGTTAGGTAGTCAGTCAGTTGTTTGTGGACTAATCGTTCCAAGCTTTTGAAAGGGTAGGTAAAATACTAATGGGTCGAAAATCGTTAGGAGTTAAGGGAGTTTTTACTTTCGGGAGTGGGCGTACAATTGCTTGCTTCCATAATGTGGGATATTTAGAGGTTTGTAGTGAGGAGTTGAAAACATGAGTTATGGTAGGTAGTATAACGTCGATTATTTTGTTAAGTAGAGTGATATTATACGGTCAGTACCTTCTGCTTTTGTTTTTATTCGTTTGAGAGCTTTCTTTATGTCATTTTCTGTAAGATATGAAAAATGGAAATGTTCTCTGTCTGGTGGATTTGTCAATAGTAGTTCACTTGTTGTATGTGTTTTGTCTTTAGGAGTAAAGAATGTGCTTGTAAAATGGTTATTAAGTGTGTTCAGAGAAACAGGTAGTTTTTCTACCTGTGTGTCTTTCCTTCCTACACCCATTTTATTCAGATTTTTCCAAATATCTGGGTTATTGTTATTAGGTTCAGTAAGGCTGTATAGATGTCTAAGTTTGGCGTTTCTGATAGTTTGTGTAGTCTTGTTTCGTAACCGTTTATAGTGATTAAGATTTATATCAGTTTTGTCGACTCTATATTTCCGATATGCTGCGTCTCTTTCAGTCATCAAGTCACGAATGTTAGCAGACATCCAGGGAGCAGGGTGTCGTTTCACTAGTTTAGTTTTCAGTGGAGCGTGTCTGTCATATAGTTGTAATATAAGGTTATTTAATGCCTCAACTTTTTCGTCAACAGAATGCAACGTCCATATAGTATGCCAGGGTAATTTTATAGCGTCTTCAAGTAGAGCTGCATTGTTTATATGTTTTAGGTCTCTATATGTGATAGTCTTACGAGCTAGTTTAGGGCACTGCAGTGAATATGCTAAGAATATAATATCATGTGCTGATATTCCGGGAGCTGACAGTTGCCCGTGGGTTAGTACTCTGTCTGGATTATTAGTAGCAATTAAGTCAAGTAAAGTCTCAGAATGATTGGTGTGATGTGTAGGCTGTAAGGGAAGGATAGTCATATCACAAACTTGGAACGCGGACATAAGCTGTTGTGTATGTCTGTTGTCAGTGTCTAGTATATTTATATTAAAGTCACCCATGACGATAACGTGTTCATATTGTATACGTGCGTTTTGTAGAGCGGATTCTATTTCTGCTATTTTTTTCATTTTAGGGGGTTGGTACACTACACAAAGAAGGCATTTTTTGAAGCTTGCGTATATTTCTATAAACATAATTTCAGGAGATGTCTCGTTATTAGAAAAGTATACAGACTTAGGGCAAAGGTCTGTCCTAACGAAGACACCAACACCGCCCCCTCGACTATGTACACGATCATGTCTAAAGAAAAGTATAACCATCCATGTCAATTAAACTAGAATTAATGGAGGGAGTGAGCCATGTTTCTGATACGAGAATAGCATGAATATTGGAAGAAGAAAAAATCATACTAATTTCGTCTGTATGTGCAGTTAAGCTTTGTGCGTTCAAGTGAACCACATGTAGGGAAGACGGGAAGGGGGAGAATGCTGTTTCTAGAACCTGTCTTGCATTATTGTTGATTGGAAGGGGTTTGAGAAGGGTAGTGTCCTCTAACCTGTCAGAGACCGCCAAATGAATAGCATTATTTGGATGGAAAATTTTAAAAATATTTAACTAGAATTATAAGAAAAGAACAAGTCACTAATATCTTATTCAAATATTAAATTAATAAATAAAGTAAAATTTCTAAATATAATACTAATAATTAATGTGAAATTTCTAAATATAATTTTAATAATTTTATATAAAAGTGCTAAATTGGGGATATGGTATCACTGGGCGTGTTTGCACTAGGTAGATTTACATATCAGAGGCCCGGGTGATGATGCGTTTGGTATCTCCATTTTTCACATGTATTGCGCCATCAATTGTCCACACATTTGTGACGCCAAATTTTGTGATGCAGTCCTTTAACAATTTATATCTAATTTGGGTGAGATCTTTTCTTACTGTGATCCCACTGCCTTTCAATTGTTTTTTATTTTGGAAGACCTCCCTTCTCTTTCTATAACTGATGAACTTAACAATAACAGGCCGTGGTCGATCCGACTTTTTCCCAACCCTGTGACTCCTGTCGATATCACAGGTTTCTAATTTAGAAGAAAAAGATTAGGAGCATTTCAACATTTTAGGAAAATTTTTGGACCAAAGACTGACGAACAGAGAGTTAAATGGTGAAAATTACATAATAGTGATCTAATTATCTTTATGGGAAACTAGATAATAACAATGAAACCAGATAATAAAAACAATCAAGTCCCATGACTGCCATGGCACGAATGGAAAATGACAGAGGCCCATGGATCCATATTGTAGGGGGGAAACAGAAGGAAAGCGTCCAGTAGGCAGCCCAAGAATGGAATGGGAAGTGAGATTAACCATGATTTTAGGGAGATGATTTATACAGGAATGATTGAAAAACATTTGCTCAGTTTAGAGATGTTAGCATATGTTTGCACGGTCATGAACCTGCGGGTTCGATAGTGCCAGTGAGTTAATGAGTTAGTTTATGCCCTAAGTTTTAGGAAACATATATTTTAACATCATAATGAATACCGCATACTTTTAGTTTTTTTTTTGTCTCATGATCCTAAGTACTTTTTTGGACGATGTAACTACTATACTGTAATTATTAAGCTTGTTATGCCCAAAAGGTCTCCGAACATCATCTGGCCATCATCATCATCCTTCTTCACCGGTGTGAAAAGCAACGGGAAGCTACCACACCTGTAATTTCTTAGTAAAGCTGCAAAGCATAGCATGAATATGATATGATTTTAGTGAAAGACCTGCCCTAGGGCAGAACAGGATAGAATTAGAAGCTGTTATCATGATTTGACAGTTGACATTCCCACACCTAACCTGCATTACTGAATTGCCTGGTTGCTATGCAAACAAAAGAAAAACGCAATACTGAGATTAATTTTCTTACGTGTGAGGTAAGTCAAATTGTTAAGACCTTCATATGTTCCTTTCTTATAATAATAATTTATATATTTTTTTTAAATTTAGGCTAGTGGTCAGAACTTACGACTGCAGTTCATGGGGTCCCGGGTTTGATTCCCTGTCAGACCACAATCATTTTTTTAGAAGATAATTATTAATTATTCCTCTGGCGTCCCGTGTTCTGGATTCAGGTTAAGTTTAGGTTTAAGGACTCTCCTGACGCGTCATTATGGTAAATTATCAATTATATCATCGTAATGTTACTCCGCCTTCCGGCCACCCCAACTTAGAAAGTGGATTACAATTTCGCCTGGCAGAAAAGCATACCTGTAATGTCATAAAGACAACCGGGTGGTACTGGTAAAAAAACATTAATTGAATCTTTACTTCATTTTAATTAATAATAATTCCCATCGTCCAAAAAAATAGTATGCAAAACAGTCTGTGAATTTTTTAATCATATTCTCAACTTCGTCTCGTTTTTTTTCTAACTTGTCCTCGATTCTCTTAAGGTACACTTCCTACACTTGTATCGCAATATATGGTAATATCAGGTAATCCGTGATACTAAGCATTTGTATTCTTGTTTTCATGATAATATAATTTAATCTTTGTAAATTATATTATATGAATGAGGAATGTATACGAAACTCAGTATATCCTAATAAAATAAACCGAGGTAGGTATTGTCCAAAAATGAGCGAAATCCGACAATTAGAAATGGAGATTTACATGAATCGGAAATTAAAAACTGCTTAAACGACTGGATCGATTTAGATTAAAATTCTGTGTGTGTTTGAGTGCGTCCCTGGATGCTTTAAATTCACAATTGCAGTCGGTAGGTGGCGGGTTATAGGATTTTTTTAATGTCAGATATGTAGTCATCTGCATTATCGACACATTCCGCACGACAACTGTGACATCTTCATGCACGCTTCTTGAGCCACAGCAGATGGCTGTAAGAGGTTTTCTTGCGAACTTATTTAATAATATCTAATTACGTTTTAATTAGTGGATTTTATGGTAAAAAAGTAAATACTATTTTTATCGTTCGGGCGACGTCTGTAGGATACGCTAATATATATATATAATGTCAAAAATTTATTTATAACATCGAAATAACGAAGCGTCGCTGCTATAAAGCAAAAATTCTCTTAATTTGTTTACTTGTATGAGCTACTAGAGGGCAGTGAAGACCGAGTTCCCGCTACCTCTCGTAATAGAGAATATAATATACAAAGAACAATAAATGTTTGTACTAGATTTGCTTGGATAGCGTAATCGGTAGCGCACTGAAGTATCGATTCAGAGGTCAGGTTCAAATTCCCGTCAAAGCATTAATTTTTCTTATTATGTCATATATATATGATTCGCCTGGTGGTGTAATGGATAACACGCTGAGGTACAGACTCAGAGTTCCGGGTTCGAATCCCGTCCAGGCATTTATTTTTCTTATCATACCATATTAAGCTTGCATTGCTCAATTTTAAACATTTAATTATAACATCGATAAAGCGTCACTGCTATAAAGTAAAAACATTCTCTTTAATTTGCTTACTTGTTATAGTCAGCTACTAGATGGCAGTGAAGACCGAGTTCTCTCGACATCTAGTAATAATGGAGAATATAATACTTATATAAGAAAGATAAGTGTTTGAATTGGATTCGCCTGGTGGTGTAATGGATAACATGCTGAGGTACAGACGCAGAGTTCCGGGTTCGAATCCCGTCCAGGCATTTATTTTTCTTATCATACCATATATATATATATATATAGGACATGTTCGGCTTTGGAGAAAGAAAACTGTCTAATTGAATTAAAGACTACAAGAGTAATTAAGAGCGCAATGTTTGACATAGAACTTCCATTCATTCTTGACTTCCTGGCTTTTAACTTGTACACATGAGTAAAGTCTACGTAGGATCATGCTATACGTTGAGAAACGTCTCTAATTGTTCTTCCAATTACGTTAGTTGGTTGATGGACGTCTTATAGTGTAATTACTCGACTGTGCTGATAGAATAGCTCATAAACCAAGATAATAGTTCTGTGAGATTACATAACAGCACACTTTAATTTATACAACTAGAAATAACTTGAAGAAAACGTTGTGTTTCTGAAGTACTTATATCCTAGGTCAATTCCAAACACTAGAGCAATAATTAAACATGAAATTGATAAGAGCCAGGCGCCCGCCGTCTCCTATTCAAGGCTTCATCTTTATGCAAAATACTAAGAATACAAAATACAGTTAAGATTGTAAATTATACTTTCCTTTTTTTTAAATTAGTTTTTATGATTGTGTAGGGTTACTATAAATTAACTTTCTGCTTACGTTTTTAAATTCTACGCATTTTATTTATTTATTTTACCTGATTGAGTTTAGAACATAAGGTCTTCTCTTTTCCACTTCACCAGGCTTAAATTATACACATAATAACAATTATGAATTATCTGCATGATTAATAATACATAATTGATATAACCAGGCTACGCATGTAAAGTTGACAATGGAAATAAATGAAAAAATGCAATAATAATAATGACCTATGATTTGATTAAGTAATTGCCTTGGTAAAGAAAGTTTAAAATACAGGGTGTAACAGGACCTCACCGACAAAATGATAGGGATGATAGGCCATGCAGACAGGATCATTTTTTTGTGAAGGAACATATAGTCGCAAACACGTCGTTTATGAATTATGCGCAGATGAAGGTGTTCAACCGTAAGGGTCGGAATTGAATACAAACAATTGTACACGTATCATTTTATTAAAAAAGACATGTTTTTTACAATACGTGGACTCTGTCCTCTTTTATGCTTAAAAAATATAGACCTAAAAACAACAAGGCTAGAAATAGATTAAATATCTTTGAAAGGAATAGGCCTATTTTGATTGCTATATAATGATTTATTAGAGTGAACAATGAATAGAAAATCCATTATAATCACGAACTATTAATTATTCAGGGAGCCTAATATTTTTTATCAATGCCCAGATTGTCATTTCGACATTTCTGGTGTTCTCTCCTGGCATTGGCGTAATTATAACCCACTTCTGAAGTTGGGGCGCCTATACCCTGTTCTCTCTTTTTTAAAGTGATCCTCGTCAAAACAAAATGTGATCTGCTCGCTTTTCATTGGTTATGGACTCCGACGTACGATGTAAAGCAATATCCTTCCGCCATTCGCGCAACAATTACTGTCACTTTTGACAGGGAGATGACGACACAGCAACGGAAGACTACTTTCAGCCATTTGGTTTCATGAGAATCGACTGAAGTATGACCCAAACATATCACGCATGTGTAATAAACTATTTTAAGTTGTAATTATTGATTAGGCATATTTTAAAATATTTTATATGTTTTGAATATTATTATTTTCATTCACGAAGAATAACAAGTATATTCAGAGTTAATGAAGGGAACTACTTTTTTTGCGTACTTATTGCTTCTACAACGTACGTCGGTGTTCATAACCAATGAAAAGCGAGCAGGTCACACGGTTTTGTTTTGACGAGTATCACTTTAAGAGCGGACAGGGTATAGAAGGCGGAGTTACGTTACCCCGATGATATGATAGGTGATAAAATATAATGAAGCGCCAGGAGAGTTTTTAACTTAAACTTAACCTAAATTCCAGACCATGGACAACCACCGGAATAATTCCCTTTAAATAAAAATTCCTGTGGTTTGACCGGGAATCGAACTCGGGACCTAATTGAACAGTAGTCAGAATCGCTGACCACTAGCCCATTAGGCTGGTCGGGAGCCTAATATAACTGCGTTTATAAAAATAGGCCGCATGAGAAGGGCATTTAATAAAAATGGAGGAATCAAGACCGATCTGAACTAGGAGGATGCACGCGGAGAGGGAGACCGAAAATCAGATGGGAGGAGGATTTGAAGGAAGATGCCAGAGCTGTCGCCTCAATGAGACATTTATTAGGCAACTAAGATATTACTTCAATAGGAAAGGTCGGATAAATTTTTGTCAGACGTATTAATTTAGGCTTGAAGTTATTTTACGAGCCCGAAAATCTTCAGACTCCGGGCTTACGGCGGTTCATTGGTATTTTTCCATTCTAAAAATCCATCGAGCTCGGTCGGATTTGAACCGCGACCCTCGGAACTAGATACAAAGAATATAACAACCAGAAAATGGAAGCCGAAACATTATACATAACTGTATAAAAATCAAATTGTTATAAATAAACAAATTCAAGGTGTATTATAAAAAAATGCTATAAAGCGATAGGAAACCTTGGAAATTTATATTCTTTACGATCTGTTTATGAAAAAAAAGTGTTCAAAACTTCTGATCCTTAAATTTATTTTCCCAACGTTTCTTAAATGATAGAATGATTTTTTTCTTGTTGAATTATTAGAATAATTCACAGAGTATTTACTATAGAGGAGCAATTGCGTACAGTGACACCTAAAAATTTACGACGAATTACAATGAGCAAACTACAATGGTAGCGCTGTTTCGTAGTAACAGAATATGTAACTATATAAAACAAATGCAAGGCACACGACGTGTTCACTCGGGATTATGGGAAATTAGCCATTTTGTAAATTGAAATTTTTATGTCATCCTTTCGTTCTAAGTAGACGGTACTGTAAAAATGATATATTATCGAAAGTTAAAAATCATTACTTAGATTTTATTTTATTCTAATTCGTAAGTAAATTTAAACTTGTTTACGTTTTTAATGTGAATTTATTTTCAAAGATAAACCTACTAGAAGTGATAAAATTCTAAGATTTGTTAGGTTAGGAAGAGTGATGTTAGTGTACAGCCAGTTCTAGTAAACATTTTAAAAATGTGAGTGACTTTATAATGGATGCCATAAACCAAATGCTAAGGTTCTTTAATACATATTGTATATAACATAATACATATTGTATAAAATATGTATGTGAGAATAAAGTGGTAGGTCAATTGTACATATTTAAAAGAGCTCAAAATGCACATTTTTAATTTTTAATAAACGAAAATAAATTAACATGTTTTATTTATTTCCATTCTTCCCTTCTGTTAAAATAAAAAAAAAATCTTTAGGTGTGAGAGGCTGCGTACAAATAATTCCATAATTATTCACCAGATGGTGTTGTATAATTATAATTCATTATTTTACCACCAGACGGTGCTGAATTTCATATTACTGCCACAAATGATCGAAAAGAATTAGATGTCGTTAGTTAGTTCTATACTAGCGCCCTTTTGGCATGTTCGAGAAACTTGTCCACTTTCTCCTCTGGATACTCTGTGAGAATAATTCATTAGCCTCTTGTTCTTGCGATGGGCAGTACATTTGGCACGAATGGGGGATGAAAGAGTTGCATTGAAGCTTCTTCATGATTTGAGAATAGGGATGTGTGGAGAGCTTATGTCCGCGCGGCCATGAACCTACGGGTTTGATAGTGCCTATTGTTTTAGGTGTCCTGCGCCGTGTCCGAGTGGCAAAAGCAAGATGCCTTGGCGCAGAGCTACGGGACTTGAGTTTCCATGGGGGAGAAATTTCGGAATTTCGGCCAGTATGGGACCAGTGCCCCAGCATCGTGAGGAATTTGGGTAATTACAATAAGTAGCGGCTTCAGCTTGAGAAGACTAGCTGTAACGTCTGGGGGATCCGAAATGCTGACACTATGTCACCCCTACACTGACCAGATATTGTCTACATCTGTGATTGACATATATGGTTGTGAAGTCAGCAGCCGGGTGGTGGGCCAAGGACCATCTAGTCCTGTCGGGCTGTGGAGAGAGGAAAAAAAAAATCTGGGTATTTTATTATTTATTTACTTTGTATTAACCTGGGTGTTCTTTTTCGGAGTTTTCCCCTCACCTGTAAGACCATTTAATTATCATAATCAACAATATCATATTGGCCATGTCTATTACGAAATGTGTGTTCCGTCTTAATGTTGTGTTGTCTAGAAGGAGGCCCTGACATTACTCATTCGCCGAGGCTCTCCATGTCGTTGTGCGATCAAAAAAGCATGTGTATGATCCATAGTTTAAAATATTGGGTTTTGCGGGTATAAGCAAACAAATATTTTAAGTTTTATAAATATCTCCTCTTACCTGGGACTGGAATTGTTTTCAATATTAATCACAATGGTAGATTGTTTCATTTATTTATTAATCAAAACGAACGTTCAATAAAAGAAATTAAAAACATCATGTAAACTAACTCATTGGCATTTTCGTACTCTGAGATTCATGACCGCGCGGACATAAGCTCTCTCTCTCTCTCTCTCTCTCTCTCTCTCTCTCTCTATATATATATATATATATATATATATATATATTATATATCCTCACCCCCAGCTGACATTTTTCAAATTTTTCTTGGTTATATTATCCACCTCCTTCAAATTATGGTTGATGTTTTCTCTTACGTCATTTTTGGGCTAGCTACCGATCGCTTCTCGTTAGGTTTTCCTAAAAGTTGTTTCCGTGACCCTCTTCCATTTCCCCATTCGTACCACATGTCCAGCCCATCGCAGTCTGCTATACTTAAATTATCTTATTATATCTAGTTTCCCATAAACATGTTCTTTAGTTCTCCCCATTCACCAGTCCGTTCGACTCTCTTTGGTCCAAAAATAATTCTAAGAACTTTTAAAAGTCAGATAATTTCAAAATTAGCTTCATTGGTTTATGTTATTACCTAACGTATTTAATTACTTTCTTCAGTTTTGTATTAATCTATTATGTAATTTTTTGTATCATTGTCCTTTGCATTAATTCTTTGTGTGTGAGAGTGAGTTTTATATTTAGAAACTTTTTCCTAAATTTGTTTTGTTTTATATTATTTCCTAACTAACTAACTCACTCACTGGCACTATCGAACCCGTAGGTTCATGGCCGCGCGAATATAAGCTCTCCATACATCCCTATCCTGAGCTAATATTTTCCAATCGTTTCTTGTATAATCTGCTTCCCTCAAATAATAGTTAATGTTATTCTCCCACCTCATTCTTGGTCTACCAACTGGGCGTTTTCCCTCTGGTTTTCCTACAAGAAGCCTCCACGCACGACTTTAATTCCCCATTCGTGGCACATGTCCTGCCCATCGCAGTCTACGAGACTTAATTGTTATTATATCTGGCTTCTTATAAAGACCATGTCGTTCATTGTCATGTAGTTTTCTCGATTCACTTGTCTGTTCATCTCTCTTTGCTATACAAATTTTCCTAAGAACTTTATTTTCAGATACTAGTAATCTCTTTTCCTCCATTAAAGTAAGAGTCCATGTTTCGCATCCATATAATATAAGTGGTAGAATAATAGTTTTATATATTTTCAGTGTAACGTTTTTTGAAAGTAGTTGGGACGTTAAGAGTCCATTTTATTTCCTAATATCTTTATTTACTCTCTTGAGTCTGGTATTAATCTATTTTATATTGTTTTGTCTATTTTATTTCCCTTGTATCATTTCTTATTAATTTACGTGCCAGAATGTATTTTATGTCTTGAAACTATCTCCTTAATTTATATATATATATATTTGATTGATGATAGCTGTGTATATAAACAGAAACAGTCCTAAAGTAATAAAAATATATATTCCCTCTCAATTGAACAAAAGCTTTGTAATGTAAATATTCTGTAACTTGTTAATACAGTATATAAACTGTCAGATCCTTAGCGCTTTCTCTATAACGTGTGAAGGTTTATTCATAATTTTTGTTGAAATCATCAACATCCTCAAACCCTAATGTATAGTTGGTCCATAATGAGAATAATTGTCGGCTTGGTGGTTTTATGGTAGATCGATCGCCTCTGGAATTGAATTTTCTTCTGACCTAATGCGATGAAATTATTCGGGTAAGCAAAATTCTATTTCTTAACTTCTTTGGTCAGAAAATTCTGGAATATGCCAAATTTTAACGTACAGGCTATTATACCCAACATAGTGATTTGTATCAAAGTATACATCTTTAAATATTATGAAACGAACATAGAGTATTCGCAAAGTTTCGACCTAGTAGGCCAGTAGTGGCATCGTGCGAATTAAGAAGGTCTTGCTATGGAGTCAGATGACCTTACTCGACCTCTACTGATTATCACACTTCTTTTTTCATCCATTCTTTTAATTCCTCTATCTTCGTTGTCCATCGATTCAAAATTAATCATTATCATTTGTAGAAATGTGTGGTGGGAATATAACAGACTATTTACTTCAGTTTTCGAGAGGTAAGATAAAGTTACCAAATGAAAAGCGCCGACTATTCTTATTATTTTTCATGCTCTATAGCGAACGCTGCGCTGAAATTTAAATTTCACTTAACAAAAAAAAATCCTTAATGGCTTTCGAATGATTTAACAACAGAAGATGCAATGTAATGGTCAATAATAGCCTCTATAATAATAATAATAATAATAATAATATATAATAATAATAATAATAATAATAATAATAATAATAATAATAATAATAATAATAATAATAATAATAATTATTATTATTATTATTATTATTATTATTATTATTATTATTATTCCGTGTGAGGAATTTAGGTGGCTAAGGTAAGTAGTTCTTAGTTTAAAAAAACAATAATAACTGCTAGGGAACGCGACATGCTGACCATATGTCACTATTTATTGCTGGATGTTCTGTGTCTGTGTTTGACACTTGAATGTGAGGCCAGCAGCTGATGACAAGCCATGGCTCTTTTAAATCTATAACGCCAAGGTATTATTAAAATTATCATTATTGTTTTTTTATTATTATTATTATTATTATTATTATTATTATTATTATTATTATTATTATTATTATTATTATTATTATTATTATTATCTTGGAAGAAGGAATTAAAATAAAGCAAGTGAAACGAACTAAATATTGCGGAATAATTATGGATAACATTGAAGGTATAGGCAAAGAGAACATAAAGAATTGAAATGAATTGAATAGAAAAATAATATCGTCGTTAAATTCCACATGGTGGGATAAGCATATTTGGAAAGACACAAAACATATATTGTTAAAATATTGATGAATCTGTTGCAATGTATGGAAGTGAGGTATGGACAATCAGTAAGCATTACAAGAATAGACTAATAGCTCTAGAAATGGATTATTACGCAGAAGTGCCAGAAAGTCAAAATAAGAACATGTCACATATAAGGAAATTAGAAACATAATGGAAGCAGAAGAAAGCATAATTGAAAGAATTGAGGAGAAGGAATTAAAATGGTTAGGATATATTTTAAGAATGGAAGATGAGCGATGGCCGCAACTACTATATCAATGGCAACCGACCAGAAAAGAAGAAAAAAGGGAGACCAAAGTTAACATGGAAGGAAAACATGAAGACATTAATGGAAACAAGAGGGCTAAGCATTGAAGATGCCCAAGATCGTAGGCTTTGGAGGTTTGGCACGGGAAGACGGCAGCAGCTGTAAAAACCCGAAGATAGATTTATTATTATTATTATTATTATTATTATTATTATTATTATTATTATTATTATTATTATTATTATTATTATTATTATTATTATTATTATAAGGGAGAAAATGAAGATTGAAGACACTATTTTAGATTATATTAAAACTCACCAATTAAGATGGTACGGACATGTCCAGCGAATGGAAGAGGATCTGTTTTGGAATGGAAACCTGAGGGAAGACGAAGCAGAGGAAGACCTAAAACCTCCTGGAGTCAGTCAATATGTTTATATATGAAGGAGAAACATCTACAACCAGGATATTGGATGGACCGATAAAATTGGCTATTAGGAATCGGACGATGTCGAAGACATTAATCAACCGATGATCCATCTATTATTATTATTATTATTATTATTATTATTATTATTATTATTATTATTATTATTATTATTATTATTATTATCAGCATCATCATTATTATTATTATTATTATCAGCATCATCATCATTATTATTATTATTAATCATCATCATCATCATTATTATTATTATCATTATCATCATCATCATCACTATTATTATTATTAATACAACTCAAGTAAATTTTGGACCATATGTCATACAGTTATCATGGAATGGGCACATGATAAGAATGTAGAGTTCCCAAGTAGATTGTATATGAAAACCACAAGCTAGAAGGAAGAAGGTCAACCTAATCACTGCTGGATGCAGGAGATACAACATACAATGATTAGGAAGGGGCTAGGGCAATATAATTAGGAAAATAGATAATAATTGAAATAAAAAATGGTGTATAATTTTGGATACAGGAAGATGTAGGCCTATATATACGTTTTAAACCTAGAAATAAATACAAATTATTATTATTATTATTATTATTATTATTATTATTATTATTATTATTATTATTATTATTATTATTATTATTATTATTATTATTATTATTATTATTATTAATGGGGTTTGAAAATCAACAAAAAAAAGAGTATTTAACAAATTACCCAGAGGAATTATATATTGATTGGGTAAAGATAAAGAAGAAATGCGATAGTTTCTGTTATTTGGGATACATTTTAGAGAAAGATGGAACATCAAAAAGAAATATCAAAAAGGATCAGTAATGAAAGAAAACCCATAGGAATGTTAAACTCTATACTATGGAGTAAAAGCATCATTAACAGAACAAAACAACTAATTTATAAGTCCGTAGGCCTACTAGAAAGTATAATGTTATATGGATCGGAAGTTTGGATAATGACACAACATGCCAACTGAATAACTGCTGTTGGAATAGACTTTTGGAGAAGTGCTGCCAGGAAATCTCGACTGGAATTAATTAGAAATACAGAAATTAGAAAATAGATTAATGCAAAAAGAAGAAGGCTAATGTGGTTATGGATACGTAAGAATAATGCAGGCTGGACGACTACCAAAGGCCGTCTATACATGGAAAACTTAATAGAAGGAGCAGAAAAGGAAGGCCAAGAACAACCTGGAAGAATAACATTCAACATTCAATGAAGAAATTCGGTATAACAGAGAACGATGAGAAGTTTAATATTAAGGGAAAATTGTGAGTGTGTATTATAAACTGATAACACAGACCAACAAAAAATATATTTTTTTTGTCTCAGAAAGAAAAATATGTGATTCTGTTAATATTTTCTCTCCTGAATTCAAATATGATATCGGTTTTTCTCCATCACGCAAGGTTTCCGAGAGACGCAAACACTTTAATATTTTCTACGTTCGTAACTACACAATATTCGAACATTCGGATTCACCTAGAAAGTAAGAAATTACGATTTTCTGCTATATTTCGCCTGTGGACCATCAAGAGGGAATAATCGGCCAGCATATTAGGATTCCATTTGCCTTGATATCTCTTTTCCATAGCTGAAATCTCCTGATGAAAGTGTTCCCCGTACTCATCATTCACTGCGCCAAGATTTTCCGGGAAGAAATCTAGGTTTATTAAAAAATTAATTATATAAATCCATTAATTGAAATTGAAATAAAAAAAACTGTCAGTGATGGAGAAATTCCGAATAAATATTTGAAAACACAATAAAAAACTGCATTAACTACAACTATTTGTACTCATGAGACAAAAATCATGCTGACGAGTGCAATCTATACGTCCGTAGTCATTTATGTATTTTTAAAACTCATGTTAATTATTAAGATTGGTTGGAGAAAACCCTCAATGATGAGAAAAATTCTCAATGTAAAATAAATTATTATTTTATTATTATTATTATTATTATTATTATTATTATTATTATTATTATTATTATTATTATGAAATGTAATATACTAAACATCCGGTCTCTATATAAGCCTAAAAATAATAAAGCCACATGGTGGTCACATTTTTACAACAAATTGACGTAAATTGTAGTGACGTTTCTTGTTATTGAATGAGTTCTTAACTGTTTGTTTATTTTTCATCAGCAATGGCCCAATTACTCTATTTGAATATTTTTTATTCAATCCCACCGCGTTGTCATTTCGACATTCTGGTATCCTCTCCTGGCATGGTGTTATTGTAACTCACTTCTGAGGTTGGAGCGCCTGGAAGACGGAGTTATGCTCTCCCGATGATATGTGATAGGTGATGATGATGGTAATGATGCGCCTGGAGAGGCCTTATTTCTAAACTTAATGATTATGTTAATGATGAATAGGCCTATAACGCGCGCTATTTTCACAGCAGGGTTTTCACAAGTCGAATCAATTTCATGTCATCGTATTGTATCAGCAAAATTACGTAAGTGTCAAAGTAGGTTGTCACTACTGGCTACTTAAAAGTCCACAGACATTAGTACAACAACAACAACAATAATAATAATAATAATAATAATAATAATAATAATAATAATAATAATAATAATATAATGATAATAACAATAGTAAAATAATAATAATAGTAATAATGAAAATAATAAAAAACAACAAAAAATAATAAAATTAATGACAGTTTTTTGTCTAATCCCACCAGGTTATCTTTTATGACATTTCTGGCTTTCTCCCCTGACATTGGCGGAAATGTAATCCATTTCTTAGATTGGGGCACCTGGTAGGCGGAGTTACGTTACCCCGATGAAATGATGGGTGATTAATGATAATGAAGAACCAGGAGAGTTCTTAACCTAAACTTAACCTAAATTCCAGATCACGGGTAACCACAGGAATAATTCACTTTAAGGTAAAATTCCCATGGTTTGACCGGGAATCGAACTCTGTACCTCATGAACTGTGGTTATAAACGCTGACCACTAGCCCATGAGGCTGGTTGTGTAATAATAGTAATAATAATAATAATAATAATAATAATAATAATAATAATAATAATAATAATGGTGATGATGATGATGAACTAGTTGATTTGAAAGGTACGTGACTTATATTCGTGAAGATCTGTGTTCAAATCTTGGTTTTCTCAGTCTTCAAGTCAAGTGCTGGGTTGTAATCAATTAACAAGACCATATTTTATAATGTTTACCATAAAAAAACCAAGATTATACAAACTATACAACCTATTTGAAAAACCTAAAAATTCCTAGACTTAATATTATTTTAGATGTTACAATGTTACTATAAGTGTAAATAATAATAGCCAATTAATGCCTGAAACAATACTATTGATAATGATAAAATAATAATAATAATGATAAAAAAAATAATAACAGATAAAAGTTGCATTGTGCCTATAGTTACAGCTACGTTCATACATTTAAAACTACGATTATTAAATTATGGATTAATTTCAGAATATAGCTTACATATTTATAATAATAATAATAATAATAATAAAATAATAATAATAATAATAATAATAATAAATAGCTTTACTTAAACTGACAGAGTTAATGCTACCCAACCTGTGAAATAAAACCTACCAAAATACAGGATAGACCTATTTGTCAATTAAACTAAATACAAATAATAATTTGATTACTATAATTAAAATAAATTAAAATATAAAAACGGAAATACAAATATTTAATTATTAAATAGCTCATGCAATACAAATAAAGAAGTAACTCTCTCTATATATATATATATATATATATATATATATATATATATATATATATATATATTAGAAAGTGAAGTATTTAGGAAAACATTAGCATGTCTACTATTTATTATATTTAAAGTGTTTATGATGTAACATATTAAATTTACTCTAATTTTATAACTGTCTCCATAATTTAATATTTGTTATTTAATTTTTTATACTTCATGCTCATTAGAACCTATGACTGTTGCGGGAATGTTTAAAAAAAAGTATTTATGATAAACGTATTATTTTAAATGCACGATATCCTATTTTATTTGATTATACATATATAGCTATTCAGAACTTCAATACAAATTTCAAAAGGGAGACTAAAATTGTCAGTGTTTATTTTTCGAAGTTTATATTTAAAGTATTGAATAATTAAGAAATGCAGAAATAAATATCTTTCCAATTATATAAAATAGAAGATGTGGCATTTTAAAAAATATATCAAATATCTATTATTTTATTTACAATATTTATTACACTTGTTAAGATCTATATTACGTTTAGATGTATTATACAGTGGATATATTAAAATAACTTCGGAAATACTTTCGGATCCCTAATCGCTCTATTAAGGAGTGATGGTGTGAAGAGGGGTTAAAAAGTAGCTCTTAATAAAAATACATATGTATATATATATATATATATATATATATATATGATTCTAATTGCCTAACATTATTAAAATTTGTGTTAATTAAGGATGCAAATGCCTAGAAATAATAATTACAAACAGTAATGAGACACAGAAAGAAATTAAACATGGGCTCAATTCTAGAAATACATAATATTATGCATTAAAATGACTCTTTCATCCCAAATTCTGTGAAAAACATTAAACTGAATATATATAAAACTGTCTTTCTCCGAGATATATGGATGCGAAACATGGCTCTTACTTTTTGGGAAGAGAAAATATGCGAGTAATTGAGAATAAAATTCTTAGGAAAAATATTGTGCATGCATTAATTGGTGTTTACAATTTAATAATAATAATAATAATAATAATAATAATAATATGTTTTTATTATTATTGTTGTTTTTATGGTTAGCGTATAAAAATGTTGTATGTGCATGATTTCTAATTGCAATTTGTCTTTTTTTTTAATTATTATAATTGTGTTGTATATATAATTGTATTATATACATATGTTCTGGCTCAGTGGAAGATAAAATATCATTTTAACTTTTCCAGAAAAATACATTGTTTGTTATTATTATTATATTTAATATTATTATTATTATTATTATTACTATTATTATTAAGGTGTGGAAAGCAACGGGAAACTATCACACCTGTAATTCCCTAGTAAAGCTGCAAAGCATAGCATGGAAATGCTATGATTGCAGTGAAAGGTAGAATTACTAGGGACAGATTATTAAGGTGTTAAAATGAGTGCAAAATTCGCTGTTATTTACATAATCTTCTCGAACTCAGTAAAATTAATGTTTTCTTAATTATTTGTTCTCTCATGATATTACCTTGATTCATTTTAATTGTAGTTTAATTTGTATAAATATTTACATATATTTACATATAAATATTTACATATATTTATATATGTTATGATCTTACGTAAATTTTAAATGGTATATTTTCTTATAATTATATATGTTATGAATTTATGTAATTTTTCTTCTGCATTTAATATTTTTCACTGGTTGAGTAAATCACAAGTACTTATGACCATAACCCTGCCAGTTTAAATAAATTATTATTATTATTATAATTATTATTATTATTATAATTATTATTAAATAATCGGGACTCCGCAGGGTATGTAATATTATTTATCATTCTATTGAGTTAGATCATAATACTGCTCAATGCCTGAAACAGTGACAGAACTGAAGAATCACCATTTAATAAAATTTACAAGGATTATATAATAGATTTTAAACCATTCTGTTGTTTACAACTAAAAATAATTATTTAGATGTTACTGTCGCAATGTTCTATCTATATTATTATTTTTGATCTTCAAATTTTACAAGTAACCCTATTAGACCTTTCATGGAACCTAAGGGTTTGATACTGCCAGTGGGTAACTCATTAGACCTAAAGTTACGTTACAGTTATAGGTAGGTAAGAAAAATCCAAAATATTAAAATGATTATCAATCAAATTGAGACATCTTCATTCGAAAGAGATTTCACTTGATAAGAATTGATTTTATTTTTTTGAGAAGTGATAGGATGGAAAGGCGCAGTCGAATGATTACCTCCACCCAATCTACAGGTGGCGCACTTTACATGCGTATTCACACAACCTGGAATGGAAATTGCTGGGTACATTGATCCTGTGAACTGAAATGAATGTCCAATGGGGAGCATGTCCAGTAGATCCAAAGGTTGAGCAGTTGGCAACCACCAGCACCAACAAGATACATAGGCATGTAGAAACCATTATATCACTGACACATTTTTACAAACAAAATGTCACTATCACAAAATACTGTCATAACACTATGAAGCAGTCATGAGGATGGTTAGTACCGCATTGTAAACCGCTCGGCACTCGACTGCCATGGAAGGGCCTGATGTCCGTCAGCCCGCCCGCCCGCAGGGGCCCCGAACAGAAGTGGGGGACGGGAAGTAACAGATGAGCAGTCACTGGCCTCCATTAATATGTTGTGAAAGAGTATTTGCAGATCCTATTTCAGGCAATAAGGGATCTGGACGGTCCGGGTTCGTATCAAGCAGCCTATCCAAACTTTTGTCTCCAAACAACAACATTGAATTTTTCTATCAACACTTTATTTTCTAGTTATATTTAGTCATTTTTAGTAGAAGATACAAACTAAATTTATGTTCACACATAGAAATGCGTTTTATAATGGAAATGAACAACTAATAACTAATGAAGGAAATTTTGAAGAAGTGGCTGAATTCAAATAACTAAGAACAATAATTGCAAATAGGAATGAGATGCACAGAGAAATAAAGCATATGCTCATTTCTGGAAATACGTGCTATTATGCATTCAGGGACTCTTGTCATCCCAACTCCTTTAAAAAAAGTTAAACTGAAAATATATAAAACAGTTATTCTCCCAGTTATATTATATGGATGCGAAAATGGACTCTTACTTTAAGGAAGCAAATAAGATTACGAGTATTTGAGAAAAATATCTTAGGAAAAATTTTGGGCAAAAAAGAGTTGAATAGACAGGCGAATGGAGAAAACTTACATAATAGTGAGCTGCATGATATGTAGGATAGGAAGCCAGATATAATAAGAACAGTTAAGTCTCGTAGACTGCGATGGGCAGGACATGTGGCACGAATGGGGATAACAGAGGTGCATGGAAGCTTCTTATAGGAAAGCCAGAGGGAAAACGCCCAGTTGGTAGACCAAGAATGAGGTGGAAGAATAACATTATACATGATTTGAGGGAAGTAGATTATACAGGGGAGATTGCAAATATTAGCTCAGAGTAGGGATGTATGGAGAGCTTATGTCCGTGCGGCCATGAACCTACAAGTTCGATAGAGCAAATTAGTTAGTTAGTTAGTTAGAAGATACATAAATTCATTGTTGATAACATCAGTTATGTGATCATCAGTATTACCCTCAACTCTGGACACAAGGCAATTACGCTATACAGGGATTTTTGTCATGCCAACTTGTCTAAACAAATTTAAACTAAAATATTTATAGCCTGTATAAAATGAGTGTGTGCCTGTCTGTCCTTTATGGACTCAAAAACTACTTGACCAATTTCAATGGGGTTTTCACCCTCGTTCAGAGAATTTTTCTGAGTCAATTAACGTATATAACATTGTTACCGTACGTACTATAGGACCGGAGCGAAAAAAAGTGCATCAGTTCACCAAAAAAGTTGCTTTGTGTACTCTTAAATGGCTTACGCTACCTAAACCATAACAAATACACCAAATTAATGAATATCTTAAAAAATTCTATAAAAAGTCCGCGACAGCGTAGGGCCTATGTCTATGTTTTACGGATAATTCACAATAACCATTTTTATGTTAAGCCGGGTAATCGAATTAAAAAGAGTTTTCCAATAATGCAATGTTAATTCTTATCAAGTTAAATATGTTAGTTTATACATAACCCGTAAAAAATTATTTTGTCCACGCGAACAACGTCACTGGTCACTTACTTTAAGATAGGATAAAATATGATTAATTTCTGAGAATAAAGTGCTTAAGATTTTTTTGGACCAAAAATAGACGGAAAGACTCGTAAATGGAGAAAATGGCTTAAGTGATTTACATTAGGCCTATCTTTAAGGGAAACCAAATTAAATAAAATTACACCTCTTAGACTGCGATGGGCAGGGCACGAGTCTCAAATGGAAGAATGAAAATATAGAAACTTTTAGGAAAATCTTAGTGATCAATAATGAAGTGGAAGAATAAAATTAATAATGATTAGAAGCGGGTGAATTATGGGCAATAGTATAGTATAGGTGAGTTAGTTATCAACTATAAAAATTACAGCTATTTTAATAGGAGAGAGTAGATATGCTTTGAAATTTATATTGGGAAAAACCAATTAGGAAGGCCTAGGTGTAGGTGGGAGGATAATATTCAGACTTCATTGTAATATTATTAATTATTTACTTTTTAAACCTCTTTTATGTTCTAATTTGTGGATCTGAGGGAACTGGGTAGGCCTATCGGAGATGTAAAATTGATATTGAGTTTTATTAAGGACCTCGAAACTATATTTACGGATTTCTGATTGCTGACTTTAACTATACAGCGTGCCATTATTGGCTAAAATTTCAAGCATTTTAAGTCAAGAATAAGTGCTACTGGAATTTTAAAAGATCCACAATTTTGGTTAAATTTGTTTCAGATTTTATACTCACTGTCCATAGGATACAGTAAGATTTGAAGATTCTTTTTAGATTTTTTAGTAATTTCATTATTTTCTGTGTGTCTCTCACGACTGGGGCCACGATTTCGCGTCTCTGTCAAACCGTGTGGGTTTGGTGATGGACGAAACGGAATCTGGGAAGGTTTTTTTTTCTGTGGGTCTCTCCCATTTCCCCTGCAAAAAATTTCATTCCACAATTTCTCCTGACAAAAATTTCATTCCACCATTTCTCCATACTCATCTCATTCGTTCCGTTTCATTCATTTCATATACCTCTGATGGTGCTTCAGGAGTGATCAGCTAGCACCCTTGTTAAACACAGACCTCCAATATCGCATCTCATCCCTTGACCTGGTCCTGAGTTAGATACGAGTTGACGATATACATTACTTTCTGTCTGTATCCTATGTTCACGCATGGATAAAGAGTGCTCACTTGTAATAGTTATTTAACCAAGCTAGCGTAACTGTATGAACTATATAAAAAAGTAGACAACATATAGGCCTATTACACTGTCAAGATAGAGATGGCTGGGGCATGTAAATAGAATGGAGGATAATAGGAAAGTAAAATCATTTTTGATAGATATTCAAAGGGAACAAGATCAAGGGGTCGACCGAGATCAAATTGGTGACATCTGCAGAGGGTAAAAATGGGAAATTTGAGACAGCTGTCCAGGGACAGAGATGAATGGAAGAAAGCCATAGAGAAAGCGAGGGCCCACCTGTACTCTTGTGCTAATTAACAAGTAGTCGGTTGTGGTGGGCTAGTGGTTATGCTCCTTGCCTCTGGTTCCGAGGTCGCGGGTTCAATCCCGATCGTGGTCTACGGATTTTTTAGGATGGAAAACTCCCTCCGGGAGGGACTTTAAGTCGTGGGCCCCGAGTGTGAAAATTTTCAGGCTCGTGAAAGATCCTTAAGCTTGAATAAAAAGGCCTCTAAACAAAATTTACCGATGTCAACATCCTAATACTGATGCCAGATGACTCAATGGGTGGATTTCTCAACCGAAGTTCTAAACCACGACCTCGGATTTCCGATTTTCGATTGTTTCCATAACAACCATAACACTGAAAATCTACGGCTGTTATTACAAAAAAACAGGTGTCTAAATCATATTTATGGTTTCATAACAATTTCTGCGTATTTTCAGTCATTTTTGTAGGTTCAATGCTAATAAACTTCATTGTTAAAACCGTTGAGGTGGACTCATAAAATAAAATAAGTTAAAATATACCTTCTTATGTAACATCCGTCGTCCTCAACTTATAAAATATGTATTCTTTACGCCTGTAGACCTTTCAGAACTCCGTTCCATCTTCAGCAGGCCCTTCTTCGCTACAGTATCTAGTATGATGTTTGATGCTGCTGGTCCTAATGTCGTGACAACACCACATTAGGACCAGCAGCATCAACCATCATACTAGATATTGTATCGAAGAAGGACCTGCTGAAGATGGAACGGATGTTCTGGAAGGCCTACAGGCGTAAAGAATACATATTTTATAGTTGAGGGCGACGGATGTTACCTAAGAAGGTATATTTTAACTTATTTTATTTTGATAGGTGTTATGGAAATAATAAAAAAAATTGGAAACGGGGTCAAGGTTTAGACTTCGGTTGAAAAATCCACCCATTGAGTGGGTGTATTGACCGCATGCCATTCATAACATCCATAAGCAAACAAGGTTACTAAATTAACACCTATCGAAGGAGAGGTTATGGTTCAACATTGGACTACACCATTATAGATAGATAGTGTAGTTACTCTCATTTCCCTATAGATGTCTGCGAGTGATAAGTGATTTTTTAATATTAATACAAGTATCTGATATATCAGTCTTCCTCAATTAAAATGGATTTTGTTTAAAAAACTTCGTTAATTAGTTAAACCCATGTAGGCCTTTCAGAACATGTTCCATCTTCGGCATGTCGTTTGGTACACAATTTCGTACTACATAACCTCAATTGTGATTATAATGAATTTTAGAAGTATTGAGAATGATAGAGGTTAACTCATTGCCTCAAAGAGACATCTAATAAGCTGCTAAGATAGTAGTTGGATGGTAAAGGTGGATTAAATTTTGCTCACAGACTCTAATTTAGGGTTGATGTTTTTAACGAGCCTGTTAACCTGTTTGTTTTATCGTTTCTGGGGAGACGTTATAAACGGTGTAATATTAAAAGATGATAGTATGTAGATGAACAACTGCAATGATGAACCGTTACGTAATGTTCTTAAGGTGGTTACATGAGCGTGACATGCTACGGTGCTTGAACAGGGGATGACTGTTAACAATTAACTGCAGACTTGAATGAAATACCTTACCTCGTTTTTCCCGCCTTCCTTTTCCACGCATCAGTGACTTTTCCTTCCTTTACATTCTATATTAAACGTTTCCTTCCTTCCTTCTTTCCTTCCTTTCTTAGTTTCTCCTTTTGTTAAGTAATTTCTTCCTTGCTTTTGTTATCGGAATTTTAATGAGAATCAATGGACCATTTTCTATTCCTGAATTTCATAAAACCATTTACACCTATTAATTTATTTATGAGTTATTAAACGTGGAATGCAGGCTTTCACGGCCGGTAATCATAATGTTAAAAGATTCCGGGCTATGTGGCCGTGGTCTATAACTGGTGTTTCTTCCAGACGTTTCTCCCTCAACTGCGGAGGGCATCTTCAGTTGCGAGAGCTTCTAGGTGATGTTCCCTCGACTATACAGTCGAGTCTACAAGGGAACACCACCTAGAAGCACTCGCCACTGAAGATGCCCTCCGCAGTTGAGGGAGAAACGTCTGGCAGAAACACTAGTTACAGACCACATGCTCGGAATCTTTTAAAGTTATAAAAGGATCCTGAAAAAAATATGTATACATAAAATAAATTAAATTAAATGCTTGAACATGTGCAAAGAATGCTAAATAATTATTTATCAAAACATATATTTTATTATAGACCTGAAGACCGAAGAAGTGTTGGAAGACCGAAACAACGTTGGAAGGATGACCATTAACATATTGTGCAGCGGGAAGGGGAACGGGCCAATAGGCCCATGCCTTGAAGAAGAAGAAGAAGAAGAAGAAGAAGAAGATAACATAATAATTTATAAATAAAATAAATAAATCCTTACACAAGCCAGACGACGAGAGTGCTGTGTTCTGTGTGACAATATCTGTTATTGATACCATGTCCTAATCTGCAGAAATAGAAAAATATCAGTGACTATTTAACTCATGCCCCAAATGGGAGTCAATGACCAATCACATTTCAATGATTTTTTATTTACAACCAATCACAGTCGTGTTTCGCCTAGAATTTACCAACTAAAGTTTATCATAATAAAGAAAGCACCACGTTTTAACATTCTGAATAGGTCATATCATTATTTTGCAGTGACTTACCCCGAAAGAAGTAAGACTACCAGATTTATATATAGTCCATGAATGTCAACACGTAGCGCATACGAGAGATAATATAAAAACATTTGTAACAATTGATTATACCACAAAAAAAAAGAAACCATTGTTTGCACTTTCTTGAACGAATTATTTTCCAGGAAATGACGCAGAAAAATATAATTGACTAATTTACATCATAGGACATCAGATATTAGCTAATATCTATAACGTTGGTTATAAATTTCTCCACTAGGGTGCATTCTTACAACATTGCGATCTTTTGGCAATAAATAATATTATGATCTGGTTACAGTGATCAAACAAAAGAAGCAAATTAAGCATACCAGTCGTTTCTCATTTATTTTCAAACATCGCCGTTTACATTACATATATAAATATTTTAAAATAACTATAGTTAAATAATGATTTGTGAGTATACAGCTTAATTTTATTCGTTAAATAGTCCCAACAAATGCCACTCTTGATTTCCAAATTCTCTAGATAAATTGGAAATCACTCGTGGCATTACTTATGATAAACTTTTGCACAAATAAGTGACAAATCAATACTTGCACAAATTGTGCGCATTATTATTATTATTATTATTATATATTATTATTATTATTATTATTATTATTATTATTTTTATTATTGTTATTATTATTATTATTATTATTATTATTATTATTATTATTATTATTAAAATATTTATACATAAGGCAGTCTAAAACGTTTTTACTTATTCTCAATTGTAGTTTAGCCTCTTACCTTATAGGCACTTTACATGTTACACGCCTTCCGGGCCTTACGGTGGCACGACCTGTCGGGAGGGGGATTTTAAACTGTGGATCACACACACATTCTTTTTGACCACACAATGACATGAGGGTCTCTCTGTATGAGTGACCAGTCTTACCAGGGCTCCTCCGAGACAAAACATTTAGATGATACAACACTATTTGCTCACACATTAACACTAAACACGGCGGACATGATAATGATAATAATTAAGGGGCGGATTTCTATGACCTAAAAATGGAAAATATGCATGCATTTATAACCTAAAAAAAGGTTTAAATATGACCTATAAAGACAAAAATATGACCTTATAATTGAATGAATTTTTTACCCATATTATATTATTTGTTCATTCATATACATTTTCAGTTGTATCGTAAGAAAAGGAAATCTTTTTTCTATTGTCCAGTGCAAACGTTTGCTACCTGTTAACAGAAACCTTCTAAACAAGTGTACTGTGAAACTGACGATTTTTATACAGACACAATGTTGGTTATTTACAATCGCCTGATGACTAGCCTATTAAAAAACTCAAAATATGACTTTTTCATAGAAATAAGCAGGAGTATGACCAAAGATCTGAAAAAGTGAGAAATATGACTCTTAAGACCCAACAAAAACCACCCATATTAATAATAAGACATATATAAATGTTTTTACTTACTTGAAGCTTAGAATATAGGCTTTGGTAAAAATATGACATGTCATAGGAATCCGCCCCTTAATGATAACTATGGCGGCCAGATGATGTTCTAACCTATAACTACGTATGTACATTCCTCAGATCGCTACATTCTAAAATACTAATCCACCCGTTTTTTTACTAAATACTAAAAGAATATAACTAACTAACGCACTGGCTCTATCGAACCCGTAGGTTCATGGCCGCGAGGACATAAGCTCTCCATACATCCCTGTCCTGATCCAATGCTTTCCAATCACCCCCTTATAATCCAACTCCCACAAATGATGAATAATGTAATCTTCCCACCTCATTCTTGATGTACCAACTAGACGTTTTCCCTCTGGTTTTCCTACAAGAAACTTCCATTTACCTCTTTCATCCCCCATATGTGCCACATGTCCTTCTCATCGTGTCTACGAGACTTAACTATTCCAAAAGGATATATGCATAGTTATAGAGATTATTCTCGTAAACATATTCTTGAAGCGTTTTTACAAATCTTCATCGATTCCTCTTACTAGACATCGAGAATGACCACATTAACTCTCTCTCTCTCTCTCTCTCTCTCTCTCTCTCTCTCTCTCTCTCTCTCTCTCTCTCACTCTCTCTCTCTTCTCTCTCTCACACACACACACACACACATACACACATACACACACACAAACAGACACACACTCAAACTCATATATATATATATATATATATATATATATATACACATTTCGGTACCAAAAACACAGAAATCAATTAATAAATGTAATAAACGTAATAAATGTAAAGTTTAGCTGCGATGAGCAGGACATGTAGAACGAATGGGAAATAAAAGAGGGGCATGGAAACTCCTTGCAGGAAAACCTTATGGAAAGCCCCAGTAGGTAGGCCAAGAATAAAGTGGGAGAATAACAGTAATCATGATTTGAGGAAGTAGATTATACAGGGGATAATTGGAAAACATTAACTCAGTATAGGGATGTATAGAGAGCTTATGTCCACGCGGTCATGTAATAACGAGTTAATAGTGCCTGTGAGTTAGTTATTTCATTTAATACAATTTCTATTAGATATTAATTTTTTATTTGTTTTGGCTCTCTAATTACACGTTCTATGTTAAGCCAATACACTTTTTGATTCGTGGTTGACTATTATGTCTTACATTCTTGTAAGTTCAAATGCTTCTTTCAGGTGAATGGAGAAGACTTCATAACAGTGAATACATGGTCCTTATAGAAAACCAGATATAATGAGAACAGTTAAGTCTCGTAGAACGCGATGGGCAGGACATGTGGCACGAATGGGGAACGAAAGACGTGCATGGAAGCTTCTTGTAGAAAAATCAGAGGGAAAACGCCCAGTTGGTAGACCAAGATAGAGGTGGGAGAGTAACATTAACTATGATTTGAGGGAAGTAGATTATACAGGGGATGATTGGAAAACATTAGCTCAATAGGGATGTAAGGAGAGCTTATGTCCGCGCTGTCGTGAACTTACGGGTTCGATAATGCCAAGGAGTTAGTTAGTTAGTTAGTTAGTTAGTTAAATGTTTCTTTATTACAAAAAGAAATTCGAAGACGACATATTGAATGAATATATATGAAGCAAAAGGTTGCCTTCAATTGCATTTATCTACTATTTATCAGTCCATCTCTGTGATCTCAAGGTAGCGGTCTGCCCTTGTCACGCAGTGGGCCCGGGTTCGATTCTCAGTCGGGATAAGCTTCCTGGATGAGGTTTTTTCGGGGTTTTTCCTCACCTGTAAGACAAATATCAGGAAGCTTTGAGGCTCAAACGATTTCCGAATATCATCTGACCATCATCATCATCATCATCATCAACATCATCAACACACGGTGTGGAAAGCAACAGGAAGCTATCACACCAGTAATTCCCTAGTAAAGATGCAAAGCATACCATGAAAATACTATGATTGCAGTGAAGGAGATGCCTAGGTAAACACTATGGAATGGAATACTTATAACAATCAGTGACCCTTTAGTTCATAGTTACTAGGTAACAAAACTATACTTTACATTCTAACAAAACACAAGACACGCTATCAAAACAAAATACGTGCTTAACATAACGTAAAATACAGTTTAATGATGATGTATATATATATATATATATATATATATATATATATATATATATATATATAAATCCATCCATAGTAATTCTGCCCGAGGGCAGGTCTTTCACTGCAATCACAGCATTTTCTTTCTATGATTTGCAGCTTTACTAGGGAATTATCGGTGTGGTAGCTTCCCGTTGCTTTCCACACCAGTGAACAATGATGATGATAAGGATGATGATGATGGCCGGATGATTTTCGGGGACCGTTGGCCATAAGCTTCCTGACATTTGTCTTACAGGTAAGGAAAAACCCCGAAAAAAACCTCATCCAGGAGTCTGTCCCGATCGGGAATTGAACCCGGCCCTCTGCGTGACAAGGCAGAGGGTGGACTATAGGCCTATATATATATATATATATATATATATATATATATGTTGATTTATCTTTTTTCTTTCTTTTATTCTAAAGCCCACATTACTCTTCTCTAAAAATATCGTTTCCGCAATAAATAAATTTCGTTAAATATAGTAAATACACAACATATACTAAAATACTCTGAATGTAGATAAAATATCGTAGACAACACGTTACAAAATTAGGTTTCGTAACTCGCTGTTCTTATAACAATCCTTCCAGTCGTGTTCTAACTTGAGCATCTCGTTACTAAGACCTCTGTTTTTGTAACTACTCGTAGTCATCTGATTACAATGTGCAACAAAAAATAAACTTTTTTTTTTTTTGGTCTCAGAAAGAAAAATATGTGATTCTGATTAGTATTTTTTCTCCTGAATACAAATATGATATCGGGTTTTCTCCATCACGCAAGGTTTCCGAGAGACAGGAATTTATAATTTCAAACACTTTAATATTTTCTACATCATAACTACACAATATTCGACATTCGGAGTCGCCTAGAAAGTAAGAAATGACGATTTTCTGCTATATTTCGCCTGTGGATCATCCTTCTTGATGGTCCAACAATAATCGGCCAGCATATTAGGATTCCATTTGCCTTGATATCTCTTTTCCATAGCTGAAATCTCATGAGTTAGCTCATTTGGTTTTATTTTACAATGGATAAATGGATTAAAAAAGTTTATTAAAAAATAATTATTTAAATCCATTAATTGAAATTGAAATAAAAGAACTGTAGGTGATGGAGAAATTCCGAATACATATCTGAAAACACGATCAAAAACTGCATTAAGTACAACTATTGGTACTCATGAGACAAAAATCATGTTGACCAGTATTATTCTTTGTGGAAATGGAAAATTAGTTTCTGTTTATTGGGTTCGTGTATGTAGATAGTAAGCCCAGAAATATATTTACAGTTTAATCAAGTGATTAAACGACGTTTCTAATTTACATTATTTTAGAATTAAATGACATTTGATAAAATCCCGCATAACAAAAATAGAGTAAAATTTTTCAGAACTAAAGGACCGAATATTGCTGGAAGAAACTGTATATGAAACCACACCCTGCTTCAATCTGTAAGTCAGTCCGTGCGAATAATAAATAACGATATTGAAGGAGAATGTCAATCTGTTTTCTGCTGACATATAAATGCAGCTTGCCGACAAGAACAGTTTGCAATGAGCTGTATATATTTTTCAAGTGAGTGACGAAAAGACGGTGCTTCCGATTCCAGACAGTCTAATGTTTGGGTTTGTGTAAGACAACATGTTTGTTTCTGTGTGAATGTTAATCATAATTAAAACATACCCCTCGCTTCTGTTCTTCTTCAGGGATCTTAACCTAAACATCATCGCATTGGGTTGTGGTAGCTTATCTGTTAACTTAAAAGTCACACGTTATTGCTATTTTTTTTGTATAGGCTTAATTTATTCGTTTTCATTTAATTAAATAAAACTAAAACAAAGTTTTACATGATTTTCATATTTATTACAATATAAATCTGTAACAACTGTTTCGGTACTTTGTACCTTCTTCAGACATGATTACAAATGAATAGATGTTATTATATATAAACTCCAGTACATAACAACTGTAACTATGTAACTGAATGTAAACAAACTTTTTTTATAAACAATCTTTATTATAAATTTTAAAAAAGCGATTCATTTAAATCTAGTTGTGAATTTAACAGTCTATTGATATTCTTCAATTTATTTATCTCTACAATTTCTAAAAAATCTAAATTTTCCCTTTGTCACAAATATGTAAAACTGTGCTAACCATCTACTCCAATACGATCGTTGTTTTGATTCAAATTTTAAAGTTTTACATGTTTGTGACAAAGGGAAAAAATTATATATATTTTAGAAATTGTAGAGACTATTTAACTCATGCCCCAAATGGGACTCAATGGCCAATCACTTTTCAATGATTTCTGTTTTACAACCAATCAGAGTCGTGTTTCACGAAATATTTATCAGTGTTATAATTACCATATTAAACAAAGCTTCTCCTTTTTAATATTCTGAAGAGGTCTGACCATTATTTTGCAGTGACTGAGCCTGTGAGAAATACGGCTACCAGATTGTATATATAGTGCATGAAGAGTTAATATAAAAACATTTGTAGCAATTGATTATACTTACTTACTCACTGGCACTATCGAACCCGTAGGTTCATGGCCGCACGGACATAAGCTCTCCATACATCCCTATCCTGAGCTAATGCTTTCCAGTCATTCCCTGTATAATCTACTTCCCTCAAATCATAGTTAATGTTGTTCTCCCACCTCATTCTTGGTCTTACCAACTGGGCGTTTTAGCAATTGATTATACCACCAAAAAAGGAAATCACTGTTTGCACTTTCTTAAATGTATTTTTTTCCCAGGTAACAATCCAGAAAAATATTATTGTCATATTTACATCATACGACATCAGAAATGAATTAATATACAGTTTGATGTGTTTCATTTTTTCTCCACTAGAGAGCATTCTTACAATATTGCGTTCCTTTGGCAATAAATAGTATGATCTGGTTGCAGTGAGAAACAAAAGAAGCAGATGAAGCGTACGTATCGCTTCTCATTTGTTTTCATTAAATATATAAATATTTTAAATATTTTAAAATAACTATAGTTAAATAATGTTTTGTGAATAAACAGCTTAATTTTATTTGTTAAATAGTCCTAACAAATGCCACTCTTGATTTCCAAATTCTCTAGATAAATTCACTCCTCACTTCGTGAGTCGTGAATTTATCGATAATTTGGAAATCACTCGTGGCATTACTTATGATAAATAAATTGAAGAATAGCAGTAGGCTGTTAAATTCACAACTAGATTTAAATGAATCACCTCTTTTAAATTGATAATAGAGATTGTTTATAAACAAATTATTTGTTTACATTCGTTGCATAGTTACAGTTGTTATGTACTGGAGTTTATATATAATAACATTTATTTATTTGTAATAATGTCTGAAGAACGTACAAAGTACCGAAACAGCTGTTACAAATTTATGTTGTAATAAATATGAAAATATTATAAAACTTTAAGTTTTATTTTTATTTAATTAAATATATAAGGATTTTCATCGAGTAAACGCCAAATAAATTATTTATTTATTCGTTTTCACTTATTACTAGAAAATGGCGACGCTTATAAAACGTTAGCTTTTTACAAATATCGAATGAATTAAGCTATTGAGGTCGTTCTTATGAAAATATTTTGAAAAATTTGTACATATATCATCACCGATCCTATATATTGATCCTGTGATCAAAAATGACAATGAACAAAATATAAAGGCTGGAGATTCTATGTAGTTTCAGTAAGTCTCGGATATGCACTAATACAAACCATTAATAATTTCATATCTAAATCCATGGAAGGTGCTTCTGGTCTCTTCAACTGTCTTCCTCTGGCATTAAACAACAACAATGATAACAACTAACGAAAAACTGAAAACAGGCTTGTTAATGCTCAATGACTGGATCTTTGTCTCCTGACCTACGGCTGGTTGTGGCTGGCGGCTAGATCATCACTCTACCATCAACTTAAAAACAATATCTATGGACTGAAGAGGGCATTTAAGTCCCTAAAGAGACAGGTCTCGGGGCCCCTGCTCGTTGATTCCATCTGGCTAGTCGAGTGTGCACCCGAGTCAAACTGAGTGTGCGCTCGGCGGGCCGGGGGACGTTGGGTATGGGTGCATAAAGGGTGGCTCTGCTCTTCCAACCCCATGTCTTGTCTACCATGCCACCTACATAAATTTAAAACAAAACGAGAAAACACACAATTTACTGTTGCAGTATGTGAATACTTACCTGCGAGAAATATATATGTTGATTTATTCCCCGAAATATGTGAGAAATGCCTTAAAATCAATTGAGAAGTTGATCTCAAAGTAACCTAAAATCAGCATATTTTCAATGTAAACGATGCATTAGTCATTGCTCAGACAGTGTAGCCAACCTATAACAAAACCCGCTAAGAAACAAGTGAAGGCTAAACTGATCTGGTGTACTAACTCGTCCATTGTATCATTCTAACTTGGCCAAATGAACACTAACTTGCCTATCTTCTCATTCTAACTTACCCATTAATAGGTCTATAGGTGGACTCCTGGGATGGAATCCCATTATGCATATGAGTAAAGTTGTTGGCAATTGACTCTATCGGGAACATCTGTTATCAGATTGGCCATAACTCGCCATTTTCTCACTCTAACTCGCCCACTAATATAGGTGGACTGGTATAGAATCCTCTTTTTCTTCTTCTTCTTCGGCTTTCCCCCACTTATAGGTTTGCCGTCTTCAGTTTCCATTTATCTCTATCATTCCAATCTCCCTCTTCCAAATTCCTATCCTCCATTATTGTTCTGACGTAGGTTTTCCATTTCCATCTTGGTCTGCCACGTTTATTTCTTCCAGGGGGTGACCATTGGTATATATTTTTTGGCCATCTCTCATTTTCCATTCTTTGTACATGGCCATACCATTTAAGCGTTTGATTTTCAATCCTCTTAACAACAGATGTGGTGACATTCATTTCTCTCCAAAGGAATTCATTTCTTATTTTATCCTGCTTTGTTTTTTGGAGGCTTCTTCTAAAATAATCAAATTCAACTGTTATAATTTTTATTCTTTTGTAATTCCGTCAAAGACCAATTTTCACTTCCATATGACAAAACATTCTGTATTATGCTCTTATAATTTTTCATTTTAGTTTCCTTTGTAATATTTTTGTTCCAAATTGTTCCATGTAATGTTTTTAGTTGTATTTTTTTTGCCATTGCAATTTTAGTCTTACATCTCTCTCACAGGTACCTGAACTTGTAATTATTGACCCAATATATTAAAAAAATTCACCAAAAAATGTGAAAAAAATGAATCATCTTGTATGTGAGTAAATATGTTGGCAATTGACTCTAGCGGGAACATGTGTCATCACATTGGCCAAATGACGCTAGCAGTCATTTGTTCTCCGATCGAATATTCACAGGTGGCACAGTGGCATAAAATAGTCTACAGACCTATATATATATTAACGCACTATCGGTGGCATTTGTTTGTTTAATCAGAACCAAGTAAGACATAGCAATCAATTGAAGAAAAGTAAGATCGAGAACGTTAATCAACAAAATTGAATCATCAGGAGTAGTGTTCACCTTAAAAAAATTAATAATCGCTCTAGCGATCGCAATTTTCGATTTCAGCAACCAAACTCGGTATATGCTATTGCAATTAAACTAGGAAGGTATTATCTTAAAAGTAAGCTACATCAGACCATTAGAATTGGTAGTTTGCCTGAAACCCGAAATTAAAAAGTTGTTCTAGCAGCCGCTATGTTTGCTTTGGTTTAGTGTACTTTTATGTAATACAATTTAATTAATCTGTATACTGGCAATATTTCTTATGAGATACATTGTTATAATTTATTTAATATGCTTAATGAGGTAAATGAAAAAACAAATCTATAGAAATTATTTATACATTTTTGTCAAATTATACAACAGTGTGTAATTGGTAGGCTTAATAATTTTCGGTTATGCAAGGTTTGTTTTCACTGGAGATCAACACGTTAAATAAGTTGGGGTAAGAAATTGAGTTTCTCCAATTTAAGGGTTAATAAAAGAAAATTACTACATTCTGTAAATAATAATAATAATAATAATAATAATAATAATAATAATAATTAATAATGCTTTATTTTAGCTGGCAGAGTTAGGGCATAAGGCTTTCTTGCACTCAACCAGCGATTAATAGAATTATACAAAAATTATATACTTATTACAATATTAAGATATTATTAAAATACAGACTAAACAAAATACAACGATGATGTGATCTAATACTAGCTAATACTAACAAAAACATGGAATATAATATTAATTAAAATTATATAAAATAAAGTAAGTAGCTTCCTAGATGATTATTTATAGAATGCTGTATATAGTTGTTATGCAGTTTATATTTTCATTATGTCGAACTTAAGATATCAGTTAATTTGGATTTAAATAATGATAGCAATTGGCAGTCCCTGACATGACTGGGAAGTGAGATCCATGCTCTAGTCATAGATATTGGATAAGATTCAGAGTATAGGCTTGTCCTGTGCTGTGGTATCAAAAGTAAAGAAGAGTTTTGTGATCTTGTTATTAAATTGTGATGAGCCAATAAATTTTGAAAACGTATTGTTAAATAACTTGATAAATATGTGTGCAAAATTTGGAATAGTAAGGTATGTGAATGTAAAGTTGTTCTGTCATTTAGGCGTAGCCATGATAAGGCCTGAAATGAAGGAGGCACGTGGTCATAAATAAGTCAAATTAGTCAATAAATTCGACTTGCAACAGGAAGTAACTTACAGTTATACAAGGTTTGTTTTCCCTGCAGTTCGACACATTATGGTATTAGGGTAAAAGTACATAAGTTCAATTTTAATGATTTTTTTAAATTTTGTATATTAATATATCAGAAATACATTTTTATTCATCTAACATAAGGATAAGGTTCTTAAGTGATAGGTAATTTCTTACGGTAGGCATCTCTTGGTCAGAAGTAATGTAAATCTCCGATTAATAATATGTTACTTGAAAATTAATAAGCTCTCTTGAAAAACATGTGTTTTCAGACTTATGTCCACATATTTATATAATCTGGCATAAGAAATTAGTCTTTTTTTCAATTTAGGGATTAACATTGGAAATATAATTCCGACATGAACCACATGATATTTAAGGTCATCCCTCTTGTAGGAGGCCCTATCCTTTCATGGGACACAGTGGCTTATTCATTCATTCATTCATTCATATCAACCAAATCGGACCATACATTTGACTTGCTGAGGAACATGTGTTTTCAGACTTGTGTATTTTACCCTATGGCCACATATTTATATAATCTGGCATAATAAATTAGTTTTTTTCCCCCAATTTAAGGATTAGCATTGGAAATATAGCTCGGACATGAACCACATGATATTTAAGTTCATCCCTCTTGTAGGAGGCCCTATCCCTTCATGGGACACAGTGGCTTATTCATTCATTCATTCATTCATATCAACCAAATCGGACCATAAATTTGACTTGCTGAGGAACATGTGTTTTCAGACTTGTGTATTTTACCCTATGACCACATATTTATATAATCTGGCATAATAAATTACTTTTTTTTCCCAATTTAAGGATTAGCATTGGAAATATAGCTCGGACATGAACCACATGATATTTAAGTTCATCCCTCTTGTAGGAGGCCCTATCCCTTCATGGGACACAGTGGCTTATTCATTCATTCATTCATATCAACCAAATCGGACCATAAATTTGACTTGCTGAGGAACATGTGTTTTCAGACTTGTGTATTTTACCCTATGGCCACATATTTATATAATCTGGCATAATAAATTAGTTTTTTTTTTCAATTTAAGGATTAGCATTGGAAATATAGCTCGGACATGAACCACATGATATTTAAGTTCATCCCTCTTGTAGGAGGCCCTATCCTTTCATGGGACACAGTGGCTTATTCATTCATTCATTCATTCATTCATATCAACCAAATCGGACCATAAATTTGACTTGCTGAGGAACATGTGTTTTCAGACTTGTGTATTTTACCCTATGGCCACATATTTATATAATCTGGCATAATAAATTAGTTTTTTTTTCAATTTAAGGATTAGCATTGGAAATATAGCTCGGACTTGAACCACATGATATTTAAGTTCATCCCTCTTGTAGGAGGCCCTATCCCTTCATGGGACACAGTGGCTTATCCATTCATTCATTCATATCAACCAAATCGGACCATAAATTTGACTTGCTGAGGAACATGTGTTTTCAGACTTGTGTATTTTACCCTATGGCCACATATTTATATAATCTGGCATAATAAATTAGTTTTTTTTCCAATTTAAGGATTAGCATTGGAAATATAGCTCGGACGTGAACCACATGATGTTTAAGGTCATCCCTCTTGTAGGAGGTCCTATCCCTTCATGGGACACAGTGTCTTATTCATTCATTCATATGAACTAAATCGGACCATAAATTTGACTTGCTGAGGAATTCCCTTAGTTTACGCAGCTCCTGTGTGTAGACTTCTCATATTAAAAATAGAACACGAAAAAAAATGAGTTGATAGAAAATAAAAATTGTAGTTACATTTTAATTACCATATGACACGCGATTGCTGAAACCAGTCCTGGTGTACTAGTGGTTACTATGATCGTGTCTGTTTTAAGTGCCGTGGCTTCAATTCCTGCAGCTCAAGCAGCAGTGTTTTAGAGATGTGCTCGGGGTACTAATTTATTTATTGACTTTACGACCCTTTAAGTCTAGCCATAGCCTCTCCTTTGTTAGGAGTTCCTAAACCAAGATAATTAATTTAGTTACGCTTATTCCCTTGCAGGTATCGTGAGAAGCATGTGGTCTTTTAGTTTGATGAATATTTATTCACCTGTTTATTAACAGTAATCTAACAAGTGGTTGTGATTTTGTCTAATGAAAAACTCAACCTCGCGGTGGATTTGGAGTGACTATTTAGCGAATAAAACAACATTAGGAGCTAAAAATAATGATAATGTTTAATATTTACCAAATGCGAGGTTATGTATTCCGATTTTACTTCCGGGCGATTCCTAAGCAGGCTGTAAAGTTATAAATAGCATAACTTTACTGTTAAATATCTTTGGGCTTGGGAAAAATCAATAACAGTAGATTGTATGAGAAATAACTATTAACAATAATGCAGGTTCATTATACAAGATTAAATAATTTTTTTAGAGCAACAGAATTATATTTTCTTTCTTTCTTTTTCTTTTTTTTTTTTTTTTTTGCTGTACCAAATCAATCGTACATTGTTGAATCGATATCCTTGTCAAAGAAGTTAATTTGGGGAGATATCTCTCATTACAAACAGGAAGAGGCAAAATTATCGGTATATGATATAAATATCAAAAACATCTCTTCACGATAAAATGTGAAGTATTATATGCCCGATGATTTAATTAAAGACCGCAGTATTTTGACTGTGCAAAGTCATTAGTGTTTTAATTGAGGGCTTGAATAAAATGTTGGACGAAATAAATGCTGTATTGTTTTATTATAATATAATTATTGAACAAGAAAGCTTACCGACTCAATGAATCAGTTAATAGGCAACTAAGGTATTAAATGGATGAAACTCGGTAAATTTTAGTTAGAGGCCTCTTTCTTCAGGCTTCAGGTTTCCGATCATGAAACTCTTCAAACTGGGACACAGCTTAAAGTACCTCCTGGAGGACTTGTTCCTTGGATTTTTCCATCCTAAAAAATCCATTGACCCCGGCCGGGTTTGAACCCGCGACCCTCGGGACTAAGGGCAAAGAACGTAACTAGACCAACGCGGCCGACTGTGTTAGGGGTTTCTGGGTTTAAATCCCGGTGGCTTTACGTATAGTAATTGCTTGAATGTTGAATTTTGGGACAGAAATTGCCGGACAACCTGAAGGAGTATTATTCTGATTTTCCTCATTCGGCAGAGCGAATGCTAGATTGGAATTCCAGTACTTGTGCCCATTTCATCAAATTCGTCATTTCAATATATTGTTAAAAATTAAGAACGACTTTCTCACAAAATATTGACCAATATTTTTTTATTCGATGTCATAGGTTGTAACTTCGACATTTCTGGTTCCTCTCCTGGTATTGGCGTAATTGTAACCCACATCTGAGGTTGGGGTGCCTGGAAGGAGGGGTTACGCTGCCCCAATGATGTGATGGGTGATATTGATAATAATGTTTGCACCAAGAGGGTTCTTAATCCTAAACTTATGTAAGGCGAATATGAATCCTGATGAATAAGATGGTCATTTGATGTTTGGGGACCGTTTGGGTCTTAATGTTTCCTGAAATGTGTCTTGCAGGCGAAGAAAACCTCGAAAAAGAAAACCTTACCCAGGAAACTTGTCCCCACCGAGACTCGAACTCCTGTCCTCTGCGTGATAATAGCACGCTACCTCGAGACCACAGTGGTGAACAAAACTTGCCCTATATTATAGCACTAGATAAACCTAAAGCTCTAATCGCGATATGACATTAGGTATTAATGCATATATTAATAAATATTAAATAGAAAAACATAATATTTTTCTTTTTCCAATTCGTCTCCTTTAACAAGCTTGTGTCATAATCATTTAGACCTGTCCTTTTACATTTTCTTTGAGACTTTTTAGTAACATAAATCCTCACAAATCCTCACAACAGGTTACTGCCTGAAGTAAGCAAATCCAGTGGTGAGGTTATTAAATACCACCTTAGGCCTCTGGACAGGCGCGATTATGATACATAATTTCCACTGTATTAATTCTAAAGGAATTTTGAGATTCTCAAATAATTACAAACAGAATCATTCATGGAATATGTACAAAAATATAGAAACAACTGGAAATCTAACGTAAGTAGAATGAGCAGAAGAAGAATACCACGTCAAATCTTAAATTACCAGCCACCATGCAAGAGATCTTTAGGCAGCCCCTTCAAACGTTGGATTGAGACCGTAACATACCCCTAGGTATATCACATGAAAGGAAGAAGAAGAAGAAGAAATAGAAAAGAACATAAAATAATAAGTTTACAACTAATGGACATAGTGAGTGAGATGTTGTAGAAAGGAATTCAGGAAATATCATACACTTCAAGAGGGTGGAGTGTTTTTGTTGGGAGACTAAACATGGGCGCGAGAGAAATTTCATGTATTTGCTCAGTTTCACAAACTTAGAGTGGTCCGCGCCCGAGCGAGCGCCTGCTGTCGATTCTAAAGAAATACGAGTGTTTTGACCTACCTACAACTTCCAAAACAGTCAGAAGTACAACATGTAAAAAATATAATAAAACTCTGACAAGGGAACTGACAACCATTACACGCCGAAACCTACCTTATAATCTCTCCCAGAAAAGCGTTGTGATGTGCCAAGGCCGTGTCCAAAAAGTGATGAGCCGTATTTAATTGAAAGACACTAAAATCATCATTATCATCATCTGCATTCATGGATTAGGTCTGTTGGTCCGTTCCGACTTCAGCCCATCTCTTTCTAGGTCTGCCAACATCTTGCTGTGGTCGTCATAAGGTTTATCAATCCGGCTTTTCTTCTGCTGAAATTTATAAGTTATTTTTTACTGGTAGAGGTTACCAGCCTCTAGCCAAACCCCTCTTCCTGGGGGGCAGGGAACTGCAATTTCGGAGTGTTCGTCTCCTAGAGAAGTTGCCTTCACTACGGCTTTGGGGACTTCGCTTCTCCCCACGTAACCCTGTGGACGGGGCCCTACCCAGGTACTACCCACTGGGCGAGTGGGACCTGGAGCTCACAAAAGGGCAGGGGCGCCTTCTCCCTGGAGTGGACTACCTCTTTGAAGGCTTCCACTCTGTTACCCTGAAAGTCACTAAAATCCAGCCCCAAATCTCTCATCAAACTACAGGGAATGGAAGATTGGATAGCCCCTCAGTACATGCATCGACTCCACTCTTGCTGCTCCGTAAAGGGGATTTTTATTGCTGGGTTCTGGCTTCAATTTCTGTGCCTTGCAGTTAAAAACGGCAGATGTTTTTTACACGGCCTTTGTACATCACAACGCTTCTCTGGGAGAAATTTCAAGACAGGTTTCGGCATGTAATGGCTGACAGTTCCCTTGTGAGCTGTATTGACTTGTAATAAAGCCACATAATATGTCTTCTTGCTAGAAGCAATCCTGTTGTAATGCGAATACAGTTCATTATTGTGTGTACACAGGGATTTAAAGAGAGAGAAATTTGTGTATGTTCTCAGATGCGTAGATTGCTTAAACGTATAGTGCCAGACGGAAGCTGGTGATCCTAGGTTCAAATCACAGTTCAGGCAGAAAATGTTCTGTGTAGTTTTATTAACATGCAGAGTTATACATTAGTACTGCTACTATTATGCTCGTCCCACTGGGGAGGTATGGGTGCTTCCCTATTGGAAAATTTCTTAATCAGATGAATTTAGTTACGCTTATTTCCCTATATATGTCATAAATGGCTTGTGGTTAGCATACCGATCCATTGAGACATATAGTAGACATTCAAGTATTACATGGAGATCAAGGTCGGTGAATTATGATTAGAGGCCTCTTTTTTCAGGCTTAATTTCTATTACGAGTCTGAAAATATCCATACTCGGGACCCACGGCTTGAAGTCCCTCCCGGAGGTATTTTTACTTGGATATTTACATCCTAAAAAAATCCATCGACCATTTACTCGCGACCTTATGATCCTAATCACAATTATTTTTTTTATAAAATGTAAATCAGTTTGCTACTTTTAAATTAATGTAACTAACTAACTAACTAACTGGCACTATGTAACCCGTAGGTTCATGGCCGCGCGGACATAAGCTCTCAATATATCCCTATGCTGAGCCAATGTTTTCCAATCATCCCCTGTATAATCTACTTTCCTCAAATCATAGTTAATGTTATTCTCCCACCTCATTCTTGGTCTACCAACTTGGCGTTTTCCGTCTGGTTTTCCTACAAGAAGCTTCCATGCACGTCTTTCATTCCCCATACGTGCCACATGTCCTGTCCATCGCAGTCTACGAGACTTAACTTTTCTCATTATATCTGGCTTCCTGTAATGACCATGTAATTCACTGTTATGCAGTCTTCGTCCATTCACCTGTCTGTTCATCTCTCTTTGGTCCAAAAATTTCCTAAGAACTTTATTCTCAAATACTCGTAATCCCTTTTCTCCCTTAAAGTAGGAGTCTACGTTTCGCATCCATATAATATAACTGGTAGAATAATAGTTTTATATATTTTCAGTTTAACGTTTTTTGAAAGGAGTTGGGACATCAAGAGTCTCTGCAATGCATAATAGCACGAATTTCCAGAATTGAGCCCATGTTTAATTTCCTTGTGCATATCATTCCAGTTTGTGATTATTGTTCCTAGGTATTTGAATTCAGCCACTTCCTCAAGATTTCCCTCATTTGTCATTATTTATATAATGCAGGCCTATTTCTATGTGTGACCATATATTTAGTTTTATTGATATTTACTTCCAGTTCCAATGTCTCAGTGTTACTCAAAACACTTTTGGCTCATATATAGATTCCCAGTATATGAGCCGCCAATAATAATTTTTGGTTTTAAAGTTAATATTACTTTGTTTGTACTACCCATTAAACACAAAAACCTAACTAATTCAGTAACTGGCATAATTGAACCCGCTCAGAATTAAACTCTCTATACATACTTATCCTAAGCTAATACTGAAGTCATTCACTCTATATTTCACCTCCGTTATATCATGGTTACTGCGGTTATCCCACTTCATACCTGCCCTACCTATACTGGGAGCCTTCCCTCTGGTTTTCATACAAGTAGTTTTCGTTTCCTCTTTAACCCTCTAATTGGCAATGTATCCTATAGGATACATCAATTGGTTCGATTTATTAAGTATTATTAATGAAACAGAATAAATCGAACTATTAGTATTATCGCCTCACTATGATGGTTGTCCAGCGGCTCGCTTTGTTTCCCCGCAGCTGTTATATACAGGGTGTAACATAACTCAACGGCAAAATTTCAGGAATGAGTTCCTCATATGGAAAGAATAAAAAAGTGTATTACAACATGGGTCCGGAATTTGATAATTACAGAGTTATTCGAACTTTTATGAATGTTGGTACATGGTGACAAAAATGCAAGGGATTTGTTGGAGCGCTCTGTACTATCAGATGAAATGTTCAAAGTGACCTCCTTGTGCCTCAATAAGGCATATTCTTCATTTGTGTACATCACAGCAGCCTACAATCAACAGAAAACAGACTGTCAATAACTACTGTAAACCTTAATAACCAAACATACTTGAAAGTTCGAATAACTATGTAATTATCAAAACAGACTCTCAATAACTACTGTAAACCTTAATAACCAAACATTCTTGAAAGTTCGAATAACTATGTAATTATCAATTTCCGGACCCATGTTGTAATACACTTTTTTATTCTCTCCATATGAGGAACTCATTCCTGAAATTTTGCCGTTGAGTTATGTTACACGTCGTATAATTAAATTAAAAGATGCCGACTACCGCCACTATAATAATTCCGCATGTTAATCATTGTCTAGCATTGTTGCGCGGCACCCGCTTTTATATAAACGGACAAACATCATAGTGAGGCGATGATAATAACTTAAATGTGTGTCAAATTACGCAATAAACCTAACAACAATCATGCGTGACTTTGATTTTAGTGCGATCCGCCACATTTAAATAACTGTCACGAAAAATTAGTGTTTTGTCAATTAGTGGGTTAACTTCCCATTCGTATTACATCTGGTTTCAATATTTACTAGTCCCGAGGGTCAGGGTTCAAACCTGGTCGAGCTCGATGGATTTTTAGGATGAAAAAATTCCACGAAATAAGTCATCAGGGACTTTAAGCTTAGAATCTCAAATTAGAGTCCCTGTGTAAAATTTGATTAGCCTTTTCATCCAAGTAATATCTTAGTTGCCCACTAGATTTTTTAGAGATCAGTGACATCTTTAGGAAAATAAGCGTAACTAAATAACTTTGATTAAGTATCTCCCGCAAGAGAATACCGTTTTCCGATGTGGGGATATATGAGTATAGGCAGACCTATTGTCTACCTTAATAATATTTTTTTTGTGTAATACCACCTGGTTGTCTTTTATGACATTTCTGGCTTTCTCCCCTAGCATTGGCAGAATTGTAATCAATTACTTAGGTTGGGGCACCTGGAAGGCGGAGTTACGTTACCCCCGATGGTATGATGGGTGATAAATGATAATGAAGCTCCAGGAGAGTTCTTAACCTAAATTCCACACCATGGGCAACCACAGGAATAATTCGCTTCAAGGAAAAATTCATATGGCTTGACCGGGAATCGAACCCGAAACCTCATGAACAGTAGTTAGGAACGCTAACCACTAGCCCATGAGGTTGGTCGATCTGAATAATAAAAAAACGGATTTCCTTGAATAACGTGCAAAAAAACAAATTTTATAATACTAAATTAAACAGCGAAAACAAATATTGCTTATGGCAAATTAGCGTCAACTCTGTGTTTTAACACAAATAGACCACAGGCGAAGCGTCCCGGTATCCATTGTTACTAGTGGACGCAGTTTGAAAATATAAATTAATACCGGTATATTTATTATTAACATTTTCGTTTCATCGCCATATTTTTTCCTCACGAAAACACACAACTGTTTTTAACAAAAATAGACCAATGGCGAAGCTTTCTATTAACCACTGTTACTAGTAGAGCATTATAGGGTTAATTTAATTTTAAAATAATAATAATAATAATAATAATAATAATAATAATCATAATAATATTATTATTATCATCATCATCATTTCAATGCTGTAGAAATAAAAGAAACAATAATGGACCTAACCTCAAAACCCGCCATTTTTGGCGAACCCCTTGAACCCGGGGGGTTCGCGAACCACATGTTGGGAAGCGATGGAATAGACTAATCTGCTGTCCTAACTGCGTGCATTTGACTCACGTCAATAAAATTATAGTGTTTCAATAAAACTTGTTGAATAGAGTTGTTATAATAGGTTAGGCCTCATTAGAATTTAATTTTCACATTAACCATTTAAAATAATAGAAATATTAACTAACAAACTCACTATCATAGGTTCATGGACACGCGAACCTAAGCTCTCCATACATCCCTATCCTGAGCTAATGTTTTCCAATCATTCCCTGTATAACCCACTTGCCTCAAATCGTGGTTAATGTTATTCTCCCATCCCATTCTTGGTACCAACTGAGCGTTTTCCCTCTGAATTTCCTACAAGAAAATTCCATGCTCCTCTTTTAGCCCCCATTCGTGCCACATGTCCTGCCCATCGCAGTCTACAAGACTTAACTGTTCTTATATCTGATTTCCTTTAACGTTCAAGTAGTATTCTCCATTCATCTGATTGTTCATCTCTCTTTGGTAAAAAAAAAAATCTCTAAGAACTTTATTCTCAATTTTATTTGTACTGCATTAGCTTATCATAAGTAATGCCACGAGTGATTTCCAAATTATCGATAAATTCACGACTCACGAAGTGAGGAGTGAATTTATCTAGAGAATTTGGAAATCAAGAGTGGCATTTGTTAGGACTATTTAACGAATAAAATTAAGCTGTTTACTCACAAATCATTATTTAACTATAGTTATTTTAAAATATTTATATATTTAATGTAAACGGCGATGTTTGAAAACAAATGAGAAACGATAGGTACGCTTCTACTGCTTCTTTTGTTTATCACTGCAACCAGATCATACTATTTATTGCCAAAGGAACGCAATATTGTAAGGAGGAGCTTTCTTTAATATGGTAATTATAACACTGATAAATATTTGGTGAAACACGACTCTGATTGGTTGTAAAACAGAAATCATTGAAACGTGATTGGTCATTGACTCCCATTTGGGGCATGAGTTAAATAGTCATTGTATTGAAACAAGTGTTCTCAAACTCCCAACAATCTTGTTGTTTTTTTTTTTTCGAGGGTGTTCATTTCTACCATTTAACTACCAAAGAAGGTGTGTCCAGCTTGAGGTAAGAGCTTTCATTAAAATCAATACATATTTACATATTTTATAAATTTACAATAATGTGCAGAATAACTTCAAGTTTCAAGTGCTTTGCTTTTGGGAGGGTCATTGATGTATCCATCTGGACGGAAGTAACTTCTCTGGAATGACCGGTTGTAAGTGCCCTCAACTATGACATCTCTTTTGAAATTCAGTGAACTAGGTTTAAAAATTATTTACATTTTGGATTCATTGTTATTTGCTGTAACTAACTCACTAGCACTATCAAACCCATAAGTTCATGGCCGCGCAAACATCGAAAATGAGAAAAATATGTGTATATATATGTGTGTGTGTGTGTGAGAAATGTATATACATACACAGTTTGTGTGTGTGTGCCTGATTAATCTCTAGCGGCAGCAGCTTTTTTTGGAACCAATCTCGTAATATACCAATCAGTTAAGGGATTAAGGTTAAGTTCATTAAGTAGCTAATTCGGGCCATTGGGAGCGGGAGTTCAACTGAAGTGAAAATTTAAAAAATCGCTCTAGCGAACATTGCATACCGAAATATACATTGCAATTTCTCCCAGAGAAGCATTGTAATGTACAAAGGCCGTGTCCAAAAAAATGATCCGCCGTTTTTAACAGCGAGGCAATAAAATCCAGCGCGAAAGCTCTTATTTAAGCTATAGGCAAGTAATACAACTCATAAATTGGTAGATTGGATAATCCTCATTACCTGCCGTTGCGCCGCGTCCCGCCTCACTTCACTCCGCTCCGATCTTACTCATGCAGGGATTCCAACTGTTCTGCACAGTGGGATGACATTGCTGGATTCTAACTTCGAATTTTGTGATTGCAGTTAAAAACGACAGATATTTTTTTGTATACGGTCTTGTTTTACCACAACGTATCTCTGGGAGAAATTTTATGGTAAGTTTCGGCATGCAATGGTTGACAGTTTCTTTGTTAGAAGTGATTCTAAGTTAAACTGAAGTTATAACTGACTGCAAAATTATTTCATGTAGCACACGATAGGAACTATCTCAACACTGATACAAACAATTCAATACTAAGCTCTTTTTACGCTACTTAAATTAATAAAACAATATAATTACAATCACAATAAACCACATAACAAAGAATAATTTTTTTAAATTATTATACTGTCACCATTGATTAATTTTCCCTAAAAATATTAGACTATTATACAGTCCTTGCCCCCCAAAATACTAATTCCAGCCTCCATCAAAAGATTTTAATGAATTAACAGAGACAGCGTTTTCTTTCATATCTGTACTAGGAGTTGAAATGTAGAATGAGAGATAGTCCTTAGGCTATAAGACGATAAATAAGTAACGGTCTCCAAAAAAACAGATAATTGCGCGAAATGGAGAATGTGCTATGTAATTTATGTTCGTATTACTTAATTTAATACGTACCAAACATTCGAAATCGAAACTTCATGTCACTTAAATATAATAATGATCAGAGTTATATTGAAATATTGAAATTTCTGTATCAAATTCAAAATTTATCAGAAACAATATTTAATATCTTTGTCATTCACTCTTTGCTTGTAAGGCAAGATATACTTAATAAATAATTACCGGTAATGTGTCAGAGAAGCTTTTTATGTAAAATAATTTTTATTTCTAACCATGGGCACTTAACAACAAATGAGGAAATGTGGAGAAGTGGCGGAATTAAAATAAGAAAAAATACATAGGAATGAAGTGGGAAAAGACTTTAAACATTGGTCCGACTTTGGGAAAGCATGCTGTTATCGAGTAATGTCATGAGCGATTTGTAAATCAAGAGCAGCATTTGTAAGGACTATATTTAACGAATAAAATTAAGCTGTTCACTCAAAGAATATTATTTAAATATAGTTACCAGTATTTTGAAATATATTTAATGTACTTGGCGATGTTTGAAAACAAATCAGAAATGTGTGGTTATGTTTCATTTGTTTATTCACTGCAACTTGATCATATTATTTATTGCCAAATATGTTCGCAATATTGTAAAAATGCATCCTAGTGGAGAAAAAACTTAAACGCATTAAACTGTATATTATAACCAACATTATTAGATTATTAATTTATATTTTAGTAAACAACTCAGTAAAATAATTATTGAGCACACAATTGTCAAATGTGTAGTTGGAAGGAATCTGTTCATTATTTGCTATATTCAATGTGTTTGTTGGAGGGTCAGTCACTGTAAAACAGTGCTCTGACCTGATCAGATTATTAACAAAGGAGGAGCTTTCTTTATCACAAAAGCAGGATATGGTAAAAGGAATTCGGCAAATAGCGAGGTGAAACACGACTGTTATTGGCTGTAAAACAAAATTCATTAAAAAAGTGATTGGCCATTGACTCCCATTTGGGGCATGAGTTAAATAGTCATTACAAGAAATCTTGTCATCGTAACATATCTCGAAAAAAAAGGTTAAACTGAAAACTTAAAATTTTAGCATTTAAACGACATGATACCTTAAGAGCAAAAATAGTAATTGATAATACAATTTTAGAGCAGGTGAACAGTTTTAAATATCTGGGCTTCAATTTATCATATGTTAAAATTGAAGATATTAATGATAAAATAAATAAATTTAACCTAATGTGTGCCACTATTTAAAGAACTCTTAAAAACACAAGAAAAGAAACAAAAAATAAATTTATAAAGTAATGACTGTTCCTGTATTGATGTATAGATCAGAATGTTGGACGATCACTAAAGAAAGAACAAAGATTGGAAGCAGCTGAGATGCGATTTTTAAGAAATATAGGAGGATACACACTGCTGGATAAGAAAACAAATGAAGATATAAGAAAGAAACTAAATATTTTCAACTTACAGACCGAATAATTAAATATAGGAACGACTGGAAAGACATATTGATATAATGCCAGAAGGAAGATTTCCAAAATTATTGCTAAATTATAAACCGCACGGAAGGAGAAATGTTGGATGCCCACACAGAAGATGGTCTGAACAATTTTAACAATTCTAGCTTTCATGAAACCGGAACGAGCCATCACGCTTTATCCCTGGACGATGATGATGAAAACTTACGAAGTAATGATTCTTTTAGTTATATATATATATATATATATATGCGAATACGGTATCTTATTTTAAGAGAATAAAGTGCTTAGAAATATTTTTTGACCAAAGACAGACGAACGGACAGGTGAATAAGCAAGAACTACTTACTATTGAGTTACATGATCTTTATGCGAAGCTTGATGTAATAAGTACAGTTAAGTCTCATAGATTGCGATGGAAAAGAAGTGGCAAAGGATGGGGAATTGAAAGAGGGGCACTGAAATTCCTTGTAGGAAAATCATGAAAGAAAAAACAAACGCTCTGTAGGTAGAGGCAAAATTGAGTTGGGAGAATAATCTTAAACTATCATTTGTATAATTCACCATTTAACAAGGAATGATTCTAAAAATGTAAATTTTGGTTAGGGTTTGATAGTGGGCAAGGAGTTATTACCTCTCATTTCAGTGCCGACAGGTGGCACGTTATATCTAAATATATATATATCTATATATACACACACGACTCCTACACATACAAATGGCATTATACGTTATATCAAATCTTAAATCTTAAAACATGAATTAACAAAGAAGATGAGTTGAATAAAATATTATTATTATATATAAATTTTTAAAACATCTCAAAATAAATCTGAAATAGGCTAGATTTAAATAAGAAATTAGGGTAAAAATATCAAATTTAATAAATACGTAAGTTTTTTTATTTTGAGAATTTTCCTCATCATTGAGGGTTTTCTCCGACCAATCTTAGTAATTAACGTGAACTAAAAAAAAAACAAATAAATATAAATGACTACGGACTTACAGACTATCAGTTTGCAACATTCACAATTTTCGCTTAATTAAATTTCTCCATCGTTCTCTGTCCTCTGTGTCTTCATTTGTTACACCAAATTTCCACATTGAATTTTGAATGTTGTTCTTCCAGGTTGTTCTTGGTCTTCCTTTTCTGTTCCTTATTTCAATGTTCCATGCATAGGCGGCCTTTGGTACTCTTCCATCCTGCATTCTTCTTACGTGTCCATACCATTTTAGCCTTCTGTGTTCAATCTCATCCATTATATTTCTGTCTGCATTCATCCATTTTCTAATTTCTATATTTGTAATTTTTTCGAGTCTAGATTTTCTGGCAGCTCTTTTCCAAAAATCCATTTCAACTGAAGTTATTCTGTTGACATGTTGTTGTGTCATTGTCCAAACTTCCGATCCATATAGCATTATACTTTCTAGGATGGATTTAAAAATTAGTTGTTTTGTTCTGTTAATACGTAATTTAAACATAAATAATAATAATAATAATAATAATAATGATAATAATAATGCTATATTTAAGCTAGCAGAGTTAAGGCTTCCATTTAACCGCGAATAATAATGCAAAAATTACATACTTATTACAATTTTTAAATATTATTAAAATATACACTAAACAAAAGACAATGGGGATGTGGTCTAACATTAGCTAATACTAACATAACGTGGAATAATATAAAATACTATAATGTAAAATAAAGTAAGTAAAGCTTCCTAGATGAATGTAGGTATATATTGAATACAGCTGTTTTGCAGTTAATATTTTCAATGTGTGGAACTTAAGATTAATAGGATGAGAGATAAATATTCTTCTTCTTCCTTTCTTGTGATAGACCTAGGGGTCTGTTACGGTCTCAATCCAACGTTTGAAAGTTCTGCTCAAAGATCTCTTGACTGGTGGCTGGTAATTTAAGATTTGACGTGGTATTCTTGTTCTGCTCATTCTTCGTACGTGAGAGTCCCAGTTTTTTCTGTATGTTTGTACATATTCCATGAGTGATTCTGTTTGTAATTCTTGTGAGAATCTGAGAATTCCTTTTATGGTCTGTTCTTGAGTAACCTGCAGTACATCTCACACATTTAATTTATGCCGCAGTTAGTCTTTGTCCAGGCCTCACTGTCATAACATAATATGGGTCTGGCCAGTGTTTTATAAATTCTAGTGTTGCTGTACTGTGTTTGGCTTGAAAATATTATTTATAATTTTTTGACTAAATCTTTTTCCTCTTCGTATGTAACTTGGTATCCGAGATAATTAAATGTGTTAGTTTGTTCTAACATTTTATTACTAATGACAATTTTACTGCGAACTGAGTCTTTTCCTAGGAACGAGGTAGTAATACCACATAAAATAAAAATAGTTGTTTTGCACACATCATGCATTTTAATTTTATTAACATCTTTAGTGTCGTTTGTTAGAATTTTGAAACTGTCTCCCCTCAGACAATCAGAATAAGTAGCTGTTTTTAGTTTTTCTGTTTTAACGCTTTCACTCTTTGTAGAGGTGTGAAAGTTCCCATTAAAATATTGTAGCATACACCATATATTAATTTCACGCTCTATGTTACATGAAGGTAAATTATTTTCACTTTTTATCTTGAGAGACAGCTGTTACAGTTAATATTTGATGACATGTCAAATAATGGCAGAAGTTCCCCGGCTGTGTAGTTGGACCCGCCCGTATTTCGACAGCAGATCCCTCCATCTCTCGCCATTATAAGCACCAATTTCCCAATTGGGGCTAGTATATCACTTATTAAAGGGGAGCCCGCACTTGATTCACAAAGTGAGGGATGCTTAAATTTAAACTTTTTAAGCCTAGTTTCAGAAAAAAAATCTGCCACAACTGACTTATTCCTACAGTGTTAAAAATCTCAAACTTGATGTATCAGTCGTCCTCAACTCGTCCTCATTTTAGTTGAAAACTGATGTATCTAACTAACTAAACTCACTTACTGGCACTATCGAACCCGTAGGTTCATGACCGCGCAGACATAAGCTCTCCACACATCCCGATCCTGAGCCAATGTTTTCCAATCATCAAATGTATAATCTACTTCCCTCAAATCATAGTTAATGTTATTCTCCCACCCCATTCTTGGTCCTCAAACTGAGAGTGTTCCCTCTGGTTTTTTAAGGTTCCCTCCATTTCTTACCACATGTCCTACCACATGTCCTTCCCCCTATCATAGTCTATGAGACTTAACTGGTTTTCTATAAAGATAGTGTAGCCAACTGTAATGCTGTCTTCTCCATTCACCTGCCTGTTCATCTCTCTTTGGTCCAAAATGTTTCCTAAGAACTTTATTCTTAAATACTCGTAATATTTTCCCCTCCCTTGAAGCAAGAGTCTGTTTCGCATTCATATAATATAACTGGGAGAATAACGATTGTATATATTTTCAGTTTATTTATTTTTTTTAAGTTGGGACGGTAAGAGTCGCTGTATCAGGTACAGGTAGGCCTACTGTCTGACCAATGGATCTATGCCCCTGGAAGGTATGCGAACTGAACACTAATTACATTTCTGCCTCGGTAAACCATTTCCCCTCCCTGCATTCCTATCTCTCTCTCTCTCTCTCTCTCTCTCTGTCTCTCTCTCTCTCTCTGTCTCTCTCTCTCTCTCTGTCTCTCTCTCTCTCTGTCTCTCTCTCTCTCTGTCTCTCTCTCTCTCTGTCTCTCTCTCTCTCTCTCTCTCTCTCTCTCTCTCTCTCTCTCTCTCTTCTCTCTTTTCTTTTGCCCCTCTCACTACTCACAATTTTGAGCCTTCTTGGGGGACACTAGCAGTCCAGTGTTGTCAACTAAACTTGAACACTGTAGCACGGAGTAATGAAAGAAATATTATTAAGCAAATAATAAAAGTCAGTCAGCTTCATTAGACCTACTTAAATATGAATAAGTAATAATTAACCTTACATTATTTAATATACAAGATCCATGACACTGTTTGGCGAAAGTTTGGCTAAATCTCTAGTCGGAAAATTATCGTGGCTGCTGTTTGACGTGGTGGGAGGGAAGTGCGTGGAATGGAGTGAGTATAGGCGTTAACTTTTCTAAGAACGACTGCTGCTCTTAAGGGGCACAGATCCATTGGTCCGACTATACTTAGTTTGAGATTTTAATATTTTACGTCATAACCTTAACAGTGACTCACCATGGATTTTAAAAGTACTCATTATTCCTACAGATAATTGATACATTTATAATCATCACCTTCTTCTTCTTCTTCCTTTCATCTCGTAATAATAAAAGGACAGTTACGGTCTACAAAAACATTTCAAACCATCTCTTCCTTGGATGCCCCAATGATGTTTTACCCTTTGGTTGTTACTTTAAAAGTGACTTAGGAATACTGGATCTGGACATACGCTCCATATGTTGACGCCAGTTCTATTGAACTGATATATATATGCTCCTTGGATTTTTCCATCCTAAAAAAAAGTCCATCGACCCCGGCCGGGTTTCAAACCGCGACAAGAGGCAAGGAACATAACCGCTAGTCAGCGGTAGACTAGCGGATATATATATTGGACACCGTATTCAATTCCTCGTCGTCAGCGGTGGACTAGCGGATATAATATATGGACACCGTAATCAATTCATCGTCGTCAGCGGTGGACTAGCGGTTATGTTCCTTGCCTCTTGTCCGGAGGGTCGTGGTTTGAAAACCGGCCGGGGTCGATGGACTTTTTTAGGACGGAAAAATCCAAGGAGCAAGTCCTCCAGGAGGAACTTTAAGCCGTGAATCCCGAGTCTGAAGATTTTCAGGTTCTTAAAATATCCTTAAGCCTGAATAAAGAGACCTCTAAGCAAAATTTACCGACCTTCTTCATCCTAAGTTAAATGTTAAAATATATACCTTTCGGTAGGTTCCATCGTCCACAACTGGGTTAATTTTTAAAAATTAGTAATTGTAGGTCTTTCGGAAGTCGACTTCCATCATCAGCAGAAGAAATATTTGCTACTAACTGTCGTTGTGCGACGCTTTGTATGTTGATGGTCTTAAGGCGACGGTCTTGCTACCGACGACGGATTCTTTACCTTGTTACCACCAATCTGGAATTTTGGGTGTGTATACAGTAATATTATTATAACAGCTGATATATACTTTCTTATATGAAACTTGAAATGTGATGCATCCATTTTCATCTTCATACAACTCTCAGAGTTAAATTGACATATCCAAACTACATTATAGTTCAAAATTGCTTAAGGTGGAAAATGGTAAAATTCTTATTTTCTTTGGTAGTAAAAGGTTCCGGGCTATGTGGCCGTGGTCTATAACTGGCGTTTCTTCCAATCGTTTCTCCCTCAACTGCGGAGGGCATCTTCAGTGGCGAGCGCTAGAAGATGCCCTCCGCAGTTGAGGGAGAAACGTCTGGAAGAAACGCCAGTTATAGACCACAGCCACATAACCCGGGAATCTTTTACTACCATGATTACCGGCCGTGAAAGCCTGCATTCCACTCTTATTTTCTTTATTTGATTAAAGTCTCTGAATTCTTTACTACATTCTATTTATTTAAACGAAAGCTTAAATCCATTGTCAAAAGTATTTAAAATTTCAAAGGGGGTCTAAATTTAATAAAATGTCCTCTTGGATAGGTGTTTACTAAAATTGAATAACTTGGTCAGTTTTTAAGATATTGAAGAGATTCTTTCACTTTTTTTATTCACAAAACATCAATCCAAAAATCGTTAGAATTTTAATATTTTGCCTAGGTACAGAATTATTAGCTTGTGAAACTTTTTATTTTTTAATTTAACCGCCATAACATTGCATATTATCTTCATGTGTACATACAATATAAAAATTAACGATGACAAAAGTTAATACTGAATGTATCGAAATAAACGTTTCGGATTATAAAAAAAAACTTTTAAATATTCTTTGTTTTTCGTTTCATTTTCTTCCATATTATGACTTTGTGTAAGTTGTACTGGATATATATCTGTCGTCAATTTTTTCTATGATGTTTGTATAACGTCTTGCCTATCTATCCTGCTTTCTTCTGTTTTTTTTTTTTCATGTCTGTGTCTCACTACGTCAGTAATTTTATTGTTCCGTCATCCTTCAGTCCTTTTGTATGTCTGCCTCACTTTGTTTCTATTTTACTATTTGTTTCTGTACTTTTGCCTATATATCCATTCTTCTGTCTTTCTGTATTTTTTCTGTCTGTCACGCCGCTTCTGTCCATTTTTCTATCTGTCTTTCCTCCATTTGACCTTCATTTTTTCACCTCTCAGTTTTCATGTGTTCTATCTTTCTGTTCGTTCATGTTTTCGTCCGTCTCTCTCTGTTTTTCACTTCCAAAGATTTAGTGTTTTTAATGGATACATTATATAGGATTTGTTGTCGAGCAGTGTAAAAAATTATGCCATGATGCAGAGCTATGGAACATTCGCTGGTTTGAGTCAAAATGTAGGAAAATGTTTTCTGATGACATTTCGGCCAATATGGGAGCGGTAACCGCCCAGGAATTAGGGTAGCCGTTTCAGGTTAAGAAAACTAGCTAGAGGATCCGACATGCTAACCTCATGTCACCTCTATACCTGCTGGATAAGCATCCACTTATGTAAATACTGCATGTGAAGCCAGCAGCCAGCGAAGGGCCTTCTAGGCCTGTCGTTCCATAGAGTTGTTTATTTATTTAGCCTGGAAGAGTTAAGGTCTTGTGACCTTCTCTTCCACTCACTAGGGCAAACATATGTTACATTAAAATACAAAATCACAGTAATATTAGATACTAAACGATTATCTGGCCAAACTGAACAATAATGAAAGTAAGGTCCAATAATACAATGCAGTTTAAGCTGAATAAAATTAATAGTATATTGCGATATGAGTGTGGCAAACGCTTGATACGGACCGAGGAAAATTTTTAATAACGAGGCTCTTTCGCCCCGAGATTTTTTTTTTTTTTTAATTTCCGTGATTCCGTTATGTGTTTACCACATGAGTATTGCATACTATTTCTTGCACTATGTGTATTTATTTTAGTAATTAACATATTAGCTGAAATATTATTAAATATAATTGAAGATAAATGTTACATTTCAGAAAGTGAATCGGCTATATTTGTTGCTATGGAGAAATAATAAGTATTGTTGGTCATGTCGCCATCCTGTATTTGTTAAAACTGTAAAACCAACTTGATTTTGGATTTATTTCTGATTATGGAGAAAGTTTTAGTCGAAGTGTGCAGTGATGATGAAATAGAAGAGGCTTGGAAAGCTGGATGGGAAATTAATATAAATTGCAGTATCACTATCAATATTTTAAAATAAATGTTTCTACTTACCGCACTAGTGCTTTTGGTCATTTTTAAAGTATTGAGATTTCTTTTGTTTTCATAGCAACCAAGATTGTATGTGGGAATGTCAAATTACGATGCACATCAACAATAACATTAAGTATACAATAATAGTTACATAGTGCAAAAAAAAATAATAAAAGAATATGTACACAAAGGGAGAACAGGTCCTATCTACTCAGCATAAAAAACAAGGAAAGTAATAAAACTTTAATGAATTGATCTATCGCTTATATAAGACATTTGTTAGAAATATTGATAAATCATAATACTATTTTTATTAAACAAATGACAAAAAATTGTTGAGTATATAACGATGCGAGGTTGGGAAGTGGTTTTTACAGAATCGAGGAAAAATGTTTAAAATCGAGCGATAGCAAGGTTTTTATTTCCGAGATTCTGTAAAACACTTCACAAACGTGCGTTGTACGTTATTTTTTGCGCGATGGTGTTTTCAAAATATAAATAATAGTAAAATAATATCTTTGTTAGAAATATTTGCGTTCATTATAAACAACTAACTAACGTTAACAGTGTGGGTAATGTTTATTAGTTGAAACAACAGGAGGCCTTGAAAGCAATTATTGGTAACATGGCCGCAAGTACGTATTTGTTTTATATTGTTTCAAATAAAGTTCAGTTCATTTAAAATGCAGTGATTTGTTTCGTATAATGTATATTAACACTACCTTTTGGATATTTTCTATATATACATTGTACGTAGTATACATGTATAGAGGGCAGTGGCTTTACTTCTCGCACGTGGGTGTAAATGTACTATTACAGTATATTTTATTTAGGTTGGCAACCCCGAAATGTAGGAAGTTGAACTCTCAATAATGGTCGCCATTGCTGGTAAGTACGACAAAACGCACTATCGCGCAAAAAATAATAATATTAGTGAGATGTTTCTGTCAATTAATAGAAAATATAGGATTTATCTTCCTATTTTGAGACGAAAATGGGAATTAAAATCACAGGAGAAAACACAAGGAATATTTCAAAAACCAAGAATTGAGAAAACTTAATTTTAATGTTTGAACAATCTTTGTTTTCCCCAGCAAAACTTGAATTGTAGATTTCGCTGGGATAATCCATTTTTTTTCCAGTGTTTATCACTGCCAATTGAAAGTTTAAAAAAAATTCGCCAGATGTCTAGGTTAACTTTATTTTCGTTATTTTGTGGCATCCCTTATTTTTTCCCTGTGGTTTTTTTAATTCGTCCACGAATGATATTTAGTATCCCTAATCATCCAGAACTGTCTTCCGTTTACAAACATCAATAACTGCGAAACTTCTTTGATTAGAATAACAATTTAGTTAAAAATAACTTTTAAAAGTTTAAGCTATTTACAAAGTTTTGAATGCTGTCTGTATCTAAATCTCGTTTTGACGCTATAGTCTTGACAATATATCTTAAATGTCTACAATTTATTTGAGGTTGAAGATGTGAGCATGCGCAGTAAGTGTATAATGTAAGCAGAGGGGATGTATTTTATTTAATTCAATGAGACTTAAATGATAGTTGGACGGGAACTGTAGCAGACGCTAGGGTGTGTGTCGATATGCGGGCATTAAACGAGGTAATAAGTGAAATATCACATGAAACCGTCCAAACAACACTACCTTAAGGGGAGACTTTTATGAAGCGGAGTAAAAAAAAAGTTCACAATAAAAAAATATCTCTGATCAAAATCACTTGATTTCATTAAATTAGTAAAGGGTTTATTTAATAGCTTTATAATTACCCATTTATTTTGATATTCAACTCTGAATTATTATTATTATTATTATTATTATTATTATTATTATTATTATTATTATTATTAAAAAATACGTTGTCATTCAACATATGCCTACAAATTTCTCAAGAATTACTTAAGATGGGATTATGAAATTTTCAGGACATAAAATGAAGCCCAATCAAATAATGTCCACCGCTGTGGTCTCAAGGTAACGTGCTGCCTTGTCACGCAGCGGCCCGGGTTCGATTCCCGTTCGGGACAGGCTCCTGGGTGAAGTTTTTTTCGGGGTTTTTCCTCACCTGTAAGACAACTGTCAGGAAAATGTAGGGCCCGACGGTCCCCGAAAATCATCCGGCCATCATCATCCTTATCATTTATCATCATCATCATCCTTAACCGGTGTGGAAAAGCAATGGGAAACTACCACACCTATAATTCTTCTAGTAAAGCTGCAAAGCATAGCATGAAAATGCTGTGAATGCAGTGAAAGAACCTGCCCTCGGGTAAAATTAAACTGTAGAATAGAGAAGAATCAAATAAAATTAAAACTTTATCCCGTGCTTCGCTATTTGCAATGAAAAACCCCCCAGTACAATATTAGATTTTTCTTTAAAAATGCAAATATTCCAATTTAAAAAAAATAGAGAAGAGATCCTATTTTATGTAGAAAAAATTGAAAAAGCTAATTTTTATTGGAAATATATTATAAATTTTAATTATAATTCATGAAAAAAGTGAAAATTCATAGTGAAAAGAATTTCTAAATAATAAAGAATATATAAATGAAGTACAAACAATATAATTTACTTACTGTATGATGAAGATCCAGAAGCAGATTTAATAAAATGATGACGATGATATTGATGATGAATTTCTTCCGATTTTGGGGATATGGATCCTTCCCTAATGGGAAATTTCTTAACTTAGACGAATTTATTTACGGTTATTTCCCTACAGATCGGCCGCGGTGGACTAGTGGTTATGCTCCTTATCTCTGGTCCGAGGGTCACGGGTTCAAACCCGGCCGGGTCGATGGATTTTTTAGGATGAAAAAATCCAAGGAGCAAGTCCTACGGGAGGGACTTTAAGCCGTGGGTCCCGAGTCTGAAGATTTTCAGGCTCGTAAAAGATCCTTAAGCCTGAATGAAAAGGCCTCTAAGCAAAATTTACCGAATATTCCCATCCTAGTAAGCCCTACTACCTTGGTTTCCTAGATGTCTGTATGAGGCGGAACGCTGACCATGGACCACTCAAAGGACATCTATACGAAAACAAGTGTAACTAAATCATATGGTTCAAATTCTTCCCTTTAGGGGAAGAGTGTCTAAATCTTTGTTAAGGGAAATATGGGCTTACAAGAATACAAGAAGAATTTCCCTACAGATATCATGAATGACATGTGGTTACCATATCGAACCAATGAGACATATATTAGGCAAGTAATGTATTATGTAGATAATGAAAATCAGTAAATTTTGCTTACAGGACTTTTTTTCAGACGTAAAGTTCTTTACGAGCCTAAAAATATCCAGATTCCATACCAACGTCTTAATGTCCCTCCCCGAAAAACTTGTTCCTTTGATTTTTCCATCCTAAAAAAAAATAATCTATCCCGGTCGGGTTTTAACCCGTGTCCCTCGGGACTAGAGGTAAGGAACATAACCACTAGACCACTGCGGCCGACAGATTTAGTAAATTAGTTCTTCAAAAACAATATTTTTTCATAAATAGTTCATATAAAAAATTGCATTTATCACAGTTAAAACTCAATCATATAATATAGCTACTTTTCTTCTTCTCCAATGTAGTTTAACCTCTCAACTTATAGGTACTTTTACGTGCTCCACGCCGTCCGGAACTAACACTGGCACGTCTTGTCGGTAGAAGGCTATACAATTTAGAACACACACATAAGTATATTTAGGATTTGTCCTGCCTTCTAAGCGTTTTCCTTCTTCTTTCCTACAAGAAGTTTCCTTGTCCCTCTTTTATTCCCCATTCGACCTACATAGACTATAAACTTAACTGTCCTTTTTACATCTGGTTTCCCATAAAGGTCATGCAGTTTACTGACATGTAGTTTGATCCATTCAGCTCTCTGTTCGTGCCTCTTTGCTCCAAACATTTCCTTCATATCATCACCATCATCATCATCACTCCAGGGATTAGGCAATTGCCCGTTCCGACTTCATAATGCATCAGCCCAACGTCTTCTAGGTCTTCTAACATCACGTCTTCCTCTTGCTTGATAATTTCTTGCTAACAATGGATATCTCTCCTTACTCATTCCATCCATGTGATCAATCCATTTCTGTCTGTAATTCGTGACTTTATCCAATAAAGGCTGTACTTTCAATTCTTCTCTTATATCCTCATTTCTTATTCTATCAAGTCTTGTACATCCTTTTACTTGTCTTAGGAACCTCATCTCCGCCGTCTGTATTCTATCCTTCTGTTTTTTCACTGAAGCCCAAGTTTCACATCCATACAATATTGTGGGAACCGCCATAACATTATACATTTTTAACCTTCAGAAACATCAATTCTCAAATACTCTTAATATTTTCTCCTCGATTAAAATAAATTTCGCATCCTTGTAATATAAATGGAAGAAGAATTTCATAAATTATTATTGATGTAATATTTTTTAGATAAGTAGGAATGACAAGAATCCCTCTAATACTTGATAGCATGCTTTTCCAGAATTGATCCTTCATTTAATTTATTACTCCATCTTTCCACCTCTGAAGTTTTATTATCTGCCTAGTGTAGAAATACGAAATTAAAACAAAATTTTGTAAAGGGCACCTCTCCTAACTTAGTCATAATATTTTCTGAAATCTGTAAATCTTTATCCAATAATTATATTCTGACATATCAGGGGCCTGTGCTCTAATTTTCACCATCTCTTCCTTAAGGTGTAACTGTCTGAAATATATACCCATAATATTTTTTTAAACATTGAATATTATTTTTATATAATAAGAGTGTCAAAACATGAACATTTTTTCCCCCCCAAGTCTTATTAAGTTTAAGATTAAGACTTTTCCTGGCGCATAATTACCATCACCATCACCTATCATATCGTAGGGGCAGCATAACTCCTCCTACCAGGCGCCCCAATCTCTGAAATGGTTTATGCCTATTCCAAGAGAGATTATCAGAAATGTCGAAATGACAAACTGGTATTAAATTAAAAAAAAACACACTTTTACATAGTCACCTTAACAGTATTTCGTAATGAATTTCGAAAATATTGACTCATTGTATTTTTTTTTCTTTGTTAATTGAATTGAATTTCTGAAATTAGATTACATGAGTTAACTTCTCAAAAGCTGTCCTTATCCGAATAATAAACATTTATTTAACAGAAAATGTTTTTTGCAATAAATTATTAAAAAACAAGTATATTTAATTACAAAGATTACACATACATTTCCTTATACTACGGTACATAATCTAAATGCTCAGTTCTATTGTCATATCAGAAATTTGTACAGTATCGAAAAATTGAGATCATTCTATTGAATGTAGCTTTGCATCCAATCTGTGTTGCAATTTGTTTACTTTCAACAAGACGGAGCACTAAACATTCTTCAACGCGTTGATACCAATCTTCCTTCAACAACTTATTTTAAAATGCAAGTAATGTTATGCATCTGATATGATTGATTGAATGGAACAGAATGTTATATAAACTAATTCTATTGGGAAAATTATTATTATTATTATTATTATTATTATTATTATTATTATTATTATTATTATAAGGTCAGAAACAGCATAATAAGGGAAATTATGCAAGTGGAAAAAAATAGAAGAAAAACGTTTGAAATGGTATGGACACCTCATTAGAATGGAAGACGAGAGAATACCAAAGAAGATCCTTAATTGGAAAGCTAATGGAAGAAGTGGAAGAGGTAGACCTAGAGAACGTTGTATGGATGGAGTGAGGAGAAATGGAAGCTAGAGATCTGAGGGAAGAAGATGCTCTAGACAGGAACCTCTGGCGACAAATCACTTTGGGTTGAAGGAGAAACACTGTATTGTGGAATATTCCTAATTAAAATTATTATTATTATTATTATTATTATTATTATTATTATTATTATACCCTTCTGCGAAATATAATAAATGTAACAAAATTGTCTTTGATCGGTATACTTCATATGCACATGACATAAGTTTTGTCCTGAAGTGCCATTGTTTATTAATATGGTGCCGTTGAAAGAATGTTTTTTTTTTGTCAATTTCATCGGCCGTACCTGCTAAGCATCAAAACTGACTATATACACACACACACGCTCTAGCGGTCACATTTTTTTCGTAAACAAAACTGTGAATATACTGTAACAATCAGTAAAAATGTAAAAGTTCGTAAACCAGTAAAATCGCATCGTTAAGAGCAGTAGTTAATTTTGAAAACTGAGATGTTAGTAAATGACGATTAAGATGTTAATGATGACGACTCTAAAACAATTTGAAGGAAAAAAAAACGTATTATTCTTCCAATGGTGTTAGAGCTATGATTAATCATAACGTAATCGGGACTTCAGTTGAAAATGTAAAACTGTCATTTATTCGAGTTGTCTACGTGAATACGACTTCTATATCAGTTCTTTTGTTTCTTTTTTTAGACATATGATGACCATTTGACTTCTGATTTTTATAGCTTTCATTATCGTTCGCTTCATAATGGTCGTCATCTGCATCGTCTTCTTCTTCATATTCCTCCTCGTAATCGTATTCAGAATCATCCTCATTGCTGTCATCACTATTATCTTCTTCCTTACGATCACTGTCATCTCCGTGATTCGTGTCATTTATATATGTATTACCTTTTTGAATATTTATACTTGAAAAAAGATGGTCAAAAATATTTCTGGATTTTTGGAATTATTTTACTTTCAATAATTTCCCTCAAAACATTAGAATTATCATTTTCGGTACGCTGATGTTCAACAGATTTCGTATCAGTTGGTGGTTTCGAAGTCGAAACTTGGCTTCCTTCTTCTTTTGTCAGTTTTATGTCCAAAATTTTGTAACTAGGATCGTCATTTTGATTAATTCTTTGAGGACGTTCATAGGCATTGAGACTTGTATAAGGACAAACTAGTATCCCGTAATTGTCTGTTACAGAATTATAGTCTGCTAAGCTGTAAATATTAGCAATATTTGAATAACTTCCTTGCACATCTTCATAGTTCATAGTAGAAGAATCCTGGCCACTCTCAGAGGAAGATAGAATATTTGCTTGTATATAACCAATCGGAAGATTCTGGTATCTTCTTTCAAGATTCAAGTATGGATCAATGCTGGTGTATGCGCTTAGTCCATCATTACTACTGGAATATTTATCTTTGGAATTTTTTCTGTTCTTGTCAATTTGATTATATCCCCAGTATTTTTCTCCAGATCCTCCATTTTCGTCTGACCATTGGATCTGAAAAAAAAAGCAAATGCTGTGAAATAGTGAAATCCGACCATTAAAAGTGGGGGTTTACCTGAAATCCGAAATTAAAAATATCGCCATGTTTAGTAATATATATCATACAATTTAATTCTTCTTCTTCTTCTTCTTCTTCCTTCCAAGTATTAGGCCAAAGCATGTTACGATCCTATAGAAAATTTTCCCTCCAGAGTTTCATAGGATGGCCCAGTGATCTTCGTCATCTTGGTATATAATTATAAACAGCTTTGGGGATCCGATTTGAACTCATTCTTTCAAGATGGTGTTTCCAATTTAGTTGGTACTGTTTAATATATTCCAAAATTGGCGTAGTCTTCAATTCTTTTAAGATATCGGTGTTCCTATTCCGATCCCATCTGGTGTAACCCGCTGTTCTGCGCATGAATCCCATTTCACAAGCCGTTATACTGATTTCATGTTGTTCTTTTTAATGTCCATGCTTACAGTTTAATTAACTCTTAGATTGGCAGTGTATCATAATAAGATATATTAGTTTAATTTATTTAAAATGCTCAACAGGTCTTTATGAAAATCGTTTTACTTATTCAACTAAAAATAAAACATATTTAATTTATTTAGGCGTAGGAGCGCATGCCGGATATTAGCTAGAATTACATTAAATTAAATAAGTTAAAATACTTCCTTAGGTAAAATCCGTCGTCCTCAACTTTTAAAATATGTAATCTTTATGCCTGTAGGCCTTTCAGGACATCCGTCCCATCTTCAGCAGTTCATTCTTCGCTACAGCATCCAGTATGTTGTTGATGCTGCTGGTCCTAATGTGGCTTTGTCGTGACACTACATCAAACATCATACTGGATGCTGTAGCAAAGAATGAACTGCTGAAGATGGGACGGATGTCCTGAAAGGCCTACAGGCATAAAGATTACATATTTTAAAAGTTGAAGACGACGGATTTTACCTAAGGAGGTATTTTAACTTATTTTATTTTATGACTCTCCACCTCAACGGTTTTAACAATGAATTTTATTAGTATTGACTAGAATTACATAAATTGATCCAATATATCTTATAGGATTCCTAGCCAATTTAAGGGTTAATGTAAAGAGAGTGCTGTGTTAGAGGCGATGTCAGAGAGTGATAGTGAGGTGCAAGCTGTGATGGATGATGCCAATCCAGGATAATAAAAGGTGTTGGGGAGCTGGATGCAGGATAGGGGGTGCTAACGAGACTTAATGACGATGGTCCCTCTGTCTGTCACCACTACGGGGGAGAAACGTTGCACGTGTTCCTTGTAAATAATATCCACTTTTTATACTTGGCACAAAATATTACTTAAACAAGGAAACTCGTTAAATGTTTACAAACCGCCATATTTAAGACCCATGAGAACAAACTCTGAGAACTTTTTAAGTAATTCAAACCGGCTCGGTTATTCTATGTAAGAATGTTCTCATGTAAACATTAGTTCTCTCCCTCCCGCTTGTGTTAATTTTCTTAAATACGCTGGCTTTGGGCTAAGTAAACTTGGTGAACCCTTGACTCACTGACAGGTATATTCTAAATAAAAACATATCTTTATGGTTTCTAGAGAATGCGTACCACAGTTCATGCGAATCATATACTCTTGTGAAATTCTAATGAAAATTAATAAAATAATGAGAATTAAAATTCGGCTATAAAAATTCTTAAATATAAATTTCACCAATGGAGAATAACTAAAACCTAGTATTGAATGAACTTATTTAGGAACAATATTAGACCATTCAGGCGATAACACAGTGGAAATTAAAACTAAAATCGTGTTATGAATACATAGAGTATTTTACATAGATATTTAATTATTTTATAGATTGTTTTAATTATTCAAATAAACCTTTAAAAGTTGTGAAATAAAGCTTCAGACATATTATATTTCAGAACAAAGTTTTCAAGACTAACTGTAAAATCTCTGCATTTAGACTATGGTATGTTAGTACAGTTAAGTCAGTGGAGATGTAGGTCAAGTTTAATATTTAACCCTGGCAAAGCAAGGGACTCGAGTGAGTCAGTGGATGCAGTAGCTATGGACAAGTCTACCGACCATTTTTCTTAACAAATTTGCTAGGACAATGAGAAAAAGAATTCAATTATTTCAAATAGTTCATACTATGTGTCTAAGTTAAAGAGTTAGTAGATAATTTTTAAAATGTAGATTAGGGTAGATTTATAAAACCCACATCTCCCTCTCTCAAATCTTAAGAAAGTTCGAATGTAGGTTTTCTTAATATAAGCTTAGATTTGTTATTTAGGGCTAGACTACTTAGGGAATTGTAATCATTATACTCTAGAAATATAATAGTTAAAATTAAGAATCCATTTATTTATGTTCAAAAACGTATGCCTTTATAACTAATACATCCATACTAACGCTCGGCTAGAACCTCATGCTACCAAAATTTCCAAGTCCCGAAGGTCCTTTAAGCCTAAGAAAACCAGCAGTTCGTAACAAATCGCACAAACAAAACAAGCAATAAATGCTTTAAACTCTGTTTGGTGGAGCAAACATATTACAATAAATAGAAAATTAAAAATATATGAAACCATAGTTGAGAGTGTATTAACATAAGGTGCTGAAGTTTGGCAAATTCCTACCAGGGAAACAAAACTAATTTTAAGTATAGAAATTGATGTTTAAGAAGATCAGCTGGAAAATCTAGAATGGATAGAACACGAAATAAAGAAAATAAGGGAAATTGTGGGAGCACAAGAGGAGCTGGACATCATAGACATTATAGAATAGAAAAGATTACAGTGGTATGGCCATGTCAAAAGAATACCAGAGCAAATATTGCCTAAAATTATTATGGTTTGGATCCCAATTGAAGAAAGGCAGACCAAAGAAAACCTGGATAGAAGGTGTGCAAGCGGTTATGATTATCAGACGATTGGAGGAAGATCAATGGGTGGATAGAGAGGAATGGCGTTTACTTTCTGAAAGACGGGGCGAGCTGTCATGATGTCGGAGAATGATGATGATATTTTGTGAATTGTAAAGTAAATGAATAAATAAACTTAGGCTGAAATATGTAAAAACGTGCTATTATACCTTACATGAACTCTTGTAATATCTACTTCTCTAAAAAAATACGTTACATTTAAAACATCAATCTACATAAACATAGAAAATCATTCTCTCTTATATGAACCAACTAACTCATTGGCTTTATCCAACCCGTAGATTCTAGGCCGCGCGGACATAAGCTCTCCACACATCCCTATCCTGAGCTAATATCTTCCAAAGATCCCCTGTATAATGCACTTCCCTTAAATCATGGTTAATATTATTCTCCCACCTCATTATTGTTCTACCAACTAGGCGTTTTCCCTCTGGTTTTCCTACAAAAAACTTCCATAAACCTCTTTCATTCCCCATTCGTTTCGTATGCCCTGCCAATCGCAGTCTACGTGATTTAACTGTTCTTATTATATCTGGTTTTCTATGAAGATGATGTAGCTCACTGTTTGAAGTCTTCTCCATTCTCTGTCTGTTCATCTATTTTTGGTCCAAACATTTTCCTAAGAAATTTATTCTCAAATACTCGTTATCTTTTCTTCTCCCTTAAAGTAAGAGTCCATATTTCTCATCTATATAATATAACTGGGGGAATAACAGTTTTATATATTTTCAGTTTAACGTTTTTTGAAAGGTGTTGGGACGACAAAGGTCCCTGTAATGCATAATATCTTGCATTTCCAGAAATTGAGCTTATGTTTAATTTCTTTGTGCATCTAATTACTATTTGTAGTAATTGTACTTTTTTATTTATAGTGTTCTGCCCTAGGACAGGTCTTTCACTGCAGTCGTAGCATTTTCATGCCATGCTTTGCAGCTTTACAAGTGAATTATAGGTGTGGTAGCTTCCCATTGCTTTCCACACCGTGGATGATGATGATGATGATGGTTAAATGATATTCGGCTACCGTTTGTGCTTCAAACTTCCTGAAATTTGTCTTACAGGTGAGGAAAACCCCGAAAAAGAAAACTCGCACAGGAAGCTTGTCCCGACCGGATTTCGAACTCGGGCCCGCTGCGTGACAAGGCAGCACGCTTCTTCGAGACCACAGCGGTGGACTAATTGCACTTAAGTATTTGAATTTATCACTTCTTCAAAATGTCTCTCATTTGTTATTAACTGTATTCATCGTTGTATTACATAAACTAATAGATATACTAATTGTAATATGGAAGCTGATAAGTTTTGCGATACGAAATCTGATGGCAGGAGGCCATTGGGCAGAACAGGAAACAGTGTAAAATACTGCCCACACGCCGGACTGATAATTGCATGTGCGGTCAGCATACAGAGGGGCCAACACATCGCTATTTCTGATGTCCTACATTTCTTCCCCACACTCATTCCTATTTGATACATCAAACCATAAAGTGAAATAGACAGCAGAAAGAGGGCGAGCGAAGAACATTTGAGAGAAATCGAACTGTACGAAAATCAAATATCATTCGGAGTGTTCAGTATTAATAAAATCAAGAAATAAAAGCATTAACATAGAGTGTATAAATATTAATATTTATTCTACATATATGTTCTTATGTGTTTTCTGTATTTAGTATTTCTCATTTTCATCAATGTGGATTTAGAAGAAACAGGTCTACAACAGATCAGATTTTTAGTATAAGACAGATTTTAGAAAAGAAATGGGAATATAATGGTACTGTACATCAACTATATGTAGACTTCAAAAAAAGCATATGATTCAATTAAGAGGGAGAAGTTATATAGTATCCTGCTGGAGTTTGGAATTCCTAAAAAGTTAGTTAGACTTATACGAATGTGTCTAAATGGCACAAAGCGTAGGGCGCGTGTAGGCAAACAGTTTTCGGACACTTTTGAAATCCAGAATGGGGTGAAGCAAGGAGATGCACTATCTCCTCTATTTAATTTTGTACTAGAGCATGCCATTAAATCTTTAGAGAATGAGGAAGGCTTACAACTCAATGCTATTAATAAACTGTTAGTATATGCTGATGATGTAGTACTATTGGCCGATAGCGAGGAGACTAAAGGAACAACACGCACACACTATTGAGTAACACTAAGAAATTAGGACTGGAAGTAAATATCAATAAAATTAAATATATGGTCACACGTAGAAATACATTATATAATGGAAATGGACAGCTAACGAAAAATGAGGGAAATTTTGAGGAAGTGGCTGAATTCAAATACCTAGAACAATAATCACAAATAAGAATGAGATGCACAAAGAAATTAAACATAGGCTCAATTCTGGAAATGCGTGCTATTATGCATTGCAGAGACTTTTGATGTCCCAACTCCTTTAAAAAAACGTTAAACTGAAAATATATAAAACTATTATTCTACCAGTTATATAATATGGGTGCGAAACATAGATTCTTACTTTAAGGGAGGAAAGCAGATTACAAGTATTCGAGAATAAAGTACTTAGGAACATTTTTGGACCAAAGAGAGATGAACGGACAGGTGAATGGAGAAGACTACATAGCAATGAACTACAAAGAAGATCCTTAATTGAAAAATATTGTGGTGGGAGTGAAGGAGGCAGACCTAGAGAACGTTGGATGGATGGAGTGAGGAGAAGTATGGAAGCTAGAGATTTGAGGGAAGAAGTTGCTCTAGACAGGAACCTCTGGCGACAAACCACTGGGTTGAAGGAGAAACACTGTAATGTGGAATATTGCTAAAAACATATTTTATAGTCAATTCTGTGTGTTCCAATGACTACGTTGTATTTCCGTGCCTTTATAGGAAGCCAGATATAATAATAACAGTTAAGTCTCGTAGACTGCGATGGGCAGGACATGTTGCACGTATGGGGAATGAAAGACTTGCATGGAAGCTTCTTGTAGGAAAGCCAGAGGTAAAACGCCTAGTTGGTAGACCAAGAATGAGGTGGGAGAATAACATTAAGTATTATTTGAGGGAAATAGATTATAGGCCTACAGGGAATGATTGGAAAGCATCAGCTCTGGATAGGGATGTATGGAGAGCTTATGTCCGTGCGGCCATGCACCTACGTGCCAGTGAGTAAGTAAATAAGTAAGTATTTCTCATTTTTAGTGAAAAATTATACATAACTGTAAGTTTATTGCTTATTTTCATATTGTTGTATAATTTGACACACGTTTAAATAATTTTGCCGATTCATTTTCCATTAATTTATTAAAATATTAAATAATAAATTATACTAATGTATGTTATAGGATACATAGGGATCTTATAAAGTTAATTAATAGTATGGTATACATAGCGACAAACCAAACATGGCGGTTGCTAGCATAGAGAACCGAGTTGCTAGAGTCAGGGTTTCAGGTAAACCTCCACTTGTAATGATCGGGTTTCACAGATGATTTGATAATACCTTCCTCGGTTTATTTTAATAGCAGTTTTAATAACATTTACTTGGTTTCGTTGTGAAACAGAAAATTTCGATCGCTAGAGCAATTTTTTAATGTTTGTTTCAGATGAAGTTCTACACCTAATGGTACAAATTACTGATTAACGAATTTCACCATACTATTTGATTAACTGCTATATATTAAGTTTGGTTTCGATGAAATAAAAAATACCTGTCACCAGAGCGAAAACACACACACACACACACACATATATGTATATATATATATATACATATATATGTGTGTGTGTGTGTGTGTGTGTGTGTGACATGAAAAGAAAAATAAACGCATAAATCTGGATTTGAACCCGAGATCTCTAACTTTATAGTTAGTGACATAAACACTAGTACACGCAGGCTCCTAGCACAAACATTTATTTTTCCTTCCATAGACCTATACGTGGTTATCAATCATGAGAGGCAACGGGACATCGATCTCACTGCCATCTCGCGGCTTCAATAACAAGTAAGCATTTAAAGAGAATATTTACATTATAGCAGTAACTCTTCTTTATTAGAATGTTATAGTTAAATTTATATATATAGTCCACCGGTGTAGTCTCGAGGTAGCGTGCCGCCTTGTCACGCAGCGGGCCAGGGTTCGATTTCCGGTCGGGACTGGCTCCTGGCTGAGTTTTTTTTCGGGGCTTTTCCTCACCTGTAAGACAAATGTCAGGAAGCTTAGGGCTCAACTTTCCCCGAAAATCATCCGGCCATCATCATCATCCTTCACCGGTATGGAAAGCAACCGGGAAGCTACCACACCTATAATTCCCTAGTAAAGCTGCAAAGCATATCATGAAAATGCTACGATTATTGTGAAAGACCTGCCCTCGAACAAAATTACTATGGATGGATGGTTATATATATATATCATCGTCATCATCATCATCATCACTCCAGGGATTAGGCAATTGCCCGTTCCGACTTCATAATGCATCAGCCCAACGTCTTCTAGATCTTCCAACATCACGTCTTCCTCTTGCTTAATAATTTCTTGCTAACAATGGATATCTCTCCTGACTCATTCCATCCATGTGATCAATCCATTTCTGTCTGTAATTCGTGACTTTATCCAATAAAGGCTGTACTTTCAATTCTTCTCTTATATCCTCATTTCTTATTCTATCAAGTCTTGTACATCCTTTTACTTGTCTTAGGAACCTCATCTCCGCCGTCTGTATTCTATCCTTCTGTCTTTTCACTGGAGCCCAAGTTTCACATCCATACAATATTGTGGGAACCGCCATAACATTATACATTTTTATCTTGGTTTATTTTCTAATTTTATTTTTGAATGTTCTCTGTATTGTTCCACACACCGTCTGAAATTTATTTATTTTGGAGTCAATATCTCTTTCCACATTGTAGCCAACATCACAGCCCAAATATTTGAAACTAGACACCTGTTCTATACATACATATATATATATATATATATATATATATATATATATAAAAAAAATAGATCGCAGATATACTTATGTTTAAGAAAGCTTTCTTGGGTTTTCCGCTTATAGTAGTAACTCTTCATTATATCGATGTTATAGTTAAATTTATATATATATATATATATATATATATATATATAATATATATATATATATATATTGTAGTTTTCGCGGATGTAAGTATGATTAAGAAAATTTTTTTGACGCGGAAAACCCAAGAAAACTTTCTTGATCATATGTATGTAGGATATATATATATATATATATACATTTTGGCTATGGTAATTTTCAATGATGTATTAGATCGGAGATGTGTACAAATTTTTTCAAAAATCTTTTCACGAGAACAATTTTTTATAGATTAATTCCTTCGAAATTCGCTAAAAGAACACATACACATAGTAAATGACTTAAACATTAAGATAATTTGTTACATTCCATGGCTGTAACTTAAATATTTTGAGTGGAGAAAACTATTGTGGACTCCCAGAATGTAGATTAGCGATGCACGTGGATGAAGAGGTTAGCGTCAGGGAAGTGTCATTTCAAACGCTATCCACTTTCCCACAGTCAGTAAGTGTATAGTAAATTGTACGGACGGAACAGGAAATAGTCAACAACATTGTGTCGTGGAACATAGATGAACACATCCGATGCTATAGCGCAACTGGACTTCATTTATCCACCATCGCCATTTTGTGCACGAGAAACTTTGTCTGTAGTTCGTAAAAAAAACGCAACTTTACTACTCTTAGCTCTAAAATTAAACTGATTTCCAGAATATTGCAATCTGTACAAATAGTTATATTTATAAATTCGTATACATATCCACCGCTGCGGTTTTAATTATACTGTCGTTGCCTCAGACGCATCGAGCCCGGGTTCGATCTTCGCTGGGGACAATTTTTTTTGGTGAGGTTTTTCGCAGATTTTTTTCTTCACCTCTGACACAAATGTCGGAAAACATTAAAGCCTAGATATAAGATACGATAAAATGGGTGTAAAACGTGATACCTGTTTTATATATTTATTATTTAATCCTTCTAATAATATTACCTTTAAGCAGTAGGCCTATATACATAAAGAAATTAATAGAAGAATAACTGCAGCCTCGACAGAATTCTGAAACCTGAAATTGATTTTACTAAATACTTATAAACAATAATTACATTGAGAAATGAGGTACACAAGTCAATTAAACATAAACTCAATTCTGGAAATCCATGCTATTATGCATAAAAGGGATTCTTATCCCAATTTCACTAAAAACATTAATCTGACTATTTAACTCATGCCCCAAATGGGAGTCAATGACCAATCACGTTTCAATGATTTCTGTATTACAACCAATCAGAGACGTGTTTCACGAAATAATTATCAACGTTAGGATTATCATATATTAAGCAAAGCTCCTCCTTTTTAATATTCTGAACAGGTCTGACCGTTATTTTGCAGTGACTGAGCCTATAACAAATACGGCTACCAGATTGTATATAATAGTGCTTACATGTCAACATTTGTAGCAATTGATTATACCACCAAAAAAAGAAACCACTGTTTGCACTTTCTTAAATGTATACGACATCAAAAATGAATTAATATACAGATTGATGTGTTTCATTTTTCTCCACTAGAGAGCATTCTTACAATATTGCGTTCCTTGGCAATAAATAGTATGATCTGGTTGCAGTGATAAACAAAAGAAGCAGTAGAAGCGTAGGCTACCTATCGTTTCTCATTAGTTTTCAAACATCACCGTTTACTTTAAATATAAAAATATTTTTAAATAACTGTAGTTAAATAATGATTTGTGAGTAAACAGCTTTATTTTATTCGTTAAATAGTCCTAACAAATGCCACTCTTGATTTCCAAATTCTCTAGATAAATTCACTCCTCACTTCGTGAGTCGTGAATTTATCGATAATTTGGAAATCACTCGTGGCATTACTTATGAAAATATATAAAACTGTTATTCTCCCAATGATATGTATGTGAAACATGGACTCTTAGTTTAAGGGAGGAGAAAATATTATTAGTATTTGAGAATGAAGTTCTTAGGAAAAATTTAGACCAAAGAATAGTCAGACGAATGGAGAAGATTACTTAACAGTGAGCTGCATGATCTTTTTGGGAAAGGAGATATGAAAAGAACAATTAAGTCTCGTCGATTGCGATGGCAGGACATGTGACAAAAATGGGGAATGAAAGAGAGGCAATGAAATTCATTGTTGGAAAACAGGAGGGAAAGCACCCAGAAACAGTCCAAGAATGAAGTGGCAGAATAATATTAACCATGAATTGAAGGAAGTATATATACAGGAGATGAATGGAAAACTTTATTTCAGGATAGATATGTATGAAGAAATTATATTCTCGCGGCCTGCGGATTCGATAGGCCGGTGAGTTAGAGTTAATAAAATAGCATTTTAATGTATTTATTGTGTGTATGTGTATGCGTGTGTATATATATAGTCCACCGCTGTGGTCTCGAGGTAGCGTGCTGCCTTGTCACGCAGCGGGCCCGGGTTCGATCCCCGGTATGGGCAGTTTTTCTGGGTGAGGTTTTTATCGGGGGTTTTCCTCACCTGTAAGACAAATGTCAGGAACACTTTAAGGCCCAAACGGTCCCCGAAATCATATGGCCATCATCATCATCCTCCTTATCATTATCATCATCATCATCATCATCCTTCACCGGTGTGGAAAGCAACGGGAAGCTACCACACCTACAATTCCCTAGTAAAACTGCAAGCATAGCATGAAAATGCTATGATTGCGGTGAAGGACCTGCCCTCGGGTAGAATTACTATGGATGGATATATACATATGTATATATACACACACACACACATATATATATATATATATATATAGGCTATAGTGTGGTGTTTTTTTTTTCCTATTATGTATGAGAGTAGGTGTGCAAATACTATAGGCATGTATGTTTATTTTTCTCTTCATTCGTGGAACAGGACTATGTACGGACGGCCAAACAGGCCCGTACGCAATGTAAATGAAAATGTATGAAGGTTGGAAATTTGATAGTGGCAATACTGCTGTATAGACGCCATACGACGGAATCTAATATAGCACACGTCAATTACATAATTCCCACATCACACGCAAGCAAACTGGTGAGAGGAACATAATCCCATGTTAGCTGGCGGTCTATAGTAGTGTTGTCACGATGTTTTCGAAATAGGAACAACGGAGTTGAATAAAGATTGAATGTGCCAAAGGTCGTACAGCACGGCAGTGTCACAAAGTCCTTCAAGAAGCTTGCGGGGAACAGTGCTATTGTTTTGTAAGGCAATGCAGATTTTCCACAAGCCTCTTGAAGACCTTGATGACACTGCCGTGCTGTACGACCTCTGGCATATTCAATATTTATCCAGCTCCGTTGTTCCTGTTTCGAAAACATCGTAAGAACACTACATTAGACTGTCAGCTAACACGAGGTTCTGTTCGACTTGCCACTTTGCATGCGCGCGATGTTCTGAGGTAAGGTAGGTATGTAACTGACGTGTGTTATCAGTAGAGACCGGATATTAGGGAAAATGCCTATAGTTATTTATAGTAGATATTGTAAAAGTGACTTCATATAAGTTCATACCAATGACCCTACATTTGTTTTCCATGATGTTCATTTTGCCTTTAAGTGCCTATTTCAGCTTATAATGCCTATAAATGCATATTTGTAATTTTTTCTCGAAATTAACTCAGTGTTTCAATGAAATCAATTGAAATGGACAAAGTTCATGGCACAAATCATTCCATAGAAGTTTTGAAGTGTTCTTTTTATAAATTCCCTTAGAATGTTTTAGGATAAAGGTGGTAATAACCCATTAACCTAGCAGGTAGATTGTTCCCCCTCAATGTACTCCCGTTTGGTAAATATTGTATTTTTCCACCTCATGCATTTCCGTTAAGCGAAATAGGCCTATGCTATGTGCCACAGTATTATGTTCCGGCTCTAAGGCTTGGAGAAAAGTTCTTTGCTTCTTTTCAATACAAACATTGCTGAGTGACAAAGAGAGTTCTGCTCTTTGTAAAAAGGCAAAACAAATTCCAATAGCATCTCTGATATCTTGGCATGCTATTGATAGCATATGTCTATATTCTTAACATAAGGCTGTAAAAAGTTATGTTGTTGTCCATTTTTGTAAGTTATTGAATATAATGATTGAAAATAATTAAATAAAAATAAATGTTCTTCCTTTATTAATATTTTTATAGCCGATTAATGTTTTAAACTCTTTGTGAAGAACACTTAAGATTGAATTTCATAGAATGAAATTTCGGGAAGGAATAAGTCAAAATGTTGAGGGTCTATATTAATGATTTTAGTGCCTTTTTGCCTGCCTATTTTGAATTTTTTAAGTGCCTAACATCCGGACTCTAGTTATCAGCAACATCATTATGCTCCGTAGCATGGTGTCTATACAGCAGTGTTGCCACTTTTAAAGTTTCAACCCCCGTAAGTATTTCCTTTCATTAGAAATAAAAAAGTCGATAAATTTCACTACTACCACTAAAGGTAATCCTTACTAGGAATGGCTCATGACGTGAATTCCATAGAGCCGCCCCTAATAATAGTACACCATACAGGCTATTCGTTTATTCATTAACTATTAATATTCACGTTGTCTTAAAGTTCCAGTTTCTTCCTGGTTCATGTCCGAAAACGCGAGGATCGAAGTTACGTTCACTGCTTAGGGTCTTCTTGGGGACGTTGATATATTGGAAGGAAGATGTACTTCTAGGTAATACTGCTCCTGTAATTGTTTTCTCCGCCAGCAACACAAACTGAAATCAGAAATTTAGTTTCAGCTCTCCTTTGTTTCACATTCCTCAACAAGCAATGCATGAAATACACATGAATGGTATCTATGCATAAAAAGAACAATCAATTTTCTCATATCGAAATCTGTTTTAATGTTTAACAAAGTGATAATCTACTGTACTAAAAATCAGCTATGAGTTCCAACAGTACATTCCTGACACTTGTTTTTATTCATAAATTAATTATAGGAAATAACATTTCAGTTTTTCAATTAATAAACATTATTTGAATGAGTCGCATCTCACCTATACTCGTGTTCTTCAAGCACGGAACTGCAGTTTTCAAGAGGAATCCCTCCCATCTTCAGCCATAATTACGACTGTCGAATTTCGATCTACATCTTCATCTTCAAAGTTACCATCTGTCGTTGATTTTATAAACTTTGAGATCAAATCCTGCTCTCTGGGAATTTCAAAATCAAAATATGAATTCATTTTTGAAGACGTAGATCGAAATTCGACAGTCGTAATGATGGCTGAAGATGGGAGGGATTCCTTTTGAAAACTGGAGTTCCCGTGCTTGAAGAACATGAAGTATGATGTGAGGTAAGACTTATTTAATTAATTTTATTACTTGCTTTTATATTGGACTTATTCATTTGTTTGTTCGTTACTTAAGTGATAGCTCGCAATAATAAATGATATTCCAGAAGTAAAGGTGAGGAGGCAGGCAATATACTTATACATTACCTGTCTCTTCCGTGATTGCGAGTAAACATTTATGCTAGTCCAAGACGTTTTAATTTCCCCCAGTGTACTATGATCATTGATTTCAAGACGCAGTGAGTGTAAAAAGTAAGATCAATAAATTTATTTTTCTTTAATTGACAAAGTATTTCCTTCGGACCGTTAATTTTGTAGCATTGAAGTTCTCTCTCTCTCTCTTTCTCTTTCTCCCTCTCTTTCTCTTTCTCTCTCTTTATTCATCTCTATCTCTATCTCTCTATATCTCTCTATCTCCCTTTATCTCTCTCTCCCTATCTCTTTCTCTCTCTCTCTCTCTCTCTCTCTCTCTCTCTCTCTCTCTCTCTCTCTCTCTCTCTTCCATAGCTTATCTTATATATACTGGGGACATAAATACCTGGTGGTTTTAAAAATAATTTAACACCATGCATTGGTACAAGGTATATTTGAGCCTTGTTGATATATATATATATATGTATATATATATATATATATATATATATATATATATATATATATAATTTAAGAGTTTGATATGGCAAGGTCTCTAGCGGTTTATTAACATATCCTTTAAGATAAAAAAAAGTTTCTCTGACGTAAAAAAAGAGCATATTAAAAATTAAATCTGGCTACTTTATTTCATGAACAAGCTAAATTTGTAGTGTTATGATGCAGGTTTTGAGAGGTGACACAGACTTGCAGTTTTTCATCTTGTACAGAATCTCCTTCACGATATTTTCTAACCCACAGCGACACATTATTCCTTGAGGGAGTACTGCAACTCTGAAAATCCTACTGATGTAGGAGTTTGTAATGGAGTTTTTTTTAATTCCAAGTACAGGCCAATACTCCATTGTCAGATTATAATCACTACTGTCAACTGTGTTATTAACTTCTAAAACAAACACTAAAAAGTCTCTGAACAATGTAATATAAAACTACATAAAAATGTATATATTCCAACATCATTCAATTATACGTATATTTGACCAAGCAAACGGCGTTAAAATTATTTTTAAAAAATCAGGTATTTATTCCCCACCCCTATATGTTGGTATTTTTTCTATTGTTTTTCCGCGATATCTACTTTAAAATCCACCTCAGTTAAATAGGTTTTTAAGTGCATAAGAATGATGAGTTTTGCTTCCTTCGGAAAAAAGTAGTAAAACCATGGGTTCCATTACATATATTTACGGCACATAAAAGAATCTCAAGACTGTATAAGAACTGGCGTCTGACCAACATTTGAAAGCCCTTTTACGCCCAGATTCGAAATGCGATGCCCATGACCCGAGCTGTTAAGGAACGTCGTTAAATAACGATACAGTACTATGGCTAAATTAGATCTGTAGAATGTAAATAAAATATCTGTATTTTAAATATAGCTCCCTACCTCGTTATATTTTATATTTTTCAAGCTAAATGTATTAAGTAAATAAATTCAGGAAACAACTTGATGAATAATCTAATATATAATAAATAATCGTTAAAAAACTAAAACAACATGCTTTATTAAAAAATCGAACTAAAAAATGAAAATAATAATTTTAATTTCCAACACGCTTGGGATAAAATTAAAGTTGTCAACAAAAATATTATCTCCAATACATCTAGAATAAAACTAGAGTTATCTACAAAAAAATAATTTTACCATCAAAAGCGTGTGGTGCTCTATATCAATTAATATATTTGATAATAAATATATATTGGTAAAAGTAAAGTCTCTAAGAAGAAAACGTAAAAATCATAAAAAGCACCCCAAGCTTTTCATGGTACAATTACTTTTTTCTAGATAACTCTAGTTTTTATTCTAGATGTGTTGGAGATTATCTTTTTGTTGACCGCTTTAATTTTACCCCAAGCGTGTTGCAAATTAAAATTATTTTTCATTTTTTAGTTCGGTTTTCTAATAAAGCGTGTTGTTTTAGTTGTTTTAAACTATTATTTATTATTTATTTTTTAGTTTGGTTTTCTAATAAAGCGTGTTGTTTTAGTTTTTTTAAAGAGCTAAAAGTAATACTCTTCTAAAAAAATCCACGGCCGGATTTCACCAGCGACCTATGGATTACTGAAATTATATACTACTACAGTCCACCACTCTACCAACTGAGCTACCAGAGGATATAATATTAATTTCTGACAACGATGGACTAAAAAGTCGATAAGTCCGCAACCTATTATATATTATATATTATTTATGAAAATTGTTGTATTGTCATTGGTCTTTTACAAGTATACAAAGTTTCATGTCGATCCAATGTTTTTAAATGGGTGAAAATCGTGTTGAGAGATTCCGTTACAAAGAGAGATACAGGTTAAGCTATTATAAAGCGTGTAAAAATGAATGTTTGGTTGTTTGTTCGTTTATTTGTTCGTACTTTATGCGCGGCCATACCGTTGATCTGATTGTGATGGGACTTTTTGCAAAATGTTCAGGAGATTCCCGGCATGAACATATGCTATAATAGAGTAGTGATACTCAACTCCTAAACCCTTAAAAATCGCCCTTTGTAGTAGAAAACTTTTTTAAAAAGTAGCTCTTTGGATGTTTAAATGGCTTACGCTGCCTAAACCATAACAGATACATAAAATTAATGTACACAAAATTGATTATCTCAAAAAGCTCTACAAAAAAGTCCGCGACAGCATATGTTTATATCTTACGGATAACTCACAATAACCATTTTTGTCTTTCATTGATGCCACGAAGATCGAGACAAGTACGTAGATTCCTGTGCAAGCATAACAGCACATGGCGGATGTTCTTTTACGTATAACTCAGAATAACGAATTTTGTCTTTTAGCTCATTTATGCCAAGAAGATCGAGATAAGTAGATTCCCGGGCAACACCGGGTAATCAGCACGGGGAATCTTAAAATAATTACGATATACATTTATAATTATTTTTCATTTTACTTATTCAACCAATCATAAGAAGTACATTAATTTTTGTCTTTCAGCTATTTATGCCAATAAGATCGAGATGAGTAGATTCACGGACAACGCCGGGTAAACAGCACGGGGTATCTAAAAATAATTACGATATAAATTTTTCCTTTTACTTATTTAAGTAAACATAAAACACATTAATTTTCGTATTTCAGCTCATTCATGTCAAGAAGATCGGGATAAGTAGATTTCCGGGCAACATCGGGTAATCAACACGGGGTATCTAAAAATATGAATTTATAATTATTTTTCCTCTTACTTATTCAACTAAACATAAAAGCACATCAATTTTCAACTATTTAGGCGTAGCTACTTATTTACTAAATAAAACTATCAAAGTTTTATATTATTTTGATAAATATTAATTTTATTTAACCTTCGTAATAGCTGTTTCAATACACTGTACCTTCTTCAGACGAATATCATAAATACAAATACATTTTCCTTTCTATTATCCGAACACAGCGGAACATTAACTTGAATCGTGTGTGGATTATTTGCGAACAAATGCCGTGTCATCCCGCGTACACTCGCTTCACGTCCGTCTGTGGCGTTGATGAGTGCAGTTTAACACTCTATGTAAGCTGGGTAAGTGCTTAATTTGGTATTTCTTCCAGACTAAACAGGGTTAGTATCTACGTCCGTGCGACGCAGCAACAGTGCTGCTATGACTGGAGTTAAACGTACCGCTGTGTCGTGTAATACATGTATACTCAACTATGTAGATATTTTCCAATTCAAATTGTAACCCCCTAAAACTAAAATTTATAAATACAGTGGAAATGAATTTTCATTTACATTGAAAATCTTCTTGTGCGATTCAATATAACTTGATTTAATTAACGAATGTAGGCCTAAGTAAGCAATAGAATACAAACAAAAGTAAACAACAGCAATGTATAAAACATATGATTTTCTTAATATAAATTTAAAAGAGGTGATTAATTTAAAACCAATTGGGAATTCAGTAACTTATTGCTTTTCATTAATTTATTTATTTCTAAAAGATTTAGCTTGTACCCTTTGTTACAAACATGTAAAACTTTAAAATTTGAATTAAAAAAAATATTAAATTGAAGTAGGCCTAAGTGGTCAGCGTATTTTGTAATTTCTATATTCCCATTATATGCTCTCATATGTTCTTTTATTTGACTATTTAACTCATGCCACAAATGCTAGTCAATGACCAATCACGTTTCAATGAATGTTGTTTTACAACCAATGGCAGTTGTTTCACCTCGCTCTTTATCGATCTATCTTTATCAGCTCCTGCTTTTGTGATAAAGAAAGCTCCTCCTTTTTAATGTTCTGAACAGGTCAAAGCATTATTTTTCTCCAACAAATACATTGAATATAGCAAATAATGAAAAGATTCCTTGATTTTACCGAGTTGTTTACTAAAAAAATAAATGAATAACCCGTAATGTTGATTATGATATATAGTTTGATGTGTTTCATTATTTCTCCACTTGGGTGCACTCTTACAATATTGCGATCGTATTTGGCAATAAATAATATGATCAAGCAGCAGTGAATGAACATAACCTCACATGTTTTATTTGTTTTCAAACATCGCCGTTTACATTAAATATATAAATATTTTAAAATAACTATAGTTAAACAATGATTTGTGAGTAAACAGCTTAATTTTATTCGTTAAATAGTGCTAACAAATGCCACTCTTGATTTCCAAATTCTCTAGATAAATTCGAAATCACTCGTGGCATTACTTATGAAAAATAAAAGGTCTTCTTCCTGTTTGACCGATATGGACATTGTCGCATGTGCCACACTCTAACCTTATGCACCTGATAACTATTCAATTTTTACTTTAGTTTTGTTATTTTTTATCTATTTAATAAATAAACATCATGGATTTTCACCAAGTAATCACCAAGTAAATTGATTAATTGATCTTATTATTTAGTGAACATATTTAAATAGTCACAAAATAATAGAACGTTAAAAGAGGAATTAAACCTGAATAATGATGAAAATGTAGTAAAACGAATACATAGCTCGTAATTCCAGGCTGGCAAACGTTGAAAATTATTCTCTTGTCATAACCGGAAAATATTATTGAATGTGCGACCTCATTCAGCGCCCTCTCGTGTGTGGAGCGACGCAACATACAGATGTAACGTTCCAACGCTTGTGCATCATTATCTTATTTGTAAAACATACATTCAACATAACAAAAAAGTAACAACTCAAACAATCTAACCTCACATTTTCAAGATTAGCATCTGAAACTTCAATAAGTAATTTTAAATATGTTAATTCAATTTCCCTTTCTGTAACAAGCTTTTTAACTTTTTTATGTTGTATTCAGCAATTTTATAGTTTATTATGTTTATTTTATGCTGTTTTCGTCTACTATTAGTGAATTGCAAAGGAATGTAGCTATTGAGATTGTTCTCATGAAAATATTTTAAAAAATTACAAATCTACATGGAACCGAAAATTACTATGAGAAATATAATAATAATAATAATAATAATAATAATAATAATAATAATAATAATAATAATAATAATATAATAATAATAATAATAATGTTTTATTTATTCTGGCAGAGTTGAGGCCATAAGGTCTTCTCTTCCACTCAACCAGCACAAATACAAATAAATATTTGACAATATAGATATACACTATACTAATTATAAATAGTTAAAAATATATTAAATGTTGAAATGTGAATTTCATATCCAAACAACATTTTATACGATAATAACAATAATAATACCTACGATAGTAATAGTATTAATAATAATAATAATAATAATATAAATATGATACATTATACGAGAAACACCAATTAATATATGTACCGGTACACTGGGTAATGATAAAGTCGAGGTTAGAGCAAATATAAATTTATATATAATCGAAATAAAGATAAGCGTTATTCCTATAAAGTCAAATATCCTCATTAAAAAACTCTTGTTATAGATGCCATATGAGGGCACTGCGAACGTTGTACCACTACCTCTTATGATAGAGAATATTATCCAAGCATCCATAGTAATTCTGCCAGAGGGCAGGTCTTTCACTGCAATCTTAGTATTTTCATGCTATGCTTTGCAGCTTTACTAGGGAATTATAGGTGTGGTAGCTTCCCGTTGCTTTCCACACCGGTGAAGGATGATGATGATGATGATGATGATAAGGATGGCCGGATGATTTTCGGGGACCGTTGGGCCCTAAGCTTCTGACATTTTTGTTACATATGAGGAAAAACCCCAGAAAAAACATCACTCAGGAGCCTGTCCCGACCGGGAATCGAACACGGGCCCGCTGCGTGACAAGGCAGCACTCTACCTCGAGACCACAACGGTGGACAGAGAATGTTATAGAGGAAATAAAAATCAATGTTTGCGCTGGGAACCTGAGTGGAGTTATTGGTAGCTAACTAATGCATGGAGTTAGAGAGGTCTCAGGTTCAAATCCCGATTCAGGCATTTATTTATCTTTTCGTGTCATAAAACAGTAAGCAAATTAAATTTTGCAGAAATGGATTTTTGGAGGTGTTCAGCTGGAATTTCTAGAAGAGAAAATAAAAAACAGCGTAATTAAACAAAATATTAATTCAAACTTCAGTTGAGGATTTCATAAAAAAACAAACAGTTAAAATGGTATGGTCATGTAAAAATAATGGCAGAAGACAGATTCCCAAGGAGAATACTAGAATGGGCACCACTTGGTAGAATAAGGAGAAGAGGACGACCAAAAATAACGTGGATTAATGGTGTTTTGAGCAGCATGAGGGAAAAAAAGGATTGGACGATGGAGATTGGAATGACAGAGAGATGTGGAGGAGAATGACAGTAGATTAATTGGGTGCAGGAAGATGATGTGAGACATTGCGAAACCTGTCAAATAAATAATTAAATATATATAAATAAATATATATATATATGTGTGTGTGGTATTAACACTGTAGCGGCCGCGTAATTTTTCTTTCGGAAATAAACTCGGCATGTTGAGGTGAACAACGCGATATTAGTGGTAATTCTTGTTGTTGCAGAGATGTCAGGGGTCGGAAGAGCGTGTTCAGACAGAAGTACTATACACTTCCAAAACATACTACTTATAGTATTCAGAACAGTAAGGCTGGACACGGCGGCTTGGATCAATATTTCTGTATTAATGTGTACAATTTTTCCCTGCAGTTGTACTAGCTACCCCACCTGGCTTATTTTCGTTTGTGTCCTCCTCTGCAGCGCAGCGGGTTGTTCAACTCTCCATATTACAGTAGCAAGCAATGAAGGATGAGTTCGTTAATCAGTAAAATTGTTCCATTAAAGGTCGATGTCACCAACATAGGTAACTATATTACGCCACTTCAAGCTATTCATTATACAGGGAGAAACTGACGTAATACAGGTAACTTGTTGGTGAAACTGACCCTAAGACTGCAGGTTTATCTGTAGCACAAATTTAAAAATCGATCTGATGGTCTTAGTTCTTGATTTTTTAAAACAAAATTAGGTATATACCATTGAAGTAAAACGATAAATGTTTTTTGTATAAAATCAGGAAAATAGTTAATTGTTAGGTTAAGGAGTTAAGATGAAATGTTTTAGGTGAAATTTTAATTTAATTCGACAATTTGAGAGTTTAATTTAAAAGTCTCTTAGCGGACTCCGTGCTTGTTTTCTTGCAACTTATCTGGATACAAGCTATTTAATTAACAGAAACATATTCTGTAAACCAGCAAAATCGGATCATAAATTGGACTTTCTGAAGAATTTGCTTAGTTTATGCATTTCCTGTGAGATTAACTTTGTTGGTCTTTGATCGCTATGTGAGACGTTTCTTTCGTGCTGTTTAGGCCAACATCTAAAACATTGTATTTCTAATATAATCACTTAGTCTAGGATTTTATGACCTACAAATCACCGAAATATGCAAAAAAATACAGTTATGACCTAAAATTTACAAATATATGCACTCTAAGATAAAAAATGAAATAATAATATTATAATTATGTAATAATTTCAGTTGTAAAATCAATTAGTAAATCATGTTATGACAACTATTTATTTAAGAATAAAATTGAGGTTGTAGCATGCTTTTAATTTTATTAAAATTATCAGTAGCTACCTGCTTCTCGCCAGACAATACATAAATATTTGCTCAGGTATATACGTAAGGGAAAATCCATACTGTGAATTGAAACTAAATAGGAAACGAAGATAGATTTTACAAGAAACAAAACTCTGAGAAATTTAACAATCCAAAAACCTAAGAAAGAAATTGTACGATAAACGTTCTTTAAATCTTAAAAGAGTGAAAATATGACGAATATCACCAATAAATTGCTATAATATGCTCTGTTACATATAAATGGTCAAATATGTATAAATATGACTTGCAAGCTAAAGTGTGGAATTTACGGAGTAATATTGTAGCATGATTTTTATTTTATTAAAATTGTCTGTCGCTGCATGCTTGGCGCGAGATAATACACGAATATTTGCTCAGGTATATATGTAAGGGAAAAATCATACTGAATTGAAACTAAATAGAAAATGAAGACAGATTTTACTAGAAACAAAATTCTGAGAAATTTAACAACTCAAAAACGTAAGAAAATGATTTGCAACGATCAATTTATAATTTACAAAAAATAGGTGCCAAATTTAATATGGGAATATCAATTAACAAAACTAAAATTATGGCATTTCATGGGAAGGACCCCATACAAAGTAAAATCTGTCTCCAAAATAAAATTTTAGAGAGATCTAATCAATTTAAATATCTTGGATATCATCTCTCTATCTGGGATGTAAAGGATATCCCTGAAAAAGTTACTAGTTATAATAAAAGTTTAGGAATTATTAATCAAGTTATGAAACCATCCCTTGTACAAAAAAACACCAGATTACGTTTATATAACACTTTGGCTAGACCAGTGTTGACGTATGGTAGTGAAGCATGGACACTAAAAAAACAACATGAAAGCAGAATAACGGCTTGTGAAATGAGATTCATGCGCAGAACAACGGTTACACCAGATGGGATCGGAAAAGGAACACCGATATCTTAAAAGAATTGAAGACTACGCCAATTTTGGAATATATTAAACAGTACCAACTAAATTGGAAACACCATCTTGAAAGAATGAGTTCAAATCGGATCCCCAAAGCTGTTTATAAATATATACCAAGAGGACGAAGATCACTGGGCCGTCCTATGAAACGCTGGAGGGAAAATGTTATATAGGATCGTAACAAGCCTTGGCCTAATACTTGGAAGGAAGAAGAAGAAGAAAAACGTAAGAAATAAATTGTACGATAAAAGTTATTTAATTCTTAAAAGAGTGAAAATATGACGAATATGACCAATAAATTGCTGTAATATGCTCTTCACATTTAAATGGCCAAATATGTATACATATAACTTAACAAAGTACTTTAATTCAATTATCTTTGTATAAAAAGCATTTACATACATTTAAGAAACATGTCACTCTTACCAAAGAACATATGCTGTGTCATAAAAATCCTAGTCCTAGTCATCATCATCATCATCATCATCATTCTGTCAAGGATTTAATATATATGGCCTGTTCCGGTCTTATGTCAACTCTTCTTAAGGTAATACACATTTTCTTGCCAACATTTTTTTTTCTGTTGTAATCTTTTTGAATGCCATTATAATGATACGATTAATCAAATTATTCTGTACCTTAATAACCTGACTTATTTTGCTTGTATATAAAGTTATTTTACAATTTTAAACTCTTGTTTGATTGCCAGTTAGGAGTTTGGAGTGGATTCCAAATCGCAATGAAAATAAGTGGGAGACCTAAGAAGGCATGGATAGAGGGAATTATGAATTTGATAAAGGGCAGGGGACTGCAGGATGGTCACTGGAAGGATAGAGATGAATGGAGGGAGATAATCAAAATTTATATTGGGCATAGGAAGATAATGTATACATTTCAAGCCTGTTACATAAAATAAACTTTTGTTGACTTACATGGAAGTAAATATTATACAATTTATGATTGGAAAACATCTCAGGATAGAGATGTGTGAGAACGTATGTTCGCGCGGCCACGGATTCGATAGTGCGAGTGAATTAGTTAGAATAAGAACAAAAAAGAATAATAAAACACATATGAAGACTATAAAGGAAAAACAATCTAAGTCACGTATTTCTCATTCTGAGTAAATTTGGAACAAAAATTAAAAAAGCTCTTACAATAAAAGTATTATGAACAAGAAATTGTATCAAATACTGTTTTGTAACAAGTTGTTATTATATTGGAATTGATATTTGTGTCGTCCTATGAAAACAACAATGGAAACACTGTCTGTACATTTTTGTATGAAAGAACAATCAAAGTCCACATAATTTTCTTCTTTAAATTGCAAAATTGGGAATAGTAATGAACAGTGACAGTTAAGAAAACACGCATAGAAAAATGCGCTACTGTTTCAATGCAAATACACCAGAAATATCACGTTTCATACTTTAAATTTGAGAAAAAGTCTTGGACTGTTTGAAAGCAGAACGTTTTCAGTTCTTGGTAAGTCTTTATATTTCTGTCTTGTTACGGGGATGGGCATCTTGTACAAATTAACACGTTTTTCAATAATACAATTTTAGGTTTACAAACATTTTATAACGACTATTTAACTCATGCCCCAAATGGGAGTCAATGACCAATCACGTTTCAATGATTTCTGTTTTACAACCAATCAGAGTCGTATTTCACCAAATATTTATCAGTGTTATAATTACCATATTAAAGAAAGCTCCTCCTTACAATATTGCGTTCCTTTGGCAATAAATAGTATGATCTGGTTGCAGTGATAAACAAAAGAAGCAGTAGAGCGTACCTATCGTTTCTCATTTGTTTTCAAACATCGCCGTTTACATTAAATATATAATATTTTAAAATAACTATAGTTAAATAATGATTTGTGAGTAACAGCTTATATTTTATTCGTTAAATAGTCCTAACAAATGCCACTCTTGATTTCAAAATTCTCTAGATAAATTCACTCCTCACTTCGTGAGTCGTGAATTTATCGATAATTTGGAAGTCACTCGTGGCATTACTTATGAAAATCAGTTATACTCTATTTATTTATAACTGGGTGGACTCTGATTGATTTAACATAAACTGTGGGACTTTAATTGATTTTCCATTGTACGCTTTATTTTGAAGCCAATTTTACGTGGACTACGAATGATATTTCCATGTATTGACATTTAAAATTATAGTACTCTATGCCAGGAATGATAATATACCCATAACTCAATTTTTGTGAAAAGTGGACTTTGATTGTTTTTCCTTTGTAATCTTCATGTGCTTCTTTATTAATTATTAGTGCATAGCACAGCAAACATTACTTGGTTCTAAATTAGAATTGTTTACACACGGAATGTTATAAATGAGCAGGTACCTTTCAAGTTTCTCCTGCAAAGTGTAGTATAAGAGTAATTCGAATGCTAAAATCCATGTAGTAATCCTTAACTATGAGTGCCTAATGAACGGCATCGCCTGACAGAGCGGCAACTTCTCTAACATTTCTATTAAACAGATATGTATGGGGAACATAGACAGGCGTTCTTAGTAATGTCCGAGACTCGCATTCAGGAGCTCATGAATCAAAACTCCGCGCCAATGACTACCGCCTGACTAAGGTTTTCTTTGTTTCTTCAATTATGGAAAAATTTGAGTTACAATTTCTTTATCAGGATCAAAATTATAAAAAAAAACAACCATTTAATAGTACAGGGTGCAGCATAAGTCAGTTAACAGAACATTTTTGTAGCTTACAACGACTTTACAAAAAACTACCGAATTTGTTCAAAAGTACCTCCATTGTTTTTTTAAGCATTTATGACATCGTTTTAACATTGATTATATTCTGAAGGACCCGTTTTTAAACCCCAGTTTCAACCAATCTGATTTTTTCCCTTGCAACCATGTAAAATGACTAACTGACTTATGCTGCACCTGTATAATTAAAATTGTGTCAGTTATCTACAGAAAACACATGATAAACATATCGATACAAATTCACGCTAGCTTCATAAAATCACTATTTTTTAGTAGTTACTTATTAGCAGTGAGTCCCGCGCCGTAACCAAGTGGTTAAGACAAGATGACTTGGCGTAGAGCTACGGGACTTGCGCTTACTCGAGTCTCCATAGAGAAAAAAAAAATCTCACGGAATTTCGGCCAGTATGGGGCAGGTGTCCGCCTAGCATCGTCAGTAATTTGGATACCTGCAATTAAGTAGCGGCTCCAGGTTGAGAAAACCAGTTATAACGGCTGGGGACCGATGCCACGAAGATCGAGACAAGTACGTAGATTCCTGTGCAAGCATAGCAGCACATGGCGGGTATTCTTTTACGGATAACTCACAATAACAAATTTTGTCTTTTAGCTCATTTATGCCAAGAAGATCGAGATAAGTCGATTTCCGGGCAACACCGGGTAATCAGCATGGAGAATCTTAAAATAATTACGATATACATTTATAATTACTTTTCATTTTACTTATTCAACTAATCATAAGAAGTACATTAATTTTTGTCTTTCAGCTCATTTATGCCAAGAAGATCGGAATGAGTAGATTCCCGGGCAACGCCGGGCAATCAGCATGGGGTATCTAAAAATATAAATATATATGTTTTCCCCCTTTTACTTATTCAACTAAACATAAAAGCACATTAATTTTCATTTATTTAGGCGTAGCAGCGCACGCCGAGCATTAGCTAGTAGTAAATAAATACGTTATGAAATTTTTTACTGACAAAACTAAAATTATATATTTTTCTGGCAAGGAGCCGGTTCCTTGCAATGAACTGCGTTGGACAGGACATGTTACACGAATTGGGAATGAAAGAGGTGCATGGAAAATACATGTATAAAAAACTAGAAGGAAAACGCCCAGTTGGTAGGCCAAGAATGAGTTGGCAGAATAACATTAAATATGATTTGAAGGAATTAGATTATGCAGGAGATGTTTGGGGAACATTGGAACAAGATAGGGATATATGGACAGTTTATGTTCGCCCGGCCATGAATCTCCGTTTTCGAGAGTGCCAGTGAGTTAGACTGAAACCATTTAAATATCTTAGTTACAAATAATATTTCGTAGCAGGTTTAGGCATTCAAGACCCAATTTTGAAGTGTAATAATTCAATGGAAATCTTAAATAGAGGCATGAAACCATTTATAATTCAACGACATACCCACACTTGTCTGTATAAAAACCTTAAGATTACCACTCGTACGCTATGGAAGTGACGTATTGACATTAAAGAATACGTTATACAAAATATGATGCTAGTGAAACGAGATTCATTCCCTGAACAGAGGTTATACTTAGTGGGGGGCCATAAAATAAATTAAAACATCTTAAAGGAATTTAGAATAAACTCTATACTGGAAGACATAGTATGTCACTCAAGATAATTGGTATCAACATTTGAAGCATATGTCTAGAATTGCCCCGAAAAGAGATCTAACCCACAAACTACAAATAGCATAATGCTCATTTTGTGGTTATTACCTTTATTATATCATACACATTTTAATCTATCATCCTGTTGGAATCATATACAGCCAATTGGAATGTAAAATAACATGCTAATAACTAAATATTAACAATTTAATACAGAATTGAGTGCAAAAGTGATTTATCTCTATAGAGTGGAAAAATGATGATTATTATTATTATTGCGTTGATATCAGTCATTGATAAGAAATTAAGAAAATATGAGTGCAATAATAATTATAGTGGAATCACATAATAAATGTTTTAGTCGTATATATGAAAAAATAATCAAAGACTATTTGGAATAAAATTATAAACTCAAGGAGAATGAAGTACAGGTAGGCTTTAGATCTGGAAGATCTACAATTGATCACATATGTGTAGTAAAAAATTGATTGAAAAGACTAATAGTAACAAGCAACAAAATAATTTCACTTTCGTGGATCTATAAAATGCATATGATACCGAACCTTTACAAACGTTGTGGGAAGCGTTAGAAGATATGGATATAAACGATATAATTGTTAATGCAATAAAAAAACTTCTATAAAATTCAGTATCTAAGAGTAAAATTGAAAAATATGTATCAGAAGAAATTAAAGTAACAAAAGGCATTCGTCAAAGTTGTAGCATATCACCCACATTATTTACACATAAAGAAGTGTCAAACTGGAGCAAACAATGTTCAGGAATGGAAGTACCAATCGGAGGTGGACCAACAGATACAATATATATATATATATATGCATACATACATATATACACTGTTATTTGCGGATGGCCAGATAATAATTACGCAAATATATGAAGACATGGAGTTTATGTTCAGAAAAAGTATTGGAAGAATACGATAATTGAGGTTTGAAAATAAGTTTATTATATGAGACGTGGAGCAGAAATCGAACATGTAATATAAGATCAGAAGGTGTATATTTGAGGATTTGGGGGTTAAAATAGATACAGAGGATAGCAAGGAAATTAAGAACAGAATAAATAAACATAGAACAATAACAGCAGTGGAGCAGAAACCGAAGATTTAATATAAGATCAAAAGGTGTATATTATAGGATTTGAGGGTAAAAATAGATACAGAGGATAGCAAGGAAATTAAGAACAGAATAAATAAACGTAGAGCAATAACAGCAGTGGAGCAGAAACCGAAGATTTAATATAAGATCAAAAGGTGTGTATTATAGGATTTGAGGGTAAAAATAGATACAGAGGATAGCAAGGAAATTAAGAACAGAATAAATAAACGTAGAGCAATAACAACAGTGGAACAGAAACCGAAGATTTAATATAAGATCAAAAGGTGTATATTATAGGATTTGAGGGTAAAAATAGATACAGAGGATAGCAAGGAAATTAAGAACAGAATAAATAAACGTAGAGCAATAACAACAGTGGAGCAGAAACCGAAGATTTAATATAAGATCAAAAGGTGTATATTATAGGATTTGAGGGTAAAAATAGATACAGAGGATAGCAAGGAAATTAAGAACAGAATAAATAAACGTAGAGCAATAACAACAGTGGAACAGAAACCGAAGATTTAATATAAGATCAAAATGTGTATATTATAGGATTTGAGGGTAAAAATAGATACAGAGGATAGCAAGGAAATTAACAGAATAAATAAACGTAGAGCAATAACAACAGTATTAAATGGTGTCCTATGGAACAAACATATAACAAGGAAAAATAAGTAACAAATATATAATTCAATAGTGAGGAGTACAGTCACTTATTAAGTTGATGGTAATTCAACAAAAACTTATGTCGATGGATTTCTTGGGGAGAGCAGCAAGATGTTCAAAATTGGAAAAAAAAAAAAAAAATCATATGAGAAAAAAATTAATATTAAATATTCTGCAGTAGATATATAAGATATAAACAATTAAATTTGTACAACGAATGCAAGAAGAAAGGATACTCAGAAAAAAAAAAAAAACATTGGAATGGTGTCCACCTGGAAGAAGAAAGAAATGAATACCTCGAAACTCATAGATGCAAGAAATAAGAGCTGGAATGAGAACAAGAGGACTGGAGGACATGGAGTGGATGAATAGGGACCAGTGGAGAAAGAAAATAAAACTTTAGGCACAAAAATGTGTAAATATTGAAAATCTGTTTATAGAAATTATAATAATGATAATATTATTATTGTTGTATTTATTATTATTATTATTATTATTATTATTATTATTATTATTATTATTATTATTATTATTATTATTATTATTATTATTATTATTAGTATTAGTATTATTATTAGTATTAGTATTTCATTCACGGTAGTTTTTAATATCTTGAACATAAAAATGAATGTGTAAGAAATTATAAAATAATTTGCAAATAAAAGTTTATTGAATTATCATTTATACAGGTTTTAACATGTAATATCGTACCCCGTCTTCTTTTTCAAATGATAAAATGTAATTGCAAATATGATGAAAATAAACCTGCTGATGATATGTCAATCCAATATTTGTCTCGATGACTGAGGAAAACAGAAATAAAACCTCAGTGAAACTAATCAGAAAAGAGGTTTTAGATATGTGACGATGACAAGATTCCCTGTAATACATAACTGCAAGCGGTTACCCGAAGATTAATAATCAATAAGTTTTATTAAATTTATACCAAATATGTCTTTATAATGATTTTTGCTAAGAACATGTAATATGGCTGTTCCTCCTTCAATTCATTTATTGGACGAAATTAGACTATTAAATGGAATGATTGGTTGAAGCTTTATCATAAGAAATGCCACGAGTGATTTCCAATTTATCTAGAGGATTTAGAAATCAATATTGGCATTTGTTAGGACTATTTAACGAATAAAATTAAGCTGTTTACTCAAAAGTCATTATTTAAATAAAGTTATCGGTATTTTAAAATATTTACATATTTAATGTAAACGGCGCTGTTTGAAAACAAATTAGAAATGTGAGGTTATGTATATTCACTGCAATTTGGTCATATTATTTATTTCCAAATAAGATCGCAAAATTGTTAGAATGCACCCTAGTGGAGAAATAATGAAATACATCAAACTGTATATTATAATCAACATTATAGGCTATTACTTATTAGTTTATTTTTTAGTAAACAGCTCAGCAAAATCAAGGAATCTGTTCATTATTTATTATATGCAATGTATTTGTAGGAGAAAAATAATGCTCTGAGCTGTTCAGAATATTCAAATTGAGGAGCTTTCTTTATCACAAAAGCAGGAGCTGATAAAGAGAGAAGTGAAACACGACTGTCATTGGTTTTAAAACAAAATTCATTGAAACGTGATTGGTCATTGACTACCATTTGGAGCATGAGTTAAATAGTCATTATAATAAACCCCCATCCACGTAACACAAAACAAACTCTCCTAATCAGTTTTAAGTGCAAATGAAGATTCCAAATGTTGAGCCCAAGTATAACTTCTGTTTTCATAATTATTTTACTCTGTTCTCTAGAAATCCTAATTGAAAAACAAAATTTGAATTATAATAATTCTATATTTGGACTGAAGAAAAACAACTACTTACAATAATTTGTATATGTCCTCTGATGAATACCGACTTGCCTTGAGTCATCTTCGAGAGTGACAATGTTTACTCACTTTCGTATGTTTTATGTAGACATTCGGAGCGTGCCTTCATACTCCGTTGCACTAAAGAAAAAAGTATCTTTTTCATTATCACTGTCATTAGATAATATTTATCAATCTTTTTCCAGATTTCTCCTCACGGCCATGCACAATCGTCATTAGAAAGCGTTGCTTACAACTTGCATCTATTGTGATTTTAATTAAATAGTTAGGAAAGTCCACGCATCTTTCATTACAAATACAATGCATATACAAAAACAACTATATTTTTGCTGACATTTTTATAATGCACTAAATAATACCCGGCGTGAGCTGCTACGCCTAAACAAATTAAATGTGTTTTCATGTTTAGCTGAATAAGTAAAAAAAAATATTATCTTTCCTTTCATGTGATAGACCTAGCGGTCTGTTACGGTCTCAATCCGACATTTGAAGGGTATGCCCAATGATCTCTTGCCTGGTGGCTGGTAATTTAAGATCTGACCTGGAATTCTTGTTCTGTTCATTCTTCTTACGTGAGATTTCCAGTTGTTTCTGTATTTTTACACATATTCCATGATTGATTCTGTTTGTAATTCTTTGAGAATCTCAGAATTCCTTTCATAGTCTGTTCTTGAGTAATCTGCAATACGTCTCATAAATTTCATTTCTGCCGCAGTTAGTCTTTGTTCATCTACACAGCGAATTGTCCAGGCCTCACTGCCTTAACGTAATATGGGTCTGACCAGTGTTTTATAAATTCTAGTTCGTGTGTGTTGCTGTACTCTGTTTGGCTTCAAAATATTATTTATAATTCCTGTTACTCTGTTAAATTTTATAATTTTTTGACTAAAATCTTTTTCCTCTTCGTATGTAACTTGGTATCCGAGGTAGTTAAATGTGTTAGTTTATTTAGTTTATTCTAATATTTTATTATTAATAATAATTTTACTGCGAACTGGGACTTTTCCTAGGAAAGCCATGACTTTAGATTTTTCTGTTGAGATTTCCATGTTGTAGTTTATTGCAATTTGGTGAATAGAATGGACTGAACGTTGTAGGTCATCTTCTGAATTCGCCATAAACACAATATCATCTGCAAATAATAGGGTGTCTAAATTATATAATCTATTAAGTGGTATACCGCCATGTGGTTGTCGTCTCCATTCTTTAATAATTGAGTTCATGCATATTATGAAGAGCATTGGTGAACGACCAAATCCTCGTCTAACTCATTTGATTAATTGGTCTACATTCAGAGATTTTATTTTCAATCTTAACTTGGATGTAATTATCCTTATAAATATCATATATGACTTTTATCAGTTGGTCTGGGACTCCATCATATAAGAAAAATAATTATAAATGTAATTGTAATTATTTTCAGATATCCCGTACTGATTATCCGGCGTTTCCGGGAGTCTCCTTATTCCAATCTTCTTGGCATAATTCAGCTGAAAGACAAAAATGGCTATTGTGAGTTATCCGTAAAAGAATACCCACTGTGCGCTGCAACGCTTGCCTGGTAATATATTCAACCCGATCTTCTTGACATAAATGAGCTGAAAGACAAAAGTGGTTATAATGAGTTATCCATAAAAGATAGACATATGTTGGTCGCGAACATTTTTTTATAGTCAATTCTGTGTACAATAATTTGGTGTATTTGTTATAGTTTAGGCAGCATAAGCCATTTAAACGTCCAAAAAGCGACCTTTTTAGTGCACCGATGCCCCCTTTTTAGTTCCGGTCCTTTAGTACGTAGGGTAATATATTATATATGTTATTATCCCAGGAAAAAATCCCTAAATCATGGGAAAAAACCATTCAAAACGGTCAAATGTTTTTGAGTCCACAAAGAGCAGACAGACAAATTCACACTCATTATATATATAAATATATATATATAAAGATATAAACATATCTGTACTCTAACTCTGTCTAGTCTCTACCTTTGTTTATTTTTTTATTCATGATGTAACGAGAGTTTAAATGGTGTACGCAGAAAATGTTTAATTAAAATTACAAGGGAATTGGAAACCATTGCATGGCGAAATCTACCTTGAAATTTCTTACAGAGAAGCATTGTGATGTACGAAGTCCATGTCAAAAAAAATCTGCCTTTTTAACTGCAATGCACAGAAATCGGAGCCAAATTCCAACAAAAATAAATTAAATGTGTTATGTTTAGTTGAATAAGTAAAAATAAAAATAATTATAAATGTATATCATGTTACCAAAATAATTATATTTTTAGATTACCCCATTCTGATTACCCTGCGTTGCCCGGGAATTTACTTATCTTGATCATCTTGTATCAATGAGCTGAAACAAAAAACAAATGGTTATTGTGAATTATCCTTAAAAGATAGACTTTTTTTTTGTAGAATTTTTTGTTACATATTCAGTTCTGTATACTTTAATTTGGTGTATTTGTTATGGTTTAGGCAGCATCAACCATTAAGCGTCCAAAAAGCACCATGTGGTTCCATGTACAAAGTGTACCTGCGATCATGTTTTAATACACACGCCATACAAGATCTGGTGCGTGCTCAATAATTTCTGCTGCCGCCAGAATTCGTACAAGAAGACCTTCCTCCAACCCGACAGGGGTAGTACAACCCCTAGCTCTCATTGAAAACATATATAAGTCTGTAATACTTATTCTGAAACACGAGACACACGATATCAGTCCATTGTGTTTCGATTTTCAAACTTATTTACAATAAAAATGGCACGTTTCCGGACATGGGTTCCTTATCAAAACTTTATCTACTAAGTCCCCTCTGCGACCCCCTAGAAGTCTGTAATACTTATTGTGAATCACCCTGTATACGTTAATTATCTTTTAACAAATCTGTAAATGATGATACATCGCCATTCAAATCGGTCAATTAGATTCTAAGTCTGAGTCCATAAAGAACAAACTTACAGACGTTCAGTTTTAGATATAAAGATTTATGATATTTTATTGTACAAAATTATATGCCCTCTGAGTCGAAAGAGAAACTACATTTGAAGTCATACTTAGATTATTTGAAAAGAAAATTACAGAATGAAGATACATGAAATAATTTTATTTTGAGAAAACTCCACAAGAAGCTTATAAATGTGCATGAAGCTGCGTGTTTGTAAAGTAGAGCGCAGTACGGGTTGTCTTATAAATGTCAAGCCAAATTTCATTAAACACAAAGAACAGAGTTATTTACGAGAAGGGAAGTAAACCTAAGACTTACTGTGATATCATACTCTTACTTAACTCATTCTCTGACTCTACTTCATAACAAGGCTTCATATTTTATAAAATGTTCAGTAAATGCTAAAAAGTTAAAACTCCGTCACGCAGGAACTGCGGAAACTAATCGAAATACTCAGCAAGTCGAAATTAAGGTGCGAGTTTACAGAATGCATATTTAATTTGTTGAGCCTTAAATTGGCTTAACACTAATTTCTGGAGCCAGTTATTTAAATATGGCGGACTACAGTAAAAACGAAGAGCTGCTGCTTATTATTATTATTATTATTATTATTATTATTATTATTATTATTATTATTATTATTATTATTATTATCTTATTGTATTTATTTATTTTAGTTATTATTTTTTTATTTCAGGTAATTTCCACTTTTAATGGTCGGATTTTTTCTTATTTCAGGAGAATGTCTCCATAATATGCAGTTCTCTTTACATAAATTAAATCAGTTATGCCAAGAATATAATTTTAAAATATCAAGAGAAAAAACAAAAATAATGGCATTTTGGGGAAATAAGATGAAAAATCATAATAGACAACAAACCTCTAGAACAAGTAACAAATTTTAATTATTTGGGTTGTAATTTTACCATAAACACAAAAACTGAAAGAGACATAAACATGCAACTGTCGAAATTTCAGATGATATATGGAACTATACATAAAACATTAAAGAACAAAACAAGGAGAGACACTAGATTGAAGTTTTATAAAACATTGGCAGTTCTGCATTACTTTATGGGAGTGAAACTTGGGAATGGCAAAACAAATACAAAGTAGAATACAAAGTGTAGAAATGAACTTCCTTAGAACAAAAGGCTCCACAAGAATGGGTCGGATAAAGAATGCATATATAAGAACAGATTTAAATATATATATATATATATATATATATATATATCCATCGAATGATAAAATCAAAGAATATAGAGATAAATGGTTTAGACATATAGAAAGAATGATGTAACAAGTTCCAAAAGCAGCATTTAACTACAAACCAGGAGGTTAAAGGAATGTAGGAAAGCCAGTGAAAATATGGACAGAACAACTGTGAGATGGAAAAGACAATTTGCCTAGCCCGTGAAGCGACGAAGAAGAAGAAGAAGAAGCCTTCCTTGTTTTCTTTCAGTAAATACTAGGTTTCGTTACGAAAACGCTAAAATTACGGCCGTTAGAGGGTTTTCCAATTTTGGTTCCATGTGAACACATGCATGAACATGGTCCAGTGTTGTTGGTTAACGAACTCGCACTTACACTTTTAATTATTTAGAGAGAATCAACAGACAGGTGAATGGAGAAGATTACATAACAATGTACATGGTCTTTGTAGGAAGCCAGATATAATAAAAACAATTAATTCTCGCAGACTGCGATGGACAGGACATGTGGCATTGTATGGGGAATGAAAGACGTGCATGGAAGCTTCTTGTAGGAAAACCAGAGGGAAAACGCCCAATTGGTGGACCAAGAATGAGGTGGCAGAATAACATTAACTATGATTTGAAGGAAGTAGATTATACAGGGAATGATTTGAAATCATTAGCTCAGGATAGGGGTGTATGGATAGCTTATGTCCGCGCGGCCATGAACTTACGGGTTCGATAGTGTCAGTGAGTAAGTAAATGCCGAGTTTGGTTTGAAAAATAATTCTGCCGCTAGAGGAACACACTCACACACACACACACACACACACACACACACACACACACACACACATATATATATATATATATATATATATATGTCCACCTCTGTGGTCTGGAGGTAGCGTGCTGCCTTGTCACGCAGCGAGCAGGGTTCGATTCTCGGTCGGGACAGGCTCCTGGGTGAGGTTTTTTCCTCACCTGTAAGACATGTTCAGGAAGCTTAGGGCCCAACGGTCCCTGAAAATCATCCGGCCATCATCATCATCCTTATCATTATCATCATCATCATCCTTCATCGGTGTGGAAAACAACGGGAAGATACCACACCTGTAATTCCCTAGTAAAGCATAGCATGAAGATTCTATGATTGTAGTGAAAGACCTGTCCTCGGGCAGAATTACTATGGATGGATGGATATATAAGGTCTCGAAAATGGTCTAAGAGGAATATGAGATGAGATGATACAATTTTACTTAAATAATACCTTAGTTGTCTACTAGATGTCTCTTTGAAGCGATGAGCTAACCATGTCACTCGTTGACATCTGTAGGGAAATTAGCTTGATTAAGTAACTCCCGCAAGGTAGTATTCTTGCCCCCACGTGAATCTATACGAGTAGAGACTAGACGAATAATATGGTTCCGATGTTGGGAAAAAATTCTATATGCGTTTTTTTTTGTCAAATATTAAATTATTTGCATATTCGCATTTTAACGCATGTCTTTCTTCTCTTTGTGCATTTTTCGTGCGGTGAAAATTGGTTTTGTAGACAATTGAAAAATACAATAGTAATTTACCTCCTTTGGGTACCAATACAGAAGTCATTTGGCCATCCACGCTATTGGATGATTCAAATTCAGATTTTGATGGGAGTGGCACGAACCAAGTACCACATCGCGTGATTGTAACACCCACGAAAATGTTCATGTGCAGATATTTTTAAGAACGCGGCACGCCATACTCTAGATTCCAGACGACAACCAATGAATCAGTAAAAGTAATCAACCAAATAAAAACAGCAAACGATCTTTTTTTTTAGAACAATAATGACAAAATATAGTGTAGCCTTCTTACATTGTTTTATTTCATTACTTAATTCTTATTTATATATGCTTTAACAACAAACGTCATATCGCATATATAATCTTTGTATCAGTGGTTTGTGTGTGTCTATTGTGTTTAAACATATGTTTTTGTTAAAATTTACTGATTTTATAACGATATTATGAACTCTACCGCCCTGTCTAATGGTAAAATCGTTGCCTCAGACGCAATAATAATAATAATAATAATAATAATTATTATTATTATTATTATATTAATGCTTCATTTATTCTGGCAGAGTTAAGGCCATAAGGCCTTCTCTTCCACTCAACCAGCACAAATACAAATAAATATTTGACAAATATAGATATACACTATACTAATTATAAACAGTTAAGATACATTAAATGTAGCAATGTAAATTTCAAATACAAACAACATTTTATAGGACAATAACAATAATAATACTTACGATAATAATAATAATAATAATAATAATAATAATAATAATAATAATATAAATATGATAAATTATACGAGAAACACCAATTAATATATATATCTTACCCTGGGTAATAATGAAGTCGAGGTTAGAGCAAATATAATGGACCCTGGTTCGATTTCCGGTCGGTATAAGTCAGGAAACTTTAAGGCTCAAATAGACCCCGAACACCACCTAGCCATCACAGTAGTCCATATCATATACTCACTGTTTAATATGAGTGTCTAAATGAATGGCGTATATTGTCTTAACATTTTCGTATTGTCTCGGATGTGGCCCTATCATTGAGCTGATCACTCATCTAGGGAAGCCCTTCATATCCTTGTGTCTTATGTGTGTAATCTAGAGAAAATCCTCTTCTGACAGGTCTTGTTCCTGTAAAACCCGATTGGTGTGAGACATGTAAAAGTTCATACAAAGTGACTTGTTAAATTATTTTTGTGCGATAGTGCGTTTTGTCGTAGTTACAGCAATGGCGACCAGATTCAAAGTTCAACTTCTTACATTTCGGGGTTTGCGAACCTAAATAACTGTACTGTAATAAAATAAATATACTGTAATATTACAAACCACGTGTGGGACGTAATACCACTGCCCTCTATGTATACTGCGTACAATGTATGTACAAAAATATCTAGTAGTAGTAGTAGGACTTTATTAGACAAAAAGTATGATATTTACAATATTATTTACAAATATGGGTCGCACGAGCAGTAAGCCGTACGTGCTGTTGACAGTCCGTTACAATAAAGTAATAATTGGTACTAGTGTAAAGAAAAATAAACAACAGAAACAGCAATAACATTACAATTACATAAAGAAAACACAATGATAATATTACAATTAAATAATAACACAATAGCATTATACACTAAAAACATTAACATTACAATTACATAAAGAAAACACAATAATATTACAATTAAGTAATAACACAATAACATTATACACTAAAAAAACATTAACATTACATAAAGAAAACACATTAATATTACAATTAAATAATAACACAATAGCATTATACACTTATTAATTTATATATAATTGTTAATAATAAATGGTATTGCATTTTGATAACGTATATTTATTCATGAATGAGTGTTGTCCTTATTTTTCGCGTTTTGTCCAGAAATTTACCGAGATTTATCCAATTTTCTGGATTTACCAATAACTCGTAGCATGCCAATCTTTCCCGATTTTAATTTAGAAATCTTTCCGGTAATAACTGACGTCTCCAATATTCTAAATCATTACATTTTCCTAATATATGTATCTCATCTTCAAAGTTCCCGCACATTGGACATATTCGCATATCGTGATCGTCGCTAATTTTTAGAAATTTCCATGCCCCTAGCCTAAACCAAGCAAGCCCTGAGCTCTCCTTAAATCCTAGGTTGAGTATATACGATTCTTTTCCCCAGACGTGTTTTAGGTCTCTTTGTAAACACAGTGAGCGTTTTCCTGTACATTCGATCTAAAAGGTAGTGTTAATGCACGTTATACGAAACAAATCGCTGCAATTTTAAATGAACTGAACTTTATTAGAAACAATACAAAACAATTTTATCACTGTTTGGTGTCACGACCCCTGTAGTTTCAACTAATAAACATTGTCCACACTTTAACGTTAGTCAGTTATTTATAATGAACGCAAATACTTCCAACAAAGATGTTATTATTTTACTATTATTTATTATTTTAAAAACACCATCGCGCAAAAAATAATGTACAACGCACGTTTCTGAAGTGTTTTTTTCAGAATATCGGAAATTAAAAACCTCGCTGTCGCTCAGTTTTTAAACAGTTTCCTGGCTTCTGTAAAAACCACTTCCCAACCTCGCATCGTAATATACTATTACTGTTATATTTTGTATTATAGTTTGGAATTATATGCAGTTTCCTGATTACACTTAAACAGAATTATTTGCACAATTTCCTTTAGTTTTCATTCATGTTCTATGGCCAAATGTAATATTATTGATTCTATTTGTTTCAGTTATCTTACCCAATATAACATTAAATATTTTATTGAATTGGCTTTGTTTTGCTCTATAATCTGTCTAAATCTATTGAATAATGTATGAGATTAATTCAGGTGTGTAATCCTGTACAAGTTTAATTTTATCATCATCATTATCACTCCAGGGATTAGGCAATTGCCCGTTCCGACTTCATAATGCATCAGCCCAACGTCTTCTAGGTCTTCCAACATCACGTCTTCCTCTTGCTTGATAATTTCTTGCTAACAATGGATATCTCTCCTTACTCATTCCATCCATGTGATCAATCCATTTCTGTCTCTAATTCGTGACTTTATCCAATAAAGGCTGTACCTTCAATTCTTCTCTTATTTATGACAATCCGGCTGATTTCCATGAAGCTATTCAGTAAGATAAATGTCTTCTGGAAGCGTTACGAGCGCTTCGCAGGACAAGGATGGTGGAAGGGCTGCTTCCTCTGAGCCTCCAAACATGCTCCTCTGGGTATCCACCCCCCAAGAGAGGGCTGCTTCTTCCACTCTTGAAGCCCTACAAGTTTAGCTGTGCTATTCCTTGTCGCCCTGTTGACCGTTGAAGACTTGACGAAGATGTGGCCGCCCAATATGGATACAGACGCCATTGCTTCGTTGTGAGCTATACTTAGTTCCCCTCGCCTCTTACCCACCAGCAAGATTAACCTAAGTCAATCTTCCCCAGTAGGGTCGTCTGGTTCATCGAGTACTAAGCCCCCCCACCACGTCAAGGTGATAGCTATTGGGGGGGGGGTAAATTTTATTGAATGTTCATTTACCATATTTGTTAATCATTTTTTTCTTAAATAACTGTCTTTCTGTTTCTAGTTTTGTACATTCAAATAATGGATAATCTGTCGTTTGTCTCTGAGTTTCCGCATGTATACGCATAAAACGTAGTAATAACTGTTTATTTTCCCGTGCCCTGTTAAGAAAGTAGTTATTTTTCCAGTTAAAGCTAAGTTTAATTTCAATCTCTCCTTCACACTAGGTAAAATTATTTTGTCACACCTTTTGTGGTGTTTGTCCATTAATTTGCTCACTTATTTGCACTTATTGATTGCAATTCACTTAAAACTACGCTGGCTGGTTTACGGTCGTAACACACTGGAAGTACTTGTTTAGCCAGTGTCAGCTCTCTCGTTGCCATCATTCCCGTTGTGTGCCTTGACCCATGAGTAGTGAATCTTCCAATTCTGCGTTTCTAGGTTTTTAGTTAGGTCTCTAATTTATGCTATTAAGCTTTTTTTGGTTTTTATTATTTTCTAGCGAATCTAAAGTTATTCTGCTATCTGTGTGAATTGCTCCTGTTTTTTGAAGGATATGAAGATGGTGACCAGTTTCTAGATATTCTAGCGCTTTGAGGATTGCTTGCTGTTATTATTAAAATAATTAAATTAGCAAAACACAAATTTGTTGTGTCTGTTAGTCAAATGTGGCTGACCGCAGTGAAAACGGAACCTTGCATAACTGTTATTATTAAGTATATTGTATAATTGGACACACATTTAAGTTGTTTCTTTGTGTTCGTTTTCTTCTGATTTATTTAAAATATTAAATTAATTAAACTTAAAATTAAGATCAGTTTATAAATTATGGAAACTAATAAACGACTATAATTTAAAGATATCAACATAGAAAACAAAGTCAATGGCATTTATTGGAACTCAGCATAAAAGGACAAGAATTGTAATTGGAGCAAACATAATTGAACAAGTAACTTGTTTCAATTATCTGGGATGCATGATATCGTACCAGCAAAATTTGGACATGGAGAAGAAATTAGGGAAATTTCAACAGATATGTGGTTCAATAAGATGATATTTGAGAAATAAGACCCGCGCCGTAGCCGAGCGGTTAAGGTAGGAAGCCTTGACGCAGAGCTACGGGACTTGCGCTGGTTCGAGTCTCCATGGGGGAAGAAATTTTCTCATGGTATTTCGGCCAGTATGGGACCGGTGCCCACCCAGCATCGTGAGGCAAATGGGTAGCTACAATAAGTAGCGGCTCCAGGTTGAGGAACTAGCTATAACGGCTGGGGGACTCGACATGCTAACCACAGCCCCTACAGTGGCTGTTGATCATCTACCTCTGTGATTGACACATGTGGATGTGAAGGGACAGCAGCCGGCTGGTAAAAGGGCAACCGCTGAAAAGTGGAAAGACCCTCAATCGGAATCGGAGACCACAAGGGAAACTCAATTAAAATTTTACAAAACAGTAGCCGTTCCAACGTTAACATACGGGTCTGAGACTTGGCCTTTAACGATCTCTGATAAACATAAAATTGAGACAATAGAAATGAGATTTCTCAAATCAGTTGCAGGTGTATCTCTAAGAGGTCAAAAGAGAAGTCAAGATATCAAAGATATATTACATAATTATAATATAAACGAGAGAATACGCAGAAACAAACGTAATTGGTTTGAACATATACAAAGAATGCCTAATAATCGTTTATCAAAGCAGCTGCTTCATTATAGGCCTCTAGGCCGAATAAATGTAGGAAGACCAAAACGTCGTTGGAAAGACGACCTGTACCTGCAGCATATAGTGCGGGGAGCGGAACCTATGGATTTAAGGGTTAAAAGTGAATAAAAGGATTCAAACTCAATAAGAAATGTTGTTATAACACTGATAGGCCTATGCATTTTAAAGATATTTTTTTCTGCTACGGGAGGGATTCTGCTTAACTAAAGTTCCCTAAATCCGAATTTGTATTCAGATTTTCTATATAACGTAGTTTTTTTTTTTTTTTTGTAATTTTGAAAAGAAAATCAGTGGTGGACTAGTAGTCGTGTTCCTTGCCTCTAGTTCAGAGGATCGCTGGTCCGAACCCAGTCGGGGTCGATGGATTTTTAGGATGGAAATATTCAAGGAACAAGTCATCTGGGGGGGGGGGAAGACTTTAAGCCGTGATTCCCGAATATGAAGATTTTAAGCCCGTAAAATAACCGCAAGCCTGAATAAAAAGGCCTCGGTGCAAAATTTAACCGACCTTTATTCATCCAAATAATACCTTAGTTCTTTACTAAGTTTCATTGAGACGATATGCTCACCCCATTCACTCGTTGACATCTGTAGGTAAATTAATGCAACTAAATTAACTTGGTTGAGACACTTGCGCTAGGGAACACCATAATCCTCACGCGGGGAAGTACGGTGTATATAGACAGAAAATAAAAACGAAAAAAGCTTGAAGATTGACAAAGCTCATGATTAAAAAAAAATAATACGACAATCTAGCTTGACTTACGTGACTGATTCTAGATATTAGAGTGTATTGGATCCAAACCTGTATTCAGATTTTCTCTATCGCGCCCTGTTTTCAGAAATAAAGTCGAGAAAACTGAACATCGAACCTACCTTTATTGAAAAAGTAAAATAACTAAAATAGGTATTTGATATTTCAACAAACCGAGAAATAATTCCATCTAGAATTGAATGAGTCATTTCGAAAAGGGATCATCTACAGCTGATCAAATTTAACAGGAGAGGGGGAAAAAAAAAACTGATTCAACTTGTTCATGATAAAGCATTGAATCTGAAATTGCTACTGAACAAAGCTAGAAAGTGGTAAAGGAATAGTGTAGTTGATCCATTCTCGCGCGGAAACTATGGAAATAGATACGTAAACATGGAATAATGAATAAAGTGAATTTCAGAAAAAAAAAAGTAGATGATCCCTTTTCGAAATGACTCATTCAATTAATCCAACACATTTTAAAACAATCCCATGCAACATAAGTCCAACTGAAAAAATCAACAAAAAACAGAATGCAACAGCACTCCCCTGAAAAATATTGTCATAGAGACTATCCACACTAGATAGGCCTACCCTAAAAATGACTGGCTCCATGCGTATACAGACGGGTCACTAACATATCTGAAAATGGCGCTGGTGTAGGAGGAACATGCCTCTTCATTTCATTCTACTGCCATGCTAGAAAAAGAACAACACATTTCGACGGTCAGTTACATGCTGTAAAAACATCATTTGAAAACCTCCGAACAAGATCAAATAAATTCTCTAGATTAGTTCTCCTATCAGACTCAAAGCAGCTCTTCAATCAATCGGTCGCCCATATACACATGACTCCAAACTATGTTATGACATGATCATATAACTCTAACTACTGTAAAGAAGTCATCCTATAGTGGATTCCATCACATTGTGGAATATTGACAATGAAACAGCTGATATCCTTGCGAAAAAAGGTTCATGATAACACAATCACCAACATCCAAACTTACAGTCCCTATCTTATATTTTGGTTAAAAGGCAAAGGCATAAAGGTAAATTGATCCCACTACAGGCCATACACGTAGGAGACCCTTGGAGTAGTAGGAGGTTAAAGCTCCCACTTATTCTAGACAATCGGCATTTGATGTCAGCCGGGTTGTCCGCCCAGCGTAACGGCCGCCTTTATCCCCAGAACAAGCGTCTGTACTAATTTTCGTTAGAGGCTGAGTCGACCCCAGGGCGATGATGTCACCAGAAGGTTTGGGTCAGTTTAAAAATGCTGACCCCCACCGGGACTCGAACCATCGACCTTCCGGTTTGTAAAGCGCATTGCCTAGGCACATGAAATTAAAAAAAAAAGGACATTTACAACAAGAAATGGGAATCACAACATCAATTCCATACCAAAACTTCCACGGAAGACAGCAGTTGGACATAGGTCACGACTGATTCGCTAAATACTTGCACAAGATCAATATATTGTCTACACCAAAATGCATTCTATGCAATCACATAGAGTCCTAGAGGAAGAAAAGGGCGACGAACACATCAAAAACCGTCAAACAGGAAACTTTCAGAACTTCAAAGTACAGGAGACACCAACCAACCAACACAACTTGTCCATTGTTGATTCAAAACTTCGTTAACAGCGGCTGCCGGCTCAGTTACAATTTGTCAAAACAATACATTATCCCAGCCCAGTCGATAATTTAAATTCATACATTATTTCGACTTTTAGTGTTATATACATTTTACAAAATATAGATATGAATTTCTCGGGGGGGGGGGGGGAAGAAGGATTTTTTTTTTTTAATTTCCGGTCGGGTCATCTCTGAATTCATCACTGGTCGGACCGCTGTGAAAACCGTAATTCTTTAGCTAAAGCCGAAAAGGGATATTATTTTAATAACATCGAATCAATATTCCACTGTTACCCATTCGAGCTACATGAACTACTCATATCAATGTCCTAGATTTAATTCTTTGACAATATCAGACCAACAATAAAAAATGTGCAAACAAAAATGGAAATAGAGGATATTATAATAAAATTAAACCAATTCTAATATGAGATTGGAACAGACCAGCAGGTCTAATCCTTGATGCTGATAAGTGAAAACAAGAATCAAATGAAAGGAATATTGCTATAATTTTTTAAAATGTATTTTCAAACTTGAAATGTTCATTTTAGGAAAAGCATTTCTTGTATTAAATAAATATGTAAATAAAGAAATATGTTAACACACGCTTGCCCTTTCGGTATGCTATTTAAGCTTTGAATGTTCTACATTTAAATTCAATATTAAGCCTAAAGCTTGTAGCCTGGAGCAATAAGCTGAAGCATGATTTCTCGCAATTACCCAAGAAATTAAAATGTAAAGATAAAATTATTTCGAGAGCTTTGAAATGTTCGATTATGCTGTCACCTATTAGCGATATTGTGAAGTTTTAAATTGGCAAAAGTGTTAAAATTTTTTTATAAATAATTACAACAAATTATCAATAATAGTGTAGTTTGGTTGACTTATTTTTTTGTTATCACCACTCAATATCACACTTTATTTCATATAATCAATTTATAACAACGAATTAATTCAATGAGCTAAAGGAATCGAGGCTATTCATTAAAGTTACTTTTAGAATTCTCCGGAAGAGGTCACGATAGTTCCGTAAAGAGATGTTAGTCATCTTTACATTCAGTCCTCTTTGGGATGGTGCTGACGCCGGCTGTCAAATAGTGTTGATATGTTTCGTACGTTTGGAAGTTGTTACAGTACGTGCACGGCATTTCTAAATTATAGTGTTTAAGCGAAAATCGTGAGAAATGTAGCTTTGGTGCGGCAAACTTAACATTATGTTTACTTTATATTGAGTATATTGAAAAGTGTGGTAAGTGCGCTATCGATTTTAGTTTTGCTTCAAAATGTTGACAGAGAACTGTTGTCAGGGCAGATATGCAGAACACCCCTCATTTTTAATGTCAGTGAGGCTTAAGATACCATAGATATATTTATTTGTGACTTCATTATAAGACAATTTTAGACATCAAGTATGCCTTAAAGTTTTTTTTTTTTTATCGAGAAGTGTGTTTATATTTTTGGTTGTTCAGTCATGAGGCCTACAAAATTTGAACATACAATGAATAATGAAGGAAACCGAAAATGAGCAATTTGATATTTTAAATATTTTTTCTTTGTAATAAGTTTTAATACCGATATTTTTTACATTATCTATCATTTTGACAAAGAGGGTTATTTTTACTCTTCTTGGCTTTCCTCCAAAATAAAGAATTTGACAAAGTTTTGTTTAATTATAGGAACATTAATTAGGTATGTTAATGATTTTGTAATTTTTAAAGTATGTAAATTATCTGTAATTTTCAAAATATGTAGCCTACCATACGAGTAATTTATTTCATTTAGTCATCTTTTTCATTACACTTATGAAAGAATGGTTCTTTTAGTTAAGTTATGTGACTGACATTTACAGAAAAATAAAAATTAAATGATCTGAATCAAAGCAAATCATTAATATACCCTTCTTTTGTTTACAAATATTTATTTAGAATTTTTGGTATACAATATTTAGTGGTATGTATTCTCCCATCCAGAAAACAAGGTTAGGAATAAACGGGATTTTGGATTTGGCCACCAATGTCTTATGTGGTCCATTCTAAATTAATGTAATATAATCAAGAATAACTTTAAAGAGAACAAGAACCTTTATTAAGGCCACCAAACTGGAGTTTACTCACAGTATTTTTAGGATAACACTTGGAAAAACTTTAGTTTACATTACCTAATATATTAAAAAAAAATCTGCGTAACATGATTGCCTTACTTCATTCATAATTGATGAATCACCCTATTTGATGTGGGTTTATGTTAATGTGAAAGCAGTTATCTGTTTTTAATTTCTAGCAATCATTCATATGTATTAAGTAGGAAGTTAGTTAAGCAGTGAGCAGGAAAATACATGTTCACGATTACTTAACAATTCCACTGGTCCTACTAGATAATTCATGGTATGTTAAATTTAACCTTGTTAATACTAGTTGTAAATTACTCAGTCTGATGACTCATTTTATACCTTATTTTTATAACAACACAGATAAACTTTATTTTGCCGCAATAAAAAAATATAATTTAGGCCTAGCATTTATATAATGCACCTTTTGAATATATTTCTTACATCTAGAAGTGAGGTATTGGTATATGTTATTTTATTTTGATGCATGTCTGAGAGAGTTCACATCTCTTTTTCACACAGTTTACATTCATTCTTTTTTTGTTTTCATTTGTCAGTAATGTTGGTTGTACCAGATATACTATGATCTTAGTGAGCGGATTTTTAGGTTCTAAAAGTTAAGATTGCAACGTAGTATAGTGATAAAATTACTGTAATAAGTATTTATATCCAATCAACTGATTTTTTATAATATAACTTATAAAAACATTTCACAAGTATTTTTGTGTCGGATCTAGCAATATTATATTTATATTACACATCTTGCTTTTCAATTAAACATAAATAGTGTTCTATTTACATTATTTTGTTTTAATTTAAAAGTAAGATGTGTTATATAGATGTCATATTGCTAGATCCGACATAAAAATTATTGAGAATATTTTTTGTACGGTAAGTCATATTATTAAAAAAACAGTTGATTGCATATAAAGACTTATTACATTAATTTTATCACTATGCTATGTTGCAATCTTAACTTTTAGAACCTAAAAATCCCCTTCCTAATGATCATTACTGGCCAGTGATTTTGCTTTATATTACTCTTTTTTGCCATTTTCATTATTGAATTTTCAATCATTTTGAAACCCCACTTTGCCACAAAAGCATGTTAGGGTTGTAGCTTACTATAACAATATTATATTATATATTGTAAAACAAAATATTAATTTATGGTTTTGAATGAGAGTTATGAATTACATAAATTGTCTAGAAGAGTCTTGGCAAAATATTACATATTGTTATGAATCTTCTTCTTCTTCTTAAACTTAATTTGTAGGATTTTCATCCTGTTTGTTTCCAAAATCACTCCTTGGAGGAAGACGTATTGGATGTGCATTCACTGTCTATCCATCTCTTGGCTGGTCTTCCTCTTGTTCTTCTCCCATCCATTAGTCTATCTTCTTTACCTCTTTTTGCAAGCTGGTTTCTTCCATTCTTTCTATATGACCCTTCCAATATTTTCTTCTATCTATAATAAATTTGGTTATGTCTTGAAATGGCATTTGTCCCTAATTTCTGTGTTGTGTATTTTATCAAATAATGTTTTCCCCTGAATAGTTCTTAAGATTTTCATTTCGCATTTGCTTATTATTTGTTTAGTTTTTGTTGTTATCAGCCCTAGTTTCTGCTCCATATATGATAACTGGTCGAACTATCATTTTGTATATGCGGGATTTGCTTTATATTGACATATGTTTGTTATGCCAAATTAAATCTTTCATATACCCTGATATTTGTGCTGCTTTATCAGCTTGTATTGTTATGAATGTGTGTTATAAATTTCAGAAAATGTTTATAATAATTTTGGTTCTTAACAATCCTGTTTACACATTGAGGAAGAAGCCTCATCATCATTTAAAACTAGGTTTAACAGTTCAAAGTTAAAATTGGGAAACACATTATGAGGTTCTTAATTAATAAATTAATGAGTCATTTTAACATCTTACCTCATATTTCATGTTTTATCAAACACGGTAACTATAGTTTTCAAATGATCTTGTCATTCATTTGAAAACTATAGTTACCGTGTTTGATAAAACATGAAATATGAGGTAAGATGTTAAAATGACTCATTAATTTATTAGGTTTAACAGACTAACTTTTTAGGAATTCTGAACTCCAGCAGGATACTAGGGCCTATATTATAACTACTCCCTCTTAATTGAATTGATAACATTGTGCATCAACTATATGTAGACTTAAAAATTAAGAGGGAGAAGTTATATAGTATCCTGCTGGAGTTTGGATTTCCTAAAAAGTTGGACTGATTTGAATGTGACTAAATAGCACAAAGAGTAGGCCTGCAGTGTGTGTAGGCAAGCAGTTTTTGAATGCTTTTGAAATTCTCAATGGGTTAAAGCAAGAAAGCAAAGAGATGCACTGTCTCCTTCAATTTTGTACTAGAGCATACCATCAAATCTTTAGAAGATAAAGAAGGCCTATAACTCAATGGTATTAATAAGCTGTTAGTTTTATGCTGATGATGTAGTATTATTAGGCGTTAGTGAGAAGATACTAAGAGCCAATACACACACTCTATTGAGCAACTCTAAGAAATTGGGACTGGAAGTAAACATTAATAAAACTACATTATAATGTAATGGAAATGACAATTGAGGGAAATTTTTAAGAAATGGCTGAATTCAAATACTTAGGAACAATAATTACAAACAGGAATGAGATGCACAAAGAAATTAAACATAGGCTCAATTCTGGAATTGCATGCTATTATACATTACAGGGACTCTTTGAGGTCCTAACTTCTCTCAAAAAAACATTAAACTGAAAATATATAAAACTGTCATTCTTCCAATTATATTATATGTATATGAAATATGGACTCTTACTTTAAGGGAAGAAAAAAGATTATGAAGATTAAGAATAAGGTTCCTAGGGAAAAAATTGGACCAAAGAGAAATGAACAGACATGCGAATGCAGAAGATTCATAACAGTGAGCTATTGCCTGTTATCTTTATAGGAAACCAGACACAATAAGAACAATTAAGTCTCGTAGATTGTGATGGGCAGGACATGTGGCACAGATGGGGAATGAAAGAGGGGCATGGAAGCTTCTTGTAGGAAAACCAGAGGAAAATGCCCAGTAGGTAGACCGAGAATGAGGTGTGAGTATAAACATTAACCATGATTTAAGGGAAGTAGATTATACAGGAGATGATTGGAGAATGTTAGTTCAGGATGGGGATATGTGGAGAGCTTATGTCCACAACATTAACCATGATTTGGGGTAAGTGGTTTATACAGGGGATGATTGGAGAACATTAGTTCAGGATAGGGATGTGTGGAGAGCTTATGTCCACTTGGCCATGAACCTATGGGTTTGATGAGTTAGTTATTATATTAACTAAAAGAATTTCCAACAAGCAAGTTGGCTCGAATGGTAGTACTGAGACTCATATTTGGAATTTCCTGGGTTTAAATCTCAGTGCTGACCAATCTGACTGATGTTTTTTCCTGGTTTTCCTCAGTCTCCAAGGCAAATGTTGGGTTGTAATTTCTTTACATTTCATCACATTCATCATTTCATTGAACTGGTAACATAATATAATAATAAATAGCTACAAGTTTATAGGCCTAAGCCAGATCCCATGAAGTTGATGATTAATTGCATAGCCATTGTTGAGCCATAGCCTCTCCTTTGTCGGGAGCTAATAGACCAAGTTCATTTTAGTTACATTATTTGTCCAAAGATGTCATGAATGGCAATCAACACACCGACTCACTGAGACATCTAGCAGACAACTAAGGTATTGCTAGGATGTTTGAGATTGATAAATTTTGCTTAGAGGCCTCTTTGTTCAAGCTTAAGGATGTTTTACGAACCTGAAAATCTTCATACTCAGGACCCACAGCTTAAAATCACTCCCGGAGGACTTGCTCCTTGGATTTTTCCATCCTAAAAGAAATCCATCGACCACTACCAGGTTTCAACCTGCGACCCTCGGGACCAGAGACAAGGATCATAACCACTAGTCCACCGCGGTTGACCCATGAAGTTGAAGAAAAAGTAAATGGATGCAATAATATATTCTAATATATAAAATTACCTAAGTTTTGATACATCCCAGAGATTTAATAATTATGGTATTATCAACATTAGATGATAAATTATTCATCATCATAGTACATTCAAGAATTTAGGTCATTTGTTGACTTGTTTTGGCCTCAAGAGAAACATCATCCAGAAGTCTTTTGAGTGGACGTCCTGGTCTTCTTCTTCCTGCAGGTTACATTTGTTTGGGTATCCTGTGATCTTCCATTCAATGAACATGTTGCATCCATCTTGACTTATAACCAGAAATTTTGTTTTCTAAAGTTCCATGTGTAATTTTTCTAAGATGTCTTCATTTTTTTGTGATGTAGTAGTGTGTATCCTGCAGTCCTCCAAAGGTATCTCATTTCAGCAGATCTAGGTCTCTGTATATCCTTCTGTTTCAATGTCCATATTTCACTACCATACAAAAGAGTTGGAAGAGCCAGTGTTTTATACACTTTTAGTCTTGAATGTTTTTGGACTAACTGTGGCTCAAAGATAGAATTTATTAACCCTAAAATCCTTGTAAATTTCAATATTTTTACATTTACATCCTTTTCTTCTTCATATGAGATATTGCATCCTAGATATGTAAAATTGTTATAGGCTCTAATGTTTCTTCATAAATATGAATTAAATATTTTGAACAGAAGGCAGGGAAAAGAGTACGGTAGTTAAGATATCATCATATTCAGTGCTGCAGCCTTGGTTTCCTTCACAATCTTCTTCCAATAATCCTGACCCTTAATTTTTCTCACCATGTGTTTATCTCATCTTTTTAATAACTTATTCTACATCCTGAAGCCATCTTTTCCTCTACACAAACTCCAATAATATTAAATTTACGTAGGAAATAACGCTATGAGGTTTCTTTTAATTTTAATGAGTTTTGTATATTTTGACTCGCCTCATATTTCTTGATTTTTATGTAGACTAGTTTTGTAGCTTCTGTGCGACATTCTCGATGCATTACAAAGAAAAAGATAAAGAAAGAAATTGGTAAAAATTCAAGAAATTTACATACCATCCTTCGGTATTTATTAAGTTTAAAAAAAATTTCAGCAAATTAACATAGAAATGATGACAATTTGAATAAATTATTCAAAACCAACAAAAATGAAAAGATTGAAGATGACAACAAATCAGGGATTTATCAAATTGATTGTAAAGATTGTGAAAATAATATACAAAGGAAAAACAAAAAGGAACTTAAATACAAGATTGATATGCACCTTAGAAATGTTAAAAATGGAGAAGTAGAAAAATCTGAAATAACTGCACTTGCATGGTCAGAAAAACACAGAATTGAAACTAAGGCAAAAAACTAAAACAGTTAGAAAATCTAAAGAACTCACAATTTGGGAGAAAATTTACATCTGCAAGATTAAAAAGTAAACCATGAATTTTGAAATTCCTGATTAAAGAGAGAGAAAAAAAAAATATTTGAAAGTTCATTGGTCAGCCAGTAGAGGAGCAGAAATTAACTTGCAGGATGAACAACTGCAAGGCAACAGTTGTAATGCATCGATAATGTTGCACAGCAAAAAACATGACTAAGCCAATTAAGTCTGAGATACTTAATATATCTTACAATATCTTCTCCACATATTATTCCATTTATTTAAGAGTTTGTTCTTATTCTATAGAAGTTTTCCTATCAGACAGGGTCATACATTGCTTTTTTAATTTTTCTTTCAAATATTCTTAGAACATTCTCATCAGATTGGTTTAACATCCAAAGTCTTGGCAGCATATACAAGGTGCTACATAAGTCAGTTAACCAAAAGTGCTAACAAAATTGATAAGTCATTAGATTAATTTGAGTTGGTTAGGTTTTAAGATACCTGGTTCCTGAAAATGACCACCATTATATCAAGTTTCTGACCATGTTGCAACCATGTGCAATGGTTAACTGACTTATGCCGCACTCTGTATAATGTTAAAATACGAAAACCAAATAAATTTTAAAAATTGAATCCATTACAGACTTCAGGCTAAGGCTCTCACGTTTCTAGATAATTGGCATGGGTTATCCACCTTGCATGTCAGCAGCCTTTACCTTCTGAAAATGCTTCAGGTACTTATATACATTAGAAGCTGAGTTGACCCCAGGGACATGGTGTTGCCAGAGGGTTCAGGTCAGTTTAAAAAGTGTGACCTCATGAGATTTGAACACACAACTTCCTTGTTGTGGTGTATTGTCTTAACCTACTACACCATGACATGCCCTTAATGTATACAAGGCAATATTTAATTTTTTCTGCCCCTGATCATTAACAAAATACTGCTCCTTCTCAATTAATAAGAATTAAATCTAAACATATATGCATTACAGTTAATGAGAAAACAAAATTGTAATTAGGTACTCAATTTAATGTTCTGTTATAATTGACAAAAACTGATAAAAACAAGGTACAGGCTGCTGAATTGGATTTTTTAGGAACAGTAAAAAGATGCACTCTATTATATAAAATCTCAAATGAAAAAATAAGGGAAGAGCTAGAAATAAATTCTTTGAAAGAAAAAAATTATAAATTATAGAAATGAATGGAGACAGCATGTTGTTAGAATGCAGATGATAGGATCGCAGAATAGTGTTGTACTACAGGCCTAAGACATCCAGAAACACCAGAAAAACTCCCTGGAGTATAGAAGAAGTAGTATAATTCATACTGTGTATCTTTTAAACCAAATATATTTTTATTAATTATTTAATGTGGCAGTATTATCTAAAACAAGTGTTATTTTACATTATACAAATATTTGAAATATTATCCTGCATTCTAAGAATTAGAAAGCTTATGAGTTTAAATTAAATTGGAGTTTGGACTGTTTATCAAACAACTGTATCATGTCATTTAATCCATTACCTCTGTTTGAATATACACAATACATGATTATATAAAAGCTTATATTAGTAGAATGAATAATAAATTTAAATTGATATTGCAGTATCATTCAGTTTTGGGCTAGTTCAAACTGAAGTTAGATTCTTGCCTGGATAATAAAGGTCCTCCACAACACTTCTTCTCAATGCCATCCTATCTGAGTGAGATCTAATACAACTGACATTTTAGTAAGAAAACAAAAATTGAAAAATTAATTACTCTCTAAATTTGCTGCTCTAGGTTGAAACAAAAATCATAAATTTTTATTTAACTAATTTTATTTATTACTTAAATATTCTCTTATTGTTTGCATAATTTTGAAATGAAGTCTTGGCTGCAAGAGATTTACTAAAAAATAGTTTTTTTTTTCAATATTTTTATATTTGCAGTGGTCAGAATTTTTCATGTTTTGTAGCGACTTCCTTAAATTTGAATAGGCCTACCAGCTCATCTCTTTTATAAAATAAATACAGCATAAAACAATCTTTGTGGCAGCTGCATTAGATCATAATTTTTTCTGACAATGAAGCGTGAAATGAAAATAAAACTGAAATTGGAAATAAAAAAATTAAGTAGCCACCCAGATCAAAGATTTAAGTCTATTTTTTTTTTCTGAAGTTAAATTTTTTGCGGAAAATAATTTTTAATGGTATTTGGGGCCTTTTTCCATTTAAAAATCAAATTTGAAAAAAAAACAACTTTGTTCTGGGCAACTATTCAGTGATGAAAGGGCGCATTAACATGGAGTAGGCACCAAAGTACATAAAAGCAAAAATAACTTTCTCTAAAGTTTGATAGATCACACACTCACATATATATATATTCATTCATATCTTTCCTGAAAGTTATCGATAAATATTGCCCTTGTCATAAATCAGGACTATGCTTACTAAATAAGTTAGCTGTACCCCAGGATACAATATTTTAAGTTACATGTAAGAAGCATTTGGTAATGGATGGGCCCAGGAAAGTGACCAGTTGTTGAGGCACACAAGCGACACTGCAGGCAGGTAGATTCGTTCATATGCTTTCCTGGCCCCATCCATAGGCAAACACTCTGTATGTAAGTAATAGAACTGTTTAAGAATTTACATAAAAATAAAGTATTAAATTTAATTTCATATATTAAAAATATAAGAATGGACTCTTGCCCAAAGAGAGAGTGTTAACTAGGTTGTCCTATGAAAAGATAGAATGAAGGTCCCTTTCTCAGATTGTAACAGTTTTTCTAGGACCAATACCTTTCAGATTAATTATGTTAATATTGCAGTCTCTAGAAGAAACACAGTAGGTATTAGATTTTCTGAATGAATGAATCACTTCTTATCTTGCCTCATAGTTTGTTTTTTAAACACATTATCATCATATCAGTTGAAAATGAGAGAGATGTTCTCTTGAAAACTGCAGTACCCATGTTAAAAAAAAACAAACTATGAGGTAAGATAAGAAGTGACTCATTCATTCATTGAATCGAGAACCTCATAATGTTATTTCCCATATTTAACTATGATTAGATTTTCTGCCTGGATTTGAAGTAGGCCCTAGACAGTCAACCATTTTGATCAAAGTTTGTCAATTGATTGAGTCGAGCTAGACTAACCATCTAGGAACCCAATTGACATTTGAGCCAGAATTGACAATGGAAAATTTGGTTCATATATATGATTGAAACATAATTTCACAAAGTTTTGCAAAAAAAAAAAAAAAAAGGAATACCACCTTCGAAAACTCTTATGAAGTAGTTGTGATCAAAATATTAAGGATTGATTGGCATAGCCTTTTGATTAAAATGATTGACCATGTAGGGCCCTCCTTTAGAATTGGGAAAATAGACTTACAATATAGGTACAGAAACTAGATAAAAATATAGAATAAGATAAAGTGAGAGTACAATAAATTCTAATTTTAATAATGTAGCCAACAAGTGCTTTTGATTTGAAGAAAAAACTCAAATTTCACAAAAAAAGGTAGTACATAAATATAAAGGTATTAACAATACGACACTAGACCTAGTCCATCTCACCCAATTAAAATTCTGATCATATTTGTTCTAATAATTAAAAATATTACAGATATAACAAATAAAAGAACGAGAAAAATAAATCAATTAATATTCTTCCAGGAACTGAGTATCTAATATGTGTGAAGTATGTAGTTTAATATATCTAGGTGAACTGACTTCATATTGCATGTCCATTACTTGTAATTATATGTTTGTAAGGAAATGTCTTGATTCCACTTCATTACAGTTACATGAGAGAATTGTATAATTGTTTGTTTCTAGCAATCTACTCCACTGCAGTAACTAGTACTTTGCTGACAGTAATTCTCATGTGGTGTGTACAGTAAGGTTTCTCCATTTGAGTTTCTGTGTTATATGTCTTTATAAATCAAGAATACCCAAATTGCAATTTACACTATGAAAATAATATCCTTAGTATTTTTGGCAATATGAGATATACCTCTGAATTTCAATATCTATATTTTATTATCAAGTTGCAGAAAAAAAAGTAAAGCAGCTATAACGGCTGGGGATCTAACATGCTGACCACATGTCACCTCTAATACTGTCTGGATCATTGTCTATCTCTGTGATTAACACATGTGGATGTGAGGTCAGCAGCCGGATGGTAGGCAAAGGGCCTTCTAGGCTTGTTGTGCCATGGAGGAGAAAAAAAGTGTCCTTTCAGATAATATTTTTTTCTCAATTTTTCTTTACACATGCAATCATGAATTAACTTTAAATTCCATTTCATTTTACACAAATATATTGAATAGAATTCAAAAATATTTTAATATTTCTTTTTAGATTTTTTCTTTAAGTAATGCAGTTACTTTATATTTGTTTCAAGACCTTTAGGCCTACATAAAAATATGGACTTACTCTTTTCAGTTAGTGTCTTTTACTCATTATCATAAAAAAATGAAGTAAAAGGTTGCCAACTTTTTAAATATGAGTTTCTCCAAAACATAAAATAAAAATATGTATTCATTGTACCGAAAGTTCAATTCATGTCTGAGAGTTTCAACTTCTGTTTTAATGCAAGGTTCCAGTTCACCTATTTTTGCCAGATCTACAAAACATATTATATCCTCCAGTGTTATTTACTTTGGTCTGTTGGCCTGATTGAAATTATTTATTCGTATGAGGAATATGGAATTTGTTATTTACACTTAGTGCAAAGTTGGTTAATTCCCAAAGGGGTAAGAAATTTTCTCATGGAATTTTGGCTAATGTATGGAACTAGTATCTACCCAGCATCGTGAGGAATTTAGGTAGCTATGATAAGTAGTGGCTCCTCATTGAGAAAATCTGCTGCAACAGTTAGGGGACCCGACATGCTGACTATGTTACTCCTGCTAGATGATCGCCACTTCTGTGATTGTCATATTTTATGTGAATGTGAAACCAACAGCCAGATGGTAGGCAAAGGGCCATGTAAGTCTGTTACATTATGGAGTTAGTTTTATTTGGTGCAAAATAAAAAAATACATTTCTACATACTCAACAGATACATTTTTAAATTTAGGAGAAAAGTAAATAATTTTTCAAATTAATAATTTTTTCAAATTTCACATGTACAAAACATAAGAGGTGAAAATGTTTAGGTAAAATGTGACCTTCATTATGATGGAAAGACTTACATGCTTTTTAATACAAAACGCACCCATCCATCTTGAATGCATTTTGCTCATCAGTACTTTTTACTTGATTGCAAGAATCAAATGAAAATATGATCTAGATTTTGTTTGGTGGACTGGTTAAGGACTCTAACCATCGGGAAGGGAGAAAAGTACATTCACTAACACAGTTACAATAAAAATGAAAATATAAATACATTGATGCCTCTGTATTTTCTGTAGAGTTACTAACATTTAGCTGCAGTTTAAGGGCCGCATGCAAATACATTAGTCTCTACTCAAATTACTTCCAATCACTGGTGAGCTGACTCACCGTGAGCAAGTGCAAAAATCGAATTAGCTACCCACTAACTGGTCATGCATGAAAGTCGTCGTTTTCGTAATATTGGCAAGAAATTACCCAGAATTCTCAGCTTCCTTTATTTTCGTCTGCTAGAGGCACGCATTTACGCTTGCGTCCCGCAAATAATACCGTATACAACGACGTCTGCGTCGCGCAATATTACGCCGATTCTCCTGTTCTTCCAGTTGAATTCTTTGGTAGACTCTATCAAATTCCTCTTCTCCGCGTATACCGAAAACAAGATCGAAGTCTTCAAGGTCCGACATCTTGGATAAAGCAGCAAGGTTTCAAAGTACATCGGTTACCATCGATTCCCATCGGGATTCTCACGATTCGTTTCTCTCCTAAGTCACCTCGGCAGGTAGTTTAGGAATTTCAACAATTATTATTGCATGAACAGATTTTTGAGTACGCAAAAACGTATTTGGATACAACTTTCTCAGCAGAGAACGACTTTCACGGTTTAATGCGTTCATAGATTCTAGCCTAAGTGATGTGGCCAGTGGTTTCAGAGGTAAAAGTTGAGCTTAAAGCTCAGATATCTCTTTGATCAAGTCTCATTTATCCGTTTTCAAAATTAACTGTAAGAATTATTATGCCCATTTCTGGACAAAATTTCAAGTTTCTTCTTCTACAATTTTATTATTAATAGATGAATTAAAGGGCCGCATGCAAATACATGAGCCTCTGGTGAGTTTTCCGTGAGCACGTGCAAAGTTCGAATTAGCGAGTCGCTGACTGGTCGTGCATGAAAGTAGTTTTTTTTTCGTAATATTGGCAAGAAATTACCCAGAATTGTCAGCGATAAAACCACTTCCGTTATTTTCGTCTGCTAGAGGAACGCATTTACGCTTGCGTCCCGCAAATAAAACCGTATACGACAACGTCTGCGTCGCGCGATATTACGCCGATTCTCCTGTTCTTCCAGTTGAATTCTTTGGTAGACTCTATCAAATTCCTCTTCTCCGCGTATACCGAAAACATGATCGAAGTCTTCAAGGTCCGACATCATGGATAAAGCAGCAATGTTTAAAAGTACATCGGTTCCCATCGGGTTGCTCACCATTCGTTCTCTGCAAAGTCACCTCGCCAGGTAGCTTAGGAATTTCGACAATTATTATCGCATGAACAGATTTTTGAGTATGCAAAAACGTCTTTGGATGCAACTTTCTCAGCAGAGTACAATACAAGCTGAGAATGACTTTTACGGTCTAATGCGTGCATAGATACGACCCTTAATGTATCGAACTGGTGTAAAAATAGACTTTTGATACTGTTCATACTTGAGTTTAAAATTCATACAGTAAAATATCTTTGTGCCATGAGTTTGAATTAAAATAAGTTTTCTTTTCCTTTCTAAAATTTATTCTGAATTACCTACTAGATTTTGGAAATTATGCAATCATTATAAACACATGTCTTGGCTGGGTGTGTAAAGAGCAATATTTACAAAATTAAAAAAATGATAGTATCTTGTTAGAAAGACTGATAATTTTTTTCTGCCACAAGAAAAGAGTTAACCTAGGTCAGAGTAATATCTGTATGTGATTTTGATGACTAAGAAGTTAAAAACTTATAAATGAGGAAAACTGCTATAAAATGATGTGAAAACTTAAAAAAATTACCCAAGAATCTGAAATAAATTGAATCATTTAATTAGTACAAATTTACTTTGTCCAAGTGATCTGTAAATGTTACATAGTTACAAATGATGTGAAAACAATTACATTTGTAATTCATACAAACAAAATAATTGACTACATAAAGACTGCCCGTTTCACATTACAAAGCAACATGCCCAGTGACTACTTATCCCTTCTGCATCTTCCTAAAGAATTCAGTTTTTATAAGAATGTTTCTCAGTAGTGCACAAAATAACTAGTTAGTTTGATAAAATTCAATTGAACCAATGTATATTTGAATGCTAGTTTTATTTACAGATCTGACAACATAAAACATGTCAGCATATTCAATGAGAAAATAATGAAAATAACACAAAAAAAAAACAAAAGTAATTAAAGTAGTATATAAAAGTAATGACAAAAATGAATTAAAAATAAAAATGGCCTAAATTGACAAAAAAATCCTAATAATTACTATATGTATTTCAATAAACTGAGTGCTATGAATAAGATTTATATGCAACTTAGTACAGTAATGTCTAGGATGCCTTAATTAAAAATAATATATCATGAATATCCAGGTCCTACTATATATTTCATAGTGTATTTCATGATAACTTATAATATTGATATTTATTTTTTATTGTCAACATGATGCCTCTCTATGTTTGAATTTTCTTGTTACAATACTGGGCAATTCAGAATGATTGGGAAGAAAGGAAACCTTCCTATGACTAACTAACTCACTGGCTCCGTCGAACCCATAGGTTCATGGTCGCGCGGACATAAGTTCTCCATACATCCCTATCCCGAGTTAATGTTTTTCAATCATCCCCTGTATAATAATCTACTTCCCTCAAATCATGGATAGTGTTATTCTCCCACCTCATTATTGGTCTACCAACTGGGCGTTTTTCCTCTGGTTTTCGTACCAGAAGTTTCCGCGTGCACCTCTTTCATCCCCCATGCCACTGTCCTGCCCATCGCAGCTTACAAGACTTAACTGTTCTTATTATATCTGGATTCCTATACATATCGTGTAGCTCACTTATTATGTAGTTTTCTCCATTCACCTCTCTGTTCATCTGTTTTTTTGGTTCAAAAATTTTCCTAAGAACTTTATTCTCAAATACTCGTAATCTTCTTTTCTCCCTTAAAGTAAGAGACCTTCCTATGATTACTGTATTGAATTTATTTTATAAATACAAATTTAGCATGAAAGGTTAACTCTCCAATTTTTCTATGGGTATTCACAGGTGTTCAATATGGCCATCATTTGTGACACAACAGATGTCTATGCAATATTCCATTTCTTGCCAGACCTATTCCAAGATATCCTGATCAATTGAGTTACGTGCATAGCTTGTCTACTGTCATAGCTATAGTAAGTCCTGTGTAATTGGCAGTACATTCACCATATTCTTCAAATATCCCCAAAATAATAAAATTAAAAAAAAAAACATAGGTATGATGATGTAGGTGGCCACAACATCTATGGCACATAATTCAACTGAGCATGACCAATCCTACATTGTGGATGATGCTCGTTGAAATGACTATGTTAGAGTTTGTACCAATGTGGCAGGGCACCGTCTTGTTGAAAAGAAGTTACAGTATGTTTTTTCCTTTGCTGAAACCACCATTTCAGCTTTAATGAGCATCTACGATATTTGTTTTATTTTTGCAAACTGTAATTTGGAGAATTAATTTTTCATACTACATTTGTATTTGTAAAATAAATTCAATATATGAGCCATAGCCATGTTTCCTATTTGTCCCATTTATATTGAATTATGTAATTTAAATAAACTACTTACATTTAATAATAATCTGGTGAACATTTTATGTTTTATATAATATTTTACATCAATTTGTAGAAAGCAAATCTTAATGTTTATTTGTAGATTATATTATGTTGATCATCATCATCATCTGTATTCATGGATTAGGTCTGTTGACCCGTTCCGACTTCAGCCCATCTCTTTCTAGGTCTGCCCACATCTCGGGTGCCTTTAGGTTTGTATTTTGTTATTTGTTTTGGATATCTATCTTCATTTATTCTGTCTATGTGTTGCTTCCATTTTTGTCAGTATGTATCTATTTTATCAGTTATTGCAAATATTTCAAGTTCCTATCTTATTTCTGTGTTCTTGATTCTGTCTTCCTTAGTGCACCCTTTAACAGATCCCAAAAATTTCATTTCTGCCACCGTTATCCTACTTAGATCTTGTTTTTTATGTATCCAGGCTTCTGAACCATAGATCAGTACCGGTACTGCCAACGTTATATAAAATTTCAATTGGGTCTCTCTTGTTGTTTTGTTATTTAGTGATCGTTTTATCGTACCACATATTCCCTGGAATTTTGCTATTTTATTAGTTATATCATTATCTATTATGTTGATGTTATACATATTTGCAGGATCTTAGGGTTAACTTATCTACATCTGGAATTTTTGTGTTATAGACTACAATTATTTATATCCGATTGAGGGTCTTTCCACTTTTCAGCGGTTGCCCTTTTACCAGCCGACTGCTGGCCTTTCACATCCACATGTGTCAATCACAGAGGTAGATGATCATCCAGCCAGTGTAGGGGTGACATGTGGTTAGCATGTCGAGTCCCCCAGCCGTTATAGCTGGTTCCTCAACCTGGAGCCGCTACTTATTGTAGCTACCCAATTGCCTCCACAATGCTGGGTGGGCACCGGTCCCATACTGGCCGAAATACCATGAGAAAATTTCTTCCCCCATGGAGACTCGAACCAGCGCAAGTCCTGTAGCTCTGCGCCAAGGCTTCCTACCTTAACCGCTCGGCTACGTCGCGGGACTACATTATTTATATACATTTTAAAATACTATTGATATACATTTTAAAATACTATTGATAGAATCATGTTGAAAATATGTTAATTTTGTTGCAATTGTATTGTCTATTGATCATATAAATATTGAGAAAGTAGTAGATGTCTTGCTATGAGTTCTTAGTCGGTCGTTGGCCACGTCTTCCTGTTGACTTATTTAATTTCTCATACGTCTCCCTTGAATTTCTACGATTTTACATTTGTGAATAAAGTGTTCTGCCATTTATTCTCCTTCATTGCAGGGGCACTATTAATTGCGTTGACTATTAATTTAAATCAGGGTGGAGCTATGCTTTATTTTCCATGAATATTAGGATTCTTGGTGTGTAAAGAGATATAACTTGAATGGAGATATCTCTCTTTAGACATACACTTGAGATTCATAAATTAATTATGGGAAATAACATTATCAGGTTTTCAAGTTAATAAAATTAATAAAAATGAATCATATCTCATCTCATATTTTATATTTATTCTTCAAGAATGGAGCTACAGTTCCTGGGGGCATCCCTCCCATCTTCAGCCATATCCACGACATGAGTCGTGTCATGGATATGGCTGATGATGGGAGGGATGCCTCCAAAAAACCGCAGTTCTGTGCTTAAAGAACATGAAATATGAAGTAAGTATGACTCACTTATTAATTATACACTTGAGATATTTGAATTTGCAAAATATATATTTTAAAATATTTTTTGTATTATTTTTCAGGTATCAAGATTTCTACATTTCACCAGTGTGCTGAATTTAGTAAGATTGGAGATGTGAAAACTTGATAAGTGAATGAATAATATGTTGAACAATGAACTTTGGATTCAGTATGTCTACTCATAAAGTTATGTCAACAGTCGCCTTAATTCTCGCTTCTGCAGTTGTAGAGGCGATATAGAAATCATCCCCAAACCATAGTGGAGCGGGAGATAAAACTCAATGTTATTTGTCAGTGCCTTGGCCGCTGTGTTGGTGGAAGCCAGCGGCAATGCCGGTACTTCAGGCTGGTCGGTTGTCAGGAACATGGACGCAAATACAACCTTCATTCCAATGATGTCATCAACAACTTCTTCGGCCACCATGGGAGTTGCCGATGACAGTGACATCACAAAGTTACATGAAGGTTCTGATGAGTGGCCTACCGAACCGCACAATGTATCGTTTCTTCCGGTGTTATTTGCATCATATTGTGCTGAGTGGAAACCAGTGAATCATGTGTATTTTCAATTGGCAAACACTTTTTTCTTCTTGTCTTATCTTGCCCCGAATGGCATGTATGGGATTTTGTACCTGAGGTGCACGCTTCTCGTTGGATGTGCATTTTTTGCTCTTTGGGGGTGGGCTGTGTTGTGCTGCTTTGATGCCTTCCTCTGGAACGCTACTTTTGTGGGCATCAACTTCATCCATGTGTGCGTTCTCCTCTACTATCTGAGGCCTGTAAAATTTACAAAAGAAATTGAAGAGGTAAGGCAGTTTTTACAGTACTATACATTTTATTTTAATGATACAATGCAATTCAATTGTGGCCAGAGCTTCATGAGGTTCTGGGAATTTTTCTGGTAAAGGAAATTATTTCTTTGGTTGGTCTTGGTCTGAAATTCAGGTTAAGTTTAGGATTAAGGACTGTTCTGGCACTTCATTATCATTTATCACCCATCATATCATAAGTATAACATAATTATTTAAGTAAAATTTTATTACTGCATCTCATCATCTTCTTCTTCTTAGACTAGTTTTGGGACCTTCTTTGGTTCCATCATTAATACTTTCACAACCATTGAGGATGACAAAACAATGATGATGGTCCCAAAACTAGTCTAAGAAGAAGAGGATTATGGTGTAAGGTGATAAAATTTTACTCAAATAAATTATATATCAAGGTATTTATTCCTAAAAAGTAATAATTCTGCTTTCCAAATTCACGAACCCCATGAGTGCATTATAATGCCAGTGCCAGGAGAAAATGCCAGAAATGTTGTAAGACAATCTGGTGGCATTGGCCAAAAAAAAAATTAATTATATAATACAATCCAATTGACTTAACTCTAGTCTAAACATTAGTCCAACTAACATAACTTTAATATCTAAAGAGGATTCCAGGATTGCTTGGTGTGTTACATTTAGTAATTTTTAAACATGTCTTTCATTTGGCGAAAGAAAACATATCTATTTTTCAAGTCTCTAAATATGGGATAATATGGTTTGATACATTGCATAAGTTAGATTGATGAAGCTCCACTATATAAAATCTCTACTAAACTAACCAAAAGATTTGATTTTCTTATTTAATCAGTTTTGGCTATTTTCATTCCTTGGTAGAATACGTACTTTAATAAATCTTATTATATGTCAATTACTATCGTTATTTAAATATAAACAGATTAATATCTTAAGATGTAGGTCTACATGATAAAAATGCCACATGCATAACAACCATATTCAGTATTTTACATCTAGGATGTGAATTAAACTTTGCTTAATGTAGGCCCTATTCAACTTTTATAGGAAAAAATCACTGAGGTTTAATTTAAATCTTTTGCACATCTTCAGTTTTTAAAATGACATATTTTTTACTTTATTTATTTTAATACACAAGTGATCTTCTTGGTGATAAAATATTAAAATATATATACAGTCAATATGCCCAATTCACCAATTAATGTTTTAAAATGGTCAACACGTTTCCACAGCCAAGCTGTCATTCTCAAGACCAGATATTGACTGAAGACAAAATTGATAATAAATAAATAAACAAATTCAGTTAAAAACAAACTACGTCACATGACACAATCAATCACAAGTAAACAGTAAAACATAATAAAACTAATCCTCTTTTCTTTCAATTAAATAAAAGAGGACGCTGTACGGAATAGGGCCCTTGTCTTTATTCATGATTTTATCCTTATTTTTATAAATTTCCAAACTTTCAAGGACGTCAAGGAATCTGAAATCAATGACCGAACGAATCAGCCTAAGGTTACTTTTATTGATAGCATGACCGTAATCAGAAATATGCTGGGCAACTCCAGATTTTTCAATTCTGTTAAGTCTAAAATGGGCAATATGTTCATTATATCTAGTTAAAATGGATCTTCTGGTTTGCCCAACATATTTCATATCACAGTCATTGCATCCAATTTCATAAATACCGGATTTTTTTAAACAATCGACTTTATCTTTGGGGTTTCCAAGTACACTATTTAATATAGGAAACACTAAAGATAAAGTTGATTGTTTAAAAAAATCCAGTATTTATGAAATTGGATGCAATGACTGTGATATGAAATATGTTGGGCAAACCAGAAGATCCATTTTAACTAGATTTAATGAACATATTGCCCATTTTAGACTTAACAGAATTGAAAAATCTGGAGTTGCCCAGCATATTTCTGATTACGGCCATGCTATCAATAAAAGTAACCTTAGGCTGATTCGTTTGGTCATTGATTTCAGATTCCTTGACATACTTGAAAGTTTGGAAATTTATAAAAATAAGGATAAAATCATGAATAAAGACAAGGGCCTTATTCCGTACAGCGCCCTTTTTTCTTTAATTGAAAGATAAGAGGATTAGTTTTATTATGTTTTACTGTTTACTTGTGATTGATTGTGTCATGTGACAGTTTGTTTTTAACTGAATTTGTTTATTTATTTATTATCAATTTTATCTTGAGTCAATATCTGGTCATGAGAATGACAGCTTGGCTGTGGAAACGTGTTGACCATTTTAAAACATTAATTGGTGAATTGGGCATATTGACTGCATATATATTTTATTTATTTTAGTTTTGTTAGTATTAATAGTAGACTGCATTTACATTGCACATTGTTTCGGCTATACTTTAATTCTATTTATTAAACAGGATTTATAATGTATAAACATCTTCCAGTTTTCAAAGTTATAGCATTTTAATTTTTTTCTCCATTCATTTCTATCTTCCCAATCTCCTTCCTGCAATCCATTCTTCATCGCTGATCTTCTAATCTGTTATATCCATGTAAGCTTTGGTCGACTCTTCTTCTTTCTATCCTGGTGAGTCCAATCAACACACATTTTTAGTTAATTTCTGCTCTGGTAATTCTTCTGACATTACCATACTTGAAATTATATTAAATATATGAAATTTTATATTATTTTATCATTATTCGGTGGTTGAGTGGAAGAGAAGGCTTTATGGTATTAACTCAGTCAGCTTAAATTAAGCATCATTATTATTATTATTATTATTATTATTATTATTATGTAATATTATGCAACATTGGAATTATGTCATGGCATTGTTGAATAAGATAGTATGTTACAAGTTGGAACATCACAAGTCAAGAATTTTTAAAATGGCTTAAACCTATTGTCTGACCCATGATCCAGCCTCTAACAGAAATGAGTATCAGACAAATGTTCTGTCATCACACAGGTTTGACAACCCAACTTATATCTTGTCAGTTGTTTAGAAAGATGGGAGTCTTAACCTCCTACTCCCTAAGAGTCTTCTAAGGCCTCTAGAGGGATTCACAAAAAATTAAGTAAAATTAATAAAACATATTTGGTGGCATACTAGTACAAATTTTTAACTCACTGTAATCTTATTATTGTGCAAGGTTAGTATATCTGACTTGAGTGTCATCATATGTTTTTATAGATAAAAATTAGGCTATAATCAAATTTATTTTTCTATATAAGAGTTAGATATACACTACTCACCTCATATTTATAGCTTTCTTTGAAGACCCTGGGTTTTGATGCCTTAGGCATCATTGTCAATTCTTTCTAACAGTTCTTCTAACATTTAGAATGAATTAACAATGATGCCTAAGGCATCGAAACCCAGGATCTTCAAAGAAGCTACAAATATGAGGTGAGTAGTGTATATCTAACTCATATTATCTGAAATAAACCTCATAATGTGTTCTTTGTCCACCGCTGTGTTCTTGAGGTAGCGTGCTGCCTTGTCATGCAGCAGGCCCAGGTTTGATTCCCGGTCGGGACAAGCTTCCTGGGTGAGGTTTTTTTTGGGGGTTTTTCCTCACCTGTAAGAGACAAATGTCAGGTAGCTTTGAGGCCCAGAAGGTCTCCGAATATCATCTGGCCATTACCATTATCATCATGGTGTGGAAAGCAATGGGAAGCTACCACTCCTACCGTATAATTCCATAGTAAAACTGCAAAGCATAGCATGAAAATGCTACAATTGCATGAAGGACCTGCCCTAGAATAGAACACTATAATGAGAGAATGCTACTTCCTTGAAATATTAATTTATTTTTCTGTACCTTGTTTGCTTCATTCAGTTTCAGTGTGAAAACAAATATAATAGCTATTTTACAATTGTAAACAGCCTCTAAGTTTCAGCATCTATGAACCAGTTTGCTCATTTTCCTCCCATTAGTTTCAGGAAGCAGCTTGTTTTATTGCCTCTATGTTAAGCTCGATCAAATGGAGTTGTTGTTACTCTTGTAATTTTATGGGTTTTAAATTCATTTCATTACAAACAACATAAATTCAGTTAAATAAAATTCATGTTTTTACATGTATGGAAGGTTGTTACACAACACTAATATTGTGTTATGACTGTTATGTCTTCACTAATAGATTAAGACCATCTCTTCTTCCTCTCGGAAAATAATGTAAGATTTTATTTGGTAATCTTTCTTCCATTCTTTCTCCTTGTTCTTTCCACTGATTCTTGTTGTTAAAAATCTTTTATTTTATGGAATGGGCCTAGATCTGCAGTTCTTCACAGATATACTCGTTTCTTATCTGGTCCATTCTAGTGCATCCTTTTACTCTTAAAAATTTCATCTTGGCTGCTTGGATTTTACTTTCTTGTTTGGTAGTGATAATCCAAGATTCGCTCCCATACAAAAGGACAGGAACTGCCATTGTTATGAGTATGTATGACAATCAAATGTGGTGATTGCACAGGGATTGATTGCTTTTAATAGAGCTTTTGTACATAATTTTACATTATTTATTCAATTAATGAATCATACAAAATGTTTGGATATTTTCTATTTCCTTTGTGATATGCTAGTATTACAGGCCTAAACACTTTTATAAAAATATAGATACCAAACTTACAGAGGAACTGTCAACCATTGCACATCGAAACATACCTTGAAATTTCTTTCAGAGATGCGTTGTGATATACAAAGGCCGTGTCCAAAAATGTATCTCCCTTTTTAACTGAAAGGCACTAATATCAAGCGCCAAATCTCTTATTTAAGCTGTAGGCAAGTAATACAACTGATGAATTGATAGATTGGATAACCTTCACCACCTGTCATCTGTGCCACATCCTGCCTCACTACACTCTGTTCTTATTCATGCAGGGAGTCCATCTGCTCCATACAGTGGGTTGCCATTGCTGGATTCTGGCTTTGATTTATGTGCCTTGCGGTTAAAAATGGCAAATAATTTGTAATGACATAAAATATTGTTTATCTAGTCTGGATGACTGCATTCCTTATGACCTTCCCCAATGCTACATTAAACACTAAGGAGGATATGAATCACCTTGTCTCAGACCATTTGATGTTTCACAGGTTCTGAAGACTCATTCTGGATTTGGATCTCAAATATAGGCCTACTGTTCACCATTTAATAGATTTCAAAATCCTTATTAATTTTTGAATTATTAATTATTAATCTTTTCGTGCTTCATTGAGTATTTCTATACTGTCATATTATGCTGAACTGAAATCAATAAAGTGGATATTTTTTTTTTAATTTACCAAATTGTTTGTATGCAGTCAATATTAGATTCTCTTGTCTAAAACCACACTGATAACTTCCATAATTGTTCAACATTCGGCAGATTTCACAAATACATTTAAAATCATGAAATTTTTAAATATGTATTTATTTATGTTTTTATTATTAATTTAACACTTCTCACTGAAGGATATCCTTCAGTGAGAAGTGTGTTAAATCAATAATAAAAACATCAATAGAAGCCCTACTGGCTTTATAAAGTAGTGTTAAATTCCCAATTAATGTCTTCTTAACTAAGAGGCCGCCATATGCAAAGATAGAAGCAACGGTTTCAAAGCATTTGGCGCGAGGGAATTACAACGTATAAAGAGAAAAATTTGCGTCTAGATCGCAACTCACTTCGGTAGTTCAGTTGGTACAGCATTTGGCCCGGAAAGCCAAAGGTCCCGGGTTCGAGTCTCGGTCTAGGCGAAAATTTTTCTCTTCAAATATAATGTATTTATTTATTCCATTGACTGACATGTTAATGACAATCATCTACCAAAAATTCTCAAACACAATCAGAAATAGCCTATACAAATCAAGTGATTAAACAAGGAAACCCATGCTAATATTCCATTTTGCTTCCCAGTATCAGTCACATTCGTTAATGGCATTCAAATTAGGGCATTATTGAATGTGTTGTTGATCCATGTTTTAGTGTCAATGACACAATATGGGATTTCTGCTATACCAAACCTATGGAGATATTTGGTTGGGTAGTTGTGTCCCGTGTGCATAAGTTTTGAATAAGATGAGTGTATTTTTAATACTAAATGGATAATAGAGGAGATAATAGAAGGTGACGAACAAGAAGAATATATTATACGTATCAGGAAAAAAGTTTAAAATTTATTTCTGTTGTTTAATTTTTCATTATTATTTATAGTAGTTAATTTTATTTGATAAACTAAGATATGTCACACTATTTATAAAAAATATTCTTCTTCTTCCTTCCAAGTATTAGGCCAAGGCCTGTTACGATCCTATAGAAAATTTTCCCTCCAGCGTTTCATAGGACGGCCCAGAGATATTCGTCCTCTTGGTATATAATTATAAACAGCTTTGGGGATCCGATTTGAACTCATTCTTTCAAGATGGTGTTTCCAATTTAGTTGGTACTGTTTAATATATTCCAAAATTGGCATAGTCTTCAATTCTTTTAAGATATCGGTGTTCCTTTTCCGATCCCATCTGGTGTAACCCGTTGTTCTGCGCATGAATCTCATTTCACAAGCCGTTATTCTGCTTTCATGTTGTCTTTTTAGTGTCCATACTTCACTACCATAGGTCAACACTGGTCTAGCCAAAGTGTTATATAAACGTAACCTGGTGTTTTTTTTTGTACAAGGGATGGTTTCATAACTTGATTAATCATTCCCAGACTTTTATTATAACTAGTATTTTTTTCAGGGATATCCTTTTCATCCCAGATAGAGAGATAATATCCAAGATATTTAAATTTATTAGATCTCTCTAAAATTTTATTCTGGAGACAGATTTACTTTGTATGGGGTCCTTCCCGTGAAATGCCATAATTTTAGTTTTGTTAATTGATATTTGCATATTAAATATGGCAGCTGTTTTTTGTAAATTATAAATTGATCGTTGCAAATCATTTTCGGAAAGTGCCAGAAGCGCTAAATCGTCTGCAAAAAGAATAGCATCGAGTTTGAGGTTCCTATTGATGAGTATACCCGTTGTGTTTTCCTCCATTCCTTTATTATTCATATATATAATGAAAAGCACCGGTGAAAGTCCACATCCCTGTCTTACTCCAATGTTTGATCTTCTTCCAAGAAGATAGTTTGCCATCTTGTTTAACAGAGATTTCATTATCTTTATAGATGTTGAAGATATTAATAATATATTGTTGTGGAACGTTATCATCAGCTAAAATTTGTAATAATATGAAATAAGAATTGTAGTATAAATATTAATTTAATCTTTCTGGAATGTATATTGTGCACTTACACAGTTTGTGTTACGTGATCTGTTGGTTCTGATATGAATCAGTATTTACCATGTATTATATTGGTAATATACTGTAAACATTTCAAGTTCTGTTATCTTCCCTATCATAAGTAATCAAATTACTTCCTTAGTGACTAGTGTAAGTCGACTTTCTGAAAGTAGGACATGTTAAGAGGACGGTGGTTGATGACGTGATGAGTGACTAATGTAGAGCTTCCAAAAAATTGTAGGCGTATTCTTAAAAAAAAGTTAAACAGTGTTCCAAGAACGAGTTCGGAGAATAACATTCACTATGATTTGAGGGAGATGAATATAAGAGTCTTCAGAAATTAAATGGTCTCGAGGTAGCGTGCTGCCTTGTCGCGCAGCGGGCCAGGGTTCGATCCCCGGTCGGGGCTGTTTTTCTGGGTAAGGTTTTTATCGGGGTTTTTCCTTATCTGTAAGACAAATGTCAGGAAAACTTTAAGGCCCAAACGGTCCCCGAAATCATATGGCCATCATCATCATCCTTATCATTATCATCATCATCATCATCATCCTTCACGGGTGTGGAAAGCAACGGGAAGCTACCACACCTACAATTCCCTAGTAAAGCTGCAAGCATAGCATGAAAATGCTATGGTTGCAGTGAAAGACCTGCCTTCGGGCAGAATTACTATGGATGAATTATGTTAGATTATAGGAGAAACATAGACATCAGGAATGAACTGAATACATAACCAATTACGTCAATAATAGAAACATACAGAACTAATTGGAGAGACAATGTACAACGCATGTCATAACTAGAATAACAAAAGCCTCCTGAACTACAGTATAATCCTATAGGAAAAATAAGTGTTGGCCGACCTATGAATAAATGGCGTGACCATTTTCAAGCCGGAACAGGCCAAAGGCCTAAACCTTGATGTCGATGATGATGATAATATATGTAAAGTTATAGTCCAGCCACTGGATCTGCGGCTCTGATGTTTTCACGACATGTTGCCGATATGGATATTGAGTGGGAGGGGCCGCTTTATGTATGCGGTTAGCAGAAATACAACTGATAACATCTCAGCAATTTCAAACCTTGCTAACGCGCTATAACGGCGTTAAGAGCAGTGATTAGTTGTGGCAGACGTTCACTCCCACTTGAACTATTTCTTATTGGCAGTAGAGGGTGAGTTTCTCCCTTTACCTCTCGTATAACTTAAACGTCAGAGCCGGAGATCCAGTGGCTGGACTTTAGTTTCATGATTTCTGTCCCAAATAATCTGCTACCTCCCTGCACTAAAATACAGTTCATTTCCTTCCTATAATATTTTCCCTCATGTTATCCAAAACACTATTAACCCATGTTACAAAAAAACATTACTTGGTATACCGTACGTATTCTATTTCTATTCAGTATTTTTTTAGAATTCGCATATGTATTTTGTTGGCCGCGGTGGACTAGTGGTTATGTTCCTTATCTCTGGTCCCGACGGTTGCGGGTTCAAACCCGGCCGGGTTCGATTGACTTTTTAGCGTGGAAAAATCCAAGGAGGAAGTCCTCCGGGACGGACTTTAAGCGTGGATCCTAAGTCAGAAGATTTTCAGGCTCGTTAAAGACCCTTAAGCCTGAATAAAGAGGCCTCTAAGCAAAATTTACCGACCTTCTTCATACTAGTAATAACTTAGTCCCCTACTAGATTTCTCATTGGGTCGGTATGTTGACCGCATACCATTCATGACATATCTGGGAAATAAGCGTAACTAAATTAACTTGGTCTAGTAACTCCTAACAATGGAGAGGCTAAGGCCCAACAATGGACTATTCCGCCATTGGAGATTACATTTTGTCATTTGTTTTATATGACCATATTCATTCGTATTCATGAAATTTTAATATAATAAAATTGCAGGTTAATACGGTTTTTCTGGGTGAGGTTTTTATCGGAGTTTTTCCTCACCTGTAAGACAAATGTCAGGAAAACTTTAAGGCCCAAACGGTCCCCGAAATCATATGGTCATCGCAATCATCATCATTTATATTCATCTTAGATTAAGCTTAGGATTAGAACTCTCCTGACACACACTATCATCATCACCCATCATGTCATCGGGGCAACGTAACCCCGCCTACCAGGCACCCCAACCTCAGAAGTGGGTTACAAGTATGCCATGCCAGGAGAAAACACCAGGAATGTCGAAAGACAATCTGGGGCATTTGCAAAGAATACAATTATTATTATTTATTACTATGACCACGTGTTTTGATTTAGAATCATACAATAAAATTCTAGTTAAAATGGCTCCTAGCGTTTTAAAAAGATTCCATCGGATCCTACCAAATCATCTATATGTGAACAATACAGTTTGATTCAATTTTTATTTCATCTAATAAATCCATTAAGTTATTGAGATTGAGATGGGTAGGACACGTTGAAAGAATGGAAGATGGAAGAATACCATCATCATCATCTTCATCACTCCAGGGATTAGGCAATTGCCCGTTCCGACTTCATAATGCATCAGCCCAACGTCTTCTAGGTCTTCCAACATCACGCCTTCCTCTTGCTTGATAATTTCTTGCTAACAATGGATATCTCTCCTTACTCATTCCATCCATGTGATCAATCCATTGTCTGTAATTCGTGACTTTATCCAATAAAGGCTGTACTTTCAATTCTTCTCTTATATCCTCATTTCTTATTCTATCAAGTCTTGTACATCCTTTTATTTGTCTTAGGAACCGCATCTCTGCCGTCTGTATTCTATCCTTCTGTCTTTTCACTGGAGCCCAAGTTTCACATCCGTACAATATTGTGGGAACCGTCATAACATTATACATTTTTATCTTGGTTTCTTTTCTAATTTTATTTTTGAATGTTCTCTGTATTGTTCCACACACCGTCTGAAATTTATTTATTTTGGAGTCAATATCTCTTTCCACATTGTAGCCAACATCACAGCCCAAATATTTGAAACTAGACACCTGTTCTATACTTTGATTTTCTAAAATAATTTTGGTTCTCACTGGATCTCTTCCTCTAAAAGCCATGGTCTTCGTTTTCCTTACAGAAATCTTTAGATCGTATAATTTACATATTTCATTTAATGCATGCATTAAAACGATTAATACATGACATAATAGGAGTAAGAAGGAGAGGAAGACCTAGAAAGAGGATGTGGAACAAGATTTGAGATGGATGGGAGTAAGAGGAAGGAAAGGTTAAGTACAGGATCTAGATGAATGGAAGAGAATTGTGAAGGAGGCTAAAACTCACAACGGGTTGTTGTGCCAAATAGGAAGGAAGGAATAAAACCATTGTTTGGTAGCTGTGTGGTGCAAGTGGTTAGACGTTTACATCTCACCGCTTGGGGTCTGATTTCGAGTCTCGGTCACTGCATGTGGGTTTCGTGGTGAACGAAACTGAGCTGCGGCAGGTTTTTCTCGTGGTTTCTCCCGTTTTCCCCTGCCACAAATTTCATTCCACCATTTCTCCATGCTCATCCATTTCGTTTCATTTAGTTCATCCATCCCTGTGACGGTGCATCAGGCGTGGCGTAGGGCCTATATGTTTATAAATCATATTATGGATCCGTAGAAATGAACTTCCTTAGAAGAACAGAAGGCTGCACAAGATTGGATCGAATAAGGAATGAAGATATAAGAACAGAGTTAAATAAGTTAAGTTATATATCCATTGGATGAGAAAATCAGAGAATATAGAGATAAATGGTTTACACATGTGGAAACAATGAATGTATCAAGATTACCAAGAGCAGCATTCAACTACAAGCCAAGAGGTTCAAGCAATGTAGAAAGGCTAGTGAAAAGATGGACAGAACAACTGTGAGGCGGAACAGGCAATTTGCCTAGCCCGTGAAGTGAAGAAGAAGATAATGGATCCTTAGATTTTCATTGTAGGCCTACTTATAAAGTTTTATTATTAAAAGACGTAGAATTTGAATTGGAATATACATATGTATATAAATTGTAACCTTAATTGATTGCATTAAGATCTTGACGTTCACAGACATCTATAAATTTAGGGCTTCGATCCTACCCTGAGTTTTACACAAGTTTAGGATACTATTATATTCATTATGTCTGTAGAATCCACTATTTTTAATACTCCTTTACATGTGATTTTTATAGCATACTAGCTAATACCCGGCAAACGCTGCTACGCCTAAATAAATGAAAATTAACGTGCTTTTATGTTTAGTTGAATAAGTAAAAGGAAAAATAATTATAAATTTGCATTTTTTAGATACCCCGTGCTGATTACCCGTTGTTGCCCGGGAATCTAGGCCCTACTTATCCCGATCTTCTTGACATAAATGAGCTGAAATACGAAAATTAATGTGTTTTATGTTTAGTTAAATAAGTAAAAGGAAAAATTTATATCGTAATTATTTTTAGATACCCCGTGCTGTTTACCCGGCGTTGTCCGGGAATCTACTCATTCCGGTCTTCTTGGCATAAATGAGCTGAAAGACAAAAATTAATGTACTTCTTACGATTAGTTGAATAAGTAAAATGAAAAATAATTATAAATATATATCGCAATTATTTTAAGATTCCCCGTGCTGATTACCCAGTGTTGCTCGGGAATCTACTTATCTCGATCTTCTTGGTATAAATGAGCTAAAAGACAAAATTCGATATTGTGAGTTATCCGTAAAAGAATACCCACCAAGCGCTGTTACGCTTGCACAGGAATCTACGTAGGCTACTTGTCTCGATCTTCTTGGCATCAATGAAAGACAAAATTGGTTATTGTAAGTTTTACGTAAGAGATAAACATATGCTGTCGCGAACTTTTTTATAGAGGTTTTTGAGATATTCAATTCTGTGTACATTAATTTAGTGTATTTGTTATGGTTTAGGCAGCGTAAGCCATTTAAGCGTCCAAAGATCTACTTTTTTCACGTTTACCACTACCAAAGGGCGATTTTGAAGGGTGTAGGAGTTGAGTATTACAACTCTCTTATAGCCCATGTTCATCCCGGGAATTCCCTGAACATTTTGCAAAAAGCCCCATCACAATCGGATCAACGGTATGACTGCGCATAAAGTACGAACGAACAAACAAACAAACATTCATTTTTGATGTAGTAGGCCTATATTGTAAAATCATTGTGATGAATTAAAATTCTCTAGTGTATGTTATCCTTTTATTAATATTTACTATATTTTATAAACGAAGCTAATCTAATAATAAATTAATCATAATATTATGAATATTGTTTGTCAAGCACAACATTTTAATTTGTGAAATTAATATGTTGAAGGAATTTTACTCCTTCAGCATATTAATTTCTGAAATTATCTTTCTGTACTTGACAAACCTTATTCATAATATTATGATAAATGTATTATTATATTAACTTCCTTTATAATAAATATGAAATTATTGTATTGTCACGGGTCCTCTACAAGTATACAAAGTTTCAAGTCGATCCAATGTTTCTAAGTGGGTGAAAATCACGTTGAAAGATTCCGTTACATTGATACAAAAACACTTTTTTTGATTTTCTGATGATTATGGCCAGGATTTTAGAAAATAAACATGAAATTATTGTATTGTCACGGGTCCTCTACAAGTATACAAAGTTTCAAGTCAATCCGATGATTTTAAGTGGGTGAAAATCGCGTTGAAATATTCCGTTACATAGATAGATAGATACAGGTCAAGCTAATATAAAGCATGCAAAAAAGGATACAAATATTGACAAAATACATAAGAGAATTGTTTTATTAAAACATTAAGCAACAATATTGTATTTCAATTTTTTTTCTCTCATAGTGAATATTTTGTCGTGCTCATGAATGTAAGAAGCGGGGACGGCAATATAATGATCGCTCCGGGCGGCAGAATATCGAAATACTTCTCTGCTCACATATTTAGCGAAGTCGTCCACTCTGCATATTATAAAATAATCAACTGTGTGACTTATGGAACCATTAGGTTGAATACAACATTTAGTAAGTTCCTCCAATGGTCTCTATCCTCAGCCAACTGAATTGAGTTCATATATACGATAATACGGTTCCTTAAGATATAACCGAATATTAGCCTCACATCTACGCTTATTGTTAGCCATTTGAGCTCGTCTAAATATTCTAAACCCATGTCAGTATCCTTTTTCTTCTTCTTAAGTAGCAGTACAATTCGGACCTACGCCTCCTTCAGTCGTCTCTGTCCTTAGATCTTACATTCCAACTTGTAATGTTACATTTCCTAATATCATTGTATTATCGCCTCACTATGATGGTTGTCATCATCATCATCAATGACTCGACAGCCCCATGTGGGCCTTGGCCGCCTTCAGAAGCTTATGCCAGACTTCCTGTTCTGAGCTTCATTCTTCCAGTTTTTATTTTTAAAATTTTAATGTCTTGAATTATACTATCCTCCCATCTTAATTTAGGTCTTCCAACTTTTCTGGCCAATAGAGGTTGCTCATTGTAAATTCTTTTTGAAATCCTTTTGTTGTCCATACGAATAATAAGTCCAGCCCAGGCCAATCTATTAATTTTAACAAAATTCGGAATATCTGGCTGATTGTACAGTTGATATAATTATGATGGTTGCCCGTTTATATAAAAGCGGGAACCGCGCAACAATGCTTGACAATGATTAACATGCGGAATTATTATAGTGGCGGTAGTCGGCATCTTTGTATTTAATTATTTATAACAGCTGCGGGAAACAAAGCGAGCCGCTGGACAACCATCATAGTGAGGCTACAATACATATCATCCCACCATCCGGTTTTAGATTTCCATCTTTGTATTTTACCCTGTGGTTGATTTACAAAAACTTGTCAAGGACCTCTCTCTTCCTCCATTCTATTCACATTACATTTTAACCTCATATCTAATATATAAATATGAATGTTTGTTTGTTTGTTTGTTTGTTTGTTCGTTCGTACTTCATGCGCGGCCATACCGTTGATCCGATTATGATGGGGCTTTTTGCAAAATGTTCAGGAGATTCCCGGGATGAACATAGGCTATAAGATAGTTGTGATACTCAACTCTTACACCCTTAAAAATCGCCCTTTGTAGTGGAAAACTTAAAAAAGTAGCTCTTTGGACGCTTAAATGGCTTACGCTGCCTAAACCATAACAAATACACAAAATTAATGTACACAAAATTGAATATCTCAAAACGCTCTAAAAAATTCCGCGACAGCATATGATTATCTCTTACGGATAACCCACAATAACTATTCTTGTTTTTCATTGATGCCAAGAAGATCGAGACAAGTACATAGATTCCTGTGCAAGCATAGCAGCACATGACTGGTAATCTTTTACGGATAACTCAGAATAACGAATTTTGCCTTTTAGCTCATTTATGCCAAGAAGATCGAGATAAGTAGATTCCCGGGCAACACCGGGTAATCAGTACGGAGAATCTTAAAATAATTAAGATATACATTTATAATTAGTTTTCATCTTACTTATTCAACTAATCATAAGAAGTACATTAATTTTTGTCTTTCAGCTCATTTATGTCAAGAAGATCGGGATAAGAAGTTCCCGGGCAATCAGCACGAGGTATCAAAAAAATATAAATTTATAGTTATTTTTCCCTTTACTTATTCAAATAAACATAAAGGCAAATTAATTTTCATTTATTTACCCGTAGCAGCGCACGCCGGGCATTAGCTAGTTTATATATAAATACTACTCTATATAAATTCTTATCCAGCTGCTTCAGTTCATTGTTAGACCTTACTATTCACGCATTGTTAACTTTGACTGATTCCAGTATCTTTCTCAAAATTTTCCATTAAAAAACGTCCAGCCGCTTACTAATGTCTGCATATAGGACCCATGTTTCTGCTCCATAGGTCAACATGAACGGGACTTGAAAATATTTGTGTGTTCTTTATGTAGTATTTTTGTGTACCAGCTGGTTCCTCAATTAGGACAATAGGTCAATAATAGGACGATATCAATTACGGAGTTTATCATTATGAATAGAGCGCGGAACTTTATGAAATTTAATGTTTTAAACTATAAGTCGGAGAGCATTGCGACAAAGTATCTTCACGTTTTATGAAGTGTAGAATTGAATGGGACCAAAAAAAAATTCACATTTCATAATATTTTGACAAACAGTTCATATTTTAGCAAATATTTCATATTGCTTCATATTTTCAACATTTAAAAAAAAATATATTTTTTTTTTCCAATAACACTTCTAGGAATTTGTTAAAAATATTTTTTGAAGTGACTACCTCTGTAAGTTTTTTACATTGTAAATCGTAGACAAGTGGAAATTCTCCAGAATTCCTTTCTGGACAAAACAAATACCGTTAACCGGCAATAACAACAAGATGAGTCAAGAGATGGATGGGGTTTATCCGTAACTTGACCCGCTGGAACGAGAACATGATGAACTGATGACAGATTGATAAGTTTAAGGACAATAGTAGATTAGTGACCACCCACTCTTACCTAGGCAATTCTTCACTTTGCTTGTGTACAAACATACTTCTTGTTGCTACTAGTGAAAAACAAGATGCCAAAAACTGGAGTTCGTGATTGGATTTCAGCATTTAAATGCTACACCACGGATGGTAAAATAGTGTTTTGCACTTACTGTAGCAAAGAGGTATGTTCATTTTATATTTGAAATATATTTAAAATAACTAAATAATATTCTTTCTTAGCCTACATTTTATAAATTGCAATCTCTTGTGTCAAAATTAAATTGTTCCTATAACTCGATTTTTATAGGTATCAGCAAATACCAAAAATAAAAAACCACAACTCAATTATAATTAAATTTAATGTTATTGTTACATGTACATATATTGAAACTCAGTATATTTATGCAATGTAAATAGCTACCATACCAAACTGTATATAGTCTCAATTTTGTCAGTCCTATATTTCATGGAAAGCTTTCTGTTTTGGTTATGTATTGTTTCTTGGATTTCATAATTAAATATAATTGAATAAATAATTAATTCTTTTTTATATACGTATATCAATACCAACAACTAATTAAGGTTATTGCTACATATACAATTACTGGAAGATAAATTATATTTGAAATGTTAAATTAATAATAAAAGCAATTACTGGACTTTGATATCTTTATGCAATGAGAAGAGTAATCATGCCAAATTGTACCTAATTTAAATTTTAGTGCTATATTTCATGCAAGTATGTTTGTTTTGGTTGCTATGTTTTGTTCCTTGGATTTTGAAATTCATAATTAAATATCAATGGATAAATTAATGGATTGTTGGATTGTGTTATATATATATATATATATTATATATATATATATATATATATATATATCCAGTAGACATGATCTATTTATTAACAATGTTTCAAATCGTAAGCATGATCTTTCTACGGGCATGGAATTAATGAAAAGCTAATTAAAATAAGAAATATAGTGAATATCTTGAATTTTTGAACCACAAATAAGGTCTACTTGTCTCATTTACATGCTGTTGGATCCTATATATTATACCGAATGTATGTATATGAAAATATATGTAATAACGTTAATAAATAATAGCTTCATAATATTTTCGTGTTACAATTTTCATATTTTTCATATTTTCTTATTTTGATTTCATATTTTGGTAAAATTTTCTTCATATAAATCCTCGCTCTAATTATGAAACTTCCTCCATTTTGATCCTTTATACAATGGAATGCACATTTAAACTAAATGAGCTAACTCACGGGCACTATCGAACCCGTAGTTTGATGGCCACGCGGACATAAGCCCCATACATTCCTATCCTGAGCATAATGTTTTCCAATAATGCCCCGTATATGTAATTTACTTCCCTCAAATCATCGTTAATATTATTCCTCGGCCTCATTCTTGCCATTCATATTGGTTGCTTTCCCCCTGGTTTTCGTACAAGGCGTTTCCAAGACTATTTCATTCCCCATTCATGCCACATGTCTTGCCAATCGTAGTCTACGAGACTGAACTGATCTTATTACATCTGTCTTCCTATAAATATCGTGTAGCTCGTTATGTAGTCCATTCATCTGTTTCTCTCTCTTTGTGCCAATTTTACCCTAAGAACTTTATTGTCATGTATTCGTAGTTTTTTCTCCTCCCTTAAAGTAAGAGTCCATATTTTGCATTCATATAACTGGGAGAATAACGGTTTTACTTGATTTCAGTTTAATATTAGTGTTCATGCAATACATAAACCCAATAGCATGGATTTCCAGAATTGAGGCTATGTTTAATGTCTTTCTACGTCTAATTCCATTTTGTAATTATTGTTCCTAGATATTTGACCTTGTAGCTTAGTTTTCTTTCCATACTGTAAAATACCATGTTTTGTAGGCTACCTATAAATAGCAGACAAGATTATAATTTTCTAGAACGGTTTGAAACTATTTAAAATGTTAGTTTTTAGATTTTTTGACAAAAGTCGAGAAGACAGAAATATAAACGAAGTTCCTACTTTGTCGGTATTTAATTTCTTCAAATATATGATTTTGATAGGCCTATGTTATCTGTTATTTAGTACAAAGCTGTGGTCTAGTGGTATCGTCATTGCCTCAGACGAAGGGGGCTCGATCTCAGGTCGGGACAAGTTTCCTGGGTAATTTTTTGTCGGTATTTTTTTCCCACCTGCCAGATAGATGTCAGAAAACTAAGGAATAAAAAAATCTACGAATAATACCTGACCATCAAAATCATCCACATCACATTTGCCTTATTTAGTGTGCATGTATGAGCGAATGTTGTCATAACTTAAATGTTCGTGCTGTCTCGGAAGTGGCCCTGGTATTGAGGCGATTGCTCATCTGGGAAGGCTCCTCCTGCCCTTCTGTGATCATAACAAGTATGGGTGATACCCTGTGTTTTTTTGTAATAGGAGGATGTCGTGAGCACGTAAAAATAGTCACAAATGAAGTGATTAAATCAAGGAAAAACTAACTTACTGTCTCTATCGAACCCGTAGGTTCATGGCCGTGTGGACATAAGCTCTCCATATATCCCTATCCTGAGCTAATGTTTTCCAATCATCCTCTGTATAATCTACTTCCCTCAATTTATGGTTAATGTTATTCTTCCACCTCACTATTGGTCTACCAACTGGTTGCTTTCCCTCTGGTTTTCCTACAAGAAGCTTCCATGCATCTCTTTCATTCCCCATTCATGCCACATGTCCTGCCCATCACATTATTCGAGGCTTGCCTGTTCTTATTATAGTATTTGACTTCCTATATTGACCAAGTAGCTCACGGTTATGTAGCCTTTTCCATTTACCTGTCTATTCATCTCTGTTTGGTCCAACATTTTTCCTGAAAAGAAAGGAAATGTATTATTTAATAATTACGATACCAAATGTTTAATTTCAAATCACTTTGTAGAATTTATATCTACCGTACTGAACCCTCTAAGCCGGTAAAGCAAAGAGAGGGAATAATATGACCTATAAATTGAGAGAGATTGAAGAGGGTGAAAGTCCAACATTTTTCCTGAAAAGAAAGGAAATGTATTATTTAATAATTACGATACCAAATGTTTAATTTCAAATCACTTTGTAGAATTTATATCTACCGTGCTGAACCCTCTAAGCCGGTAAAGCAAAGAGAGGGAATAATATGACCTATAAATTGAGAGAGAGATTGAAGAGGGTGAAAGTGATTGCTAGCCGACATTCAATTTTAATGCAGATCGGAACTGGGTTTATTTACTGGCGTTACGGTACTGTTAGCATCGTTATGATCGATAAACACACACTACAGACAATGTCCTTCATGCAGACGTTTGTGTAAAACTGCGAAGGCCAACTATATTGTACTCCATTCCTTTCTTATTAATTCATCTCTCATTGCTAATAATTATCCACAGCAGACTTTGCCGAGCGAGGTAGCTTCACTCACATTATATAATGTATAATCCACACGTATACCGCTATTCGATTTCACCGTTTATACGATATCGTATATTCAATTTGTCATGGCTTTTTTCTTTTGTTCTTTCATTACTCCCCTTTTTCTGTCGGCCTTGATGGACTATACTAATTCCGAGCTAAGTTCTAGTTGTAATGTAAACAATGCAGACGTATGACTGTATTTTCATTGGTCAAATTTTATCTTTGAGCATGTAAAAAGATGTAGTTCCCCTCTCACACTGGAAGTTCAGAAAATACATAATAAAAATACGTATTATCTATCATATATATATATATATATATATATATACACATAAAGTTATATAGAACAATCTTCATGATCATCAGCATCAAGGATTAGTCCTTAAGATCTGTTCCGATCTCGTGTTAGAATTGATCTGTTCATCTTTTACTGGATCTTCCTACATTTCTTCGTCCTAGTAGTTTGTAATGAAGAATCTGTTTCGGAATTCTGTTGTTATCCATTCTATTAATGTCCATCCATTCATCTCTGTATTGTGAAATTCTATGTAATAGTTTGAATATATTTAGTTCTCTTTGTAAATTTTCATTTCTTTTTCTATCTGTTATTGTAGAGCCAGCCACACTCCTCAAAAACCTCATTTCTGAAGTTTCTATTCTTCGTTCTTAAAATATATAATTACTATTTTAATAGATTAAATACAAATTGTTTAATTCTTGTTCATGAGCATTGCAGAATACATCACATATACAAATATCTTAATAACAAGAAGGAATAAACAATATTTAACAGTAATCTTTACATTAAAAACTGAAAGAGCAATGATTCATGTATTATTAATAAAAACAAAACACTATTTCAGGTAACAAATCAGAAAGTTTAGATGCACATTTATAGAGCAGCTTCCGTCGTTTAAAATAACTTGATTTACTGTGAACGGAGAGACGAAATTAATAGAAGAATCTACCAATCAATGCAATTTAAGGATAAATTTCCAGAAATTCGAACTTAAAATATGTAAAACATATATTTATCAAACATGAATATCAAATAGTTAACTATTGGTCTTTGAAACAAAAATGTTACGAAGAATAATTTTGGTTGCACAAAAATGCAGACTAAACTTGCGAAGAATCGAAGCCGAGAGCGATGTTGATAAAACAAATAAAAAAATAAATAAATAAAATACTAAGTCGCATCAAAGCATGAAGATTAGTTTAATTTGGACATGTAATTCGTATAAGGGGCAGTAAATTAATCAGGAAAATATACAACTGAGACTTTAAAGAACTACATAAATTGGCAGACCCTAAATATGGATGAATCGTTGAGTTACTTAAAGGCATAAAGGTGCTGGGAGTTCATAGTTGAAAAGAGTGTACACAAGATCGGAACAGATTGAATGTAGTATTATCGAGAAGACCTAAACTTTAATGAAGTTGCAGTGTTTAAAGAAGTATACTTTTGTAAATAAACAATAAAGCTTTAGAAAAATCGGAAAAAGAAGTCAAAATTAGGATATGTAATGAAAATATTTGAAGCAATAGATAAATGAGTACATTGAGAAATAAGTCGTTTAATTAAATAAAAATAAACTTCCAAGTTTTATGGGATTTTCATATTTATTAAAATATAAATTAGTTACAGCTGTTTCCGTACTTTATACCTTCCTCAGACATGATAACAAATTAATGAATTTTGTTATTATAGTACACCATCATCATCATACATGCAAGTATTAGGCCGTGTGGCCTGTTACGGTCTCAAAGAAGAATTTTCCATCCAGCGCTTTTTTGGACGTCCCAGCGATCTTTTGCCTTGGGGGCAGTAACGAAGTATGGCTTTTGGAATTCTATGAGACAGCATTCGTTGAAGATGGGCTTTCCACTTGTTCTGGTAGTTTTGTATATGGCGAAGAATGGGTTCTACATCCAACTCTTCCATAATTTCCTCATTTCTTTTATGGTCCCACTTTGTGTAGCCTGCTGTTATTCGGCTTTCATATCTTCGTATTGTCCATGCTTCACTACCATATCTTAATACCGGTCTTGCGAGAACCTTATAAAGCCGTATCTTGTGTTCTTCTGTACTAAAGATGGTTTCATTATACTTTTAATTATCCCCGTTGTTTTTGTAAAATTTGTGATTTTCTTTGATATATCAGCTTCATCTTGAAATGTTAAATTAAATTAAATTATACAAGGGATGGTGACGTGCATTTCATCACCTCTCCTATCCAAATCTCATCCTCAACCTGCTCGTGGTGCAACCTGCTATTACAAATGAGGCTCTGAGGACCGAGTACTGGCGGTATAACCACATCACCTTAATGTAGAGGAAATGCTACATTAGTGGGAACCCCACAATAATACCCCTCTGGGCCAGCAACCCATTGGGCGAAAAAAATTTACATTTGCTTTCAAGTCTCAAACCAAGCCTCGGATGAATCAGAATTATAGTACATAACAACTGTAACTATGCAATAATTTTATTTTATTTATTTATTTATTTTATTTTATTTTTTTACAATCTCTATTATAAATTTAAAAGAGGCGATTCATTCAAATCTTGTTGGGAATTTAACAGCTTATTACCACTTTTCAATTTATTTATCTCTACAACTTCTAAAAGGTCCAACTTCTTTCCTTTGTCACAAACATGTAAATTTTTAAAATTTGTTTGAAAACAATGATCATATTGGAGTAAGTGGTTAGTATACTTTGAATTATCTAAATTTCTGTTATGTGCTCTCAAAGTTCCTTTATACGAGAAATAAAAGGTCTGCCAGATTGTCCTACATAGACATTGTCACATGTGCCACACTTCAATTTATATACACCTGATAATTCTTCCTTTTTTACTTTGGTTTTTTAGAATATTTTGTAAAGTTTTATTAGTTTTAAATGCCACATTAATGTTCAACTTTTTTAAGTATTTAGATATTTTATCGGAAAGTGGACCTATGTTGACATTATGACATATTTATTTATGTTTTTCTGGGGTAACGGAAAAAACTGCGTTAAATACTTTCTTGTAGTGAATTTTCTTAATTAAATTGCCTATAATTTTAGGTTCATAATTATTATTGATAGCTAATTGTTTAATAATATTCAGTTCATTATTATATTCCAAGGGCGAAAGAGGGATATTTAAAAGTATATGAATGCAACTATTAAAGGCTGCTATCTTATGAGTAGGCCTATATGGGTGAAGAGTAGGCCTATATGGATAGTTGTTTGTTCTTTTACAGACATCCACAGTTGGTTAAACACTCGCGATTTAAAAATAGCAAACTTCTCTTACTTTAAATGTATTTTGACGTTGAAAAGTACATACATCATATTGTGAGAGCTTTTCATTATTAGGAATGAAATAAGCAATACTTCTCCAAAAATAACTCTTGGCAAGACTTCTGCAGTCCCGTCTATATGTCTAGTCATCTACGTGAGTTGTATATTAAAATTCATATACACCAGTCATCCACCTCTTCATTATTTTATAAGCTTTGATTTGTTTATGTAGGCTACAATAAAACTGCAATAAATGTTTTTATGTAGCGCATATATATATATATATATATATATATATATATATATATATATATGGACAGATTTGAGAGTCCACAGCTATGGTCTCGGGGTAGCGTCGTTGCCTCTTTCGCAGAGAGCCCACGTTCAATTCCCGGTAGGGACAAGTTTCCTGGGTGATGGTGTTTTTCGGTTTCTTTTATCACCTATAAGACAAATGCCAAACGGTCCCTGAACTTCAACTGGTCATCAAATTTAAGAAGGTAAAGTGATCCCACTGCAGGTTATACGACCCTTGGGGTAGTAGGAGGTTAATGCTCCCACTTTTTCTAGACAATCGACACTTGATGTCAGCCGGGTTGTCAGCCCTGCGTGACGGTCGTCTTTACCCCCAGAACAAGTACCCATTTCCGTTAGAGGCTGAGTCGACCCCAGAGTCATGGTGCCACCAGAAGGTTTGGGTCAGTTTAAAAATCCTGACCCCATCGGGACTCGAACCCTCAACCTTCCGGCGTGCCCCATATCATAATATTTGGCATATTTAATTTAAATGTGTGAGTGAATGGTGTGTTTCGTTATATTGTGTCTCGGAGGGAGCCCTGGATTGAGCTGATCACTTATTCAGGAAGGTTCTCCATGTTCTTGTGTGATCAAAATGTTGGCGAGTGATCCAAAGTTTAAAATCCCTCTCCCGACAGCTCGTGCCCCTCTAAGACTTGGGCGATCTGGGGCACGTAAAAGTAGACCCTACCTATGAAATTAGATGTTAAAGAAAGAAGAAAGATTTCAGGAGTTTTTACTATGAATATAGCATGACTCTAGCAAAACTAATTACAACTTTCACATGCATTTTTTTTATCTTTTGTGTGAAAGTTGGAACTACATTTTTATATTTATTTTTTACAGACAGCATTAGTGGCGATGAATCAGCTTTTCTTTTAATGCATTAACGTTAACATTATGCATTTTGGAGATATACGGAGTAGCTATACTCAGTTCTCTATATAAATCCAAAACAATAAAATTACGTTGGACGCAACAAACAGAATGGCACGCAATAGATTGCCTAGATTACTTAATAATTAGTAGAGATCCTTCGTAAACACGATATGAGCGCGTGGTTGATGCGATCGTTGTGCATGACGTCAAGAGAGAAGGGAGTTAAGAATAATTTTCTGTACCCTCTGGTTACAGCAACATTGGTGAACTGTTTCGTTTAGTATCCAGTGCAGTAGATTGTAAACGAGTCGCTTTCTAACCTATATCATAGTTAGGGTCTTCATCTTCCCGGCCGCGGTGGACTAGTGGTTATGCTCCTTGCCTCTGGTCCCGAGTGTCCGCAGGTTCAAATCGGCCGGGGTCGAACAGTAAAGTCTCATAGTCTGCAATTGTAGTGGCATTTTTAGAATGGAAACATCCAAGGAGCAAGTCCTCCGGGAAGAACTTTTAATCCGTGGGTCACTAGTCTGAACATTGAAATTTCTTGTAGGAAAACAGAGGGAAAGTACCCAGTAGTTAGGCCAAGAAAGAGGTGGAAGAATAACGTTAACCATAATTTGAGGGAAGTATATTATACAGGGGAAGATTGGAAAACATTAGCTCAAATTAGACATGCATGAAGAGCTTTTTCCGTGCGGTCATAAACCTCCGGATTCGGTAGTGCCTTTGAGTTAGTTATTTTAAACTGTGATTGAGAAGTCTGAAATATTATTGTTTTATTCGCCTTCCTTGATTGTTTTTTTTATATTTTTTAAATTTATTTTTTAAGTTACACCAATCACCGAAATAAAACCATTAATTTTAAATATCTATACATAAATAGGCAAAGACAAAACAGCTAAGTAGACCTATCTTTTTCTCCTCTGTTTGTCAACATATTTTATTTTGGAAACAGTTTTTTCCCTACCTTCGACACAAAACAAAATGCCGTTTTCTCCTCTGTTGTCGATTTTTTTTAGTATTATCAATAAAAACATTCCGGAAACAGTTTTTTTCCCCCATACCTTCGATATAGAGTCGAAGCCTATATTTAGAAGTCTCTATTCGTCAAACTTCACGCTCCTTACGTCTACAATCTACAATATTTGTACATACTCAATACAGATCTGTTACATATCTTTTTATATTATATTATATTTCATACACAACAAAAGAAACGGAAAGAAGAAGAAATGTCAAGAACAAAACAAAAGAGAAAATGTAGTCCATCAAATGAATTTCAAAGCAAAATGATACTAATCTTAATGTGTCAGTTATTTATTTCCAATAGACATATATGATAATAAAAAATCCAATACAACTAAGTAACTAACTAACTCACTGGCTCTATCGTACCCGTAAGTTCATGACCGCTAGAACATAAGCTCTCCATACATCCCTATCCTAAGCTAATGTTTTCCAATCATCCCCTGTATAATCTACTTCCCTCAAATCATGGATAATGTTATTTTCCCACCTAATTCTTGATCTACCAACTGGGTGTTTTTCCCCTGGTTTTCCTACAAGAAGCTTCCATGCACCTCTTTCATCCCCCATACGTTCCACATGTCCTGCCCATCGCAGTTTACGAGACTTAACTGTTCTTATTATATCTGGCTTCCCATACTTATCATTTGTATGGTACAATGTCAAATAAAATAAAATTTAAAACTAACAATGTCTAATACAATTTAAAACTAGCAATGTCTAATACAGCGGTTCCCAACCTTTTTTAGACTCGCGAACCCCTTTCACGACCGCTGACTTTTAAATATACATACAGTAGACATGCATAACATTCAATTCCAAGCAAAAAGTTTAATAACCTTAAATTAACTTGACCCTTAACGGTTAAAACCTAAAGTTACTCTAGTTACGACTTAAAAGTTACACAACATGTAGGCCTAATTGCAGCGAAATCAAATGCATCCCTAACGTTGTTACATAACTGTAAATCAGGCATTTCCGGTAAATATTAATTCATTAATTAAATAAAAATAAAAATTAGTTTTGGTTTTCATATTTATTAAGATATAATTCAGTGGCAGCTGTTTCGGTACACTGTACCTTCTTTAGACATGTTAACAAATTATGAATAGTACATATCAACTGATCTAAGCAACAATACAACAATAATTTATTTAAATTTTTTAATTTAACAAAGGCGATTCATTCAAATCAAGTTGAGAATTTAACAGTTTATTACTACTTTTCAATTTATTTATTTATTCCTACAGCCTCCAAAAGATCCAACTTCTTTACCCTTATCACAAACATGTAAAATTTCAAAATTTGGATCGAAACAATGATTAAATTGGAATAGGTGGTTAGCATATTTTTTGTTGTGAAAATAATGTGATAAATTCCCGATGTTACACATATGCATTATAGAGTTAATTTAATTTTAAAATAATATAATATAATAATAATATTAATTATTATTATTATTATTATTATATTACAATGCTGCAGAAATGAAGGAAACAATAATAGACCTAACCTCGAAACCCGCCATTACGGAAAAGTTTTGGCGAACCACCTAGGTATTCACGAACCACAGGTTGGGAAACGATGGTCTAATATAATATAAAGAGAGAAAATAATTGCGGTGATGTGTTAATAGTGGTCGAATTTCGACCAATGGGTGAACACTAATTATACTAAACGCAGAAAACTGCATATTTATATTACAGATTGCAAAAATGTCTAAGTGGTTTTGAGAAAAAATGCATTTTTCAATTATTTGGAGACTTCAAAAATTAAATTTAAAACTTTGTTTGCAAATGTTACTTCATGTACCTGTAGTTAGCTTTTAGCTTAAATTAATATGTAGACTATGTTAAAAACCTCTGGCAGGAGAACATTAGTATTTCATGTATAGTTTACAGCATTCATTAGTGGAATGTATAATTATGGTTCACGCAGTTTTATTATTCATGTATGTGTGTAATTTATGCAAGAATTCAGAGCATTATAACCACGTTAATAATAGCTGCAATACATGTTGATTGAAGTGATTAATTTTAGATGCGATGCTTGCATGCGTCCCAAATGAAAGAATAAAAAGAAGTCTATCACGTAGGAGCTGCGTAAACTAAACTAATTTCTGAGCAAGTCATATTTAAAGGTTCAATTTTGCTGGTTTAATTAACATGTATTTCTTTCGTTAATTTAAACGTGTGTATCTGGTTTCCTTGCGAGCAAACATAAATTGAATCCGCTAGAGCAATTTTCAATTGTTGGGTTCCAGGTAAACTTCCACTCCTAATGGCCCTTTTACTGATTTAAATAATATGCCTTTCGTTTGACTATTTAACTCATGTTGCATATCGAAGTCAGTAACCAATCCCGCTTCAATGAATTTTGTTTTACAGCCAATGGTAGTCGTGTTTCATCTCGCTCATTATTGGTTTCTCTTTTCTGATAAAGAAAGCTCCGTTTTTTTATATTCATAACAGGTCAGAGCATTATTTTGCAGTGACTGACTCTCCAACAATTACATTGAATGTACAAAATAACAGATTCCTTCAAACTACACATTTGGTAATTGTGTTTTCTATCTATCTTCGGGTTTTTACAGCTGCTGCCGTCTTCCGGTGCCAAACCTCCAAAGCCTACGATCTTGGACATCTTTGATTTGTTTGGTCTTCTATCATTGTGTATTTTTTTTTCTAATGTATGGGGAGCTGGCCCACAACATAAACCCCCAACCTGGAGGACAATAATTGTGTTTTTAAATAATGATTTTACTGAGCTGTTTACTATAAAAATAAATTAATAACCTATAATGTTGGTCGTAATATACAATTTGATGTGTTTCATTTTTTATCCACTATGGTGCATTTTTACAATATTGCGATCCTATTTGAAAATAAATAATATGATCAAATTGCAGTGAATGAACAAATGAAACATAACCAAACATTTCTGATTTGTTTTCAAATAATATAGGCCTATATCGTCACTTAAGAAACAATACCGCGTAACTAACAAAATGAACATTTTACACGAGAAACAAAAAACTGTTTACTTTTCCCCTTAGTACCTATGCATTGAAACCATTGTATCTATAGGTTTAGCAAGGTCATGGTACAAAATTGCATCCCAATCTATGTTAGAACTGAGCGCAATTCTTCCGTGATGCTAACAGTATAAAAATGTCAATTTCACCAAAAGTGTCAGTTACGCGGTATTGTTTCTTAAGCGACGATATATAACTATTTTAAATATATAATATTTTAAAATACCGGTAATTATATTTAAATAATGATTTTGACTCGTGAATTTATTGATGATTTGGAAATCATTCGTGACATTTCTTATGATAATTTAATCGTAGGAGATTCTATGCCGCCATGCCATCTCCATAAATTCAAATAAAAAAAAGGACAAAACAAATAATTTTACAGTATGTGAATAATTACCTGTGAGAAATATATGTGATTTTTTTCAAAAATGTGAGAAATGCCTTAAATTAAAGTAAGAAGTTGAGCTCTAAATAACATAAGCTTGCTATATGTATTAGTCATTACTCAGACAGTGTAGCCAACTTATCACAAAAACCCGCTACAAGCAAGTGTACGCTAAAATAATCTGGTGTACTAACTCGACCATCTTCTCACCCCTACTTGCCCAAGCTAACACTAACCATTTTCTCACCATAACTTTCCCGTTAATATAGATGGACTCCCGGATAGAAACCTCCTTGTATATGAGTAAACGTGTTGGCAATTAGCTCTAGCGGGAACCTGTGTCAACACATTGACCAACGTGACGCTAGCAGTCACTTGTTCTCCGATCGAATATTCACAGGTGGCATGGAGGCATAGAATAGCCAAATTGCACAGCAAAGTTCCATTGCAAGAAAATACAAATTATTATGGTCTCTAGAGCATTGAAAATGTAACTAAAATGTCAGCTTTCAGGTTAATCTCTACTCTCAATAATCTGATTTTTCTGATCAAAACACTCTTTCTTAGGTAACTTTTTTATTCAAATGTTATATGTTGAAATTCGTTGCGAAAAAATAAATATGGTCGCTACTAGAGCCATTTTTAAATTTCCGCTTTAGGTAAACATCCACGCTTCATGATCCGATTTCGTTGACTTAGGAGATTACTTTTCTCGTTTTATTTTAATGGCGAGTTTTGTTGCGAAAAAATAATTGCGGCTGATATAAAGAGTTTTAAATTTTAATTTCAGGTTAACCTCAATCAATGCCTTAATTTGAAGGAACCAATAAATGCGACCAATATTGGGAAACGAGATGCAGAATGGGATATTAGCCTAAGTCAATATTTTAAATTATTCTTATGTATATTGATTTGTATTTTCTCATTGACTTTGAGGATTTTTGATAAATGATGGTTATCAATATATCAGCCATTATATATTCTGTTTCTATAGTGTTCTGCCCTAGGGCAGGTCCTTCACTGCCTGCAATTATAGAATTTTCATGCTATGCTTTGCAACTTCTTCTTCTTCTTCACTTCACGGGCTAGGCAAAATGCCTGTTCCGCCTTACAGTTGTTCTGTCCATCTTTTCACTGGTCTTCCTACATTTCTTGAACCTCTTGGCTTGTACGGAGGGTTGTTCACGATTCCTGGGGACAAGTTTGCATCACTAACCTGCTTATGAAAACCCGTGTCTCCACCAGCGGTTGTGTTCGATTGGATAGCCTTGGACCCTACTATCGCTCTGCAACGGAGCTTGTACGGATGGTTGTTCACGATTCCTGGGGACACGTTTGCATCACTAACCTGCTTATGAAAACCCGTGTCTCCATCAGCAGTTGTGTTCGATTGGATGGCCTTGGACCCTAGCTACCGTTCTGCAACGGAGTTTCCACTGCAGAAGTGCTTTACGAAGAACAGCGATATCGATTTTGGACCACTCCTCCTTGCAGGCTTTCCATAGACCTTCAATAGAGCGTGGTCTCCTACTTCCAAGCACTCTTTTTAGGAGACCAAACGCACAAAAATCCATGTTCTCAGCATCGGGGGACTTGACAGGTATTTCACTGAAGGGCACTGCATGTATTCCAGTTGTCTGCTCCGGCGCATCGTGTAGCAGCAGAGGTGTGGCTTGAAGCTTTATCCTGATGGATCCAGACGTTGTTCACTTCTCTACCATGGAGGGAAGGTATCTCAGACGTATAAATTGGTGACAGGACATTCCTTTGGTAGTAGGCAGAGTTAACTTTAGCTTTTTTCTACCCTGCGGATGATTAACTTGCCATTGTAGCAAAATCCTGAAATTATCATGAAGCCGCGTGAAAAACTTTCCCTGCAGTCGGTATACCACTTTTCAAAATTTGTTTTCGCCTCTTGGATAGTAAAAATTGCTCTTGGCTTATTTGTATCATTCAGGTATACATATGCCTCATCTAAAGTCACTATAAACTTCCATTTATCACCCGCAAGATGGCGTTCATAGAGCTTTCTACTGTCGGTGCGCCTTTCTGTAATGTGTCTCGCTAGGAGCTTGTGAACCCAGCTTTATTGTCGCTTTTATAAGTTTAAATTTTTGTTTATTATGTTGTTTACGGTTGCTAGAGAGATGCCCAACTTCACTGCTATTGCCCGTTGGGTGGCTGGATTGTTTCCTATCACAAGGGCTTTAACCTTCCAGACCACCTCAGGGGTGCGGCTTGTAGCAGGCTTAGGGTGTGCTTGTTTTCTCACCTTAGGAATCAATCCCATGCGAGTTTTACCTTTTTTGTTAAGAATTGAGTAAATCCCATTCCTGGATATATTGAAACCACGCTTCTTGCACTTTCGATGATAATAGCATAGCTGTAATTAGCGTCGGAAAGGGCTGTTACGTATCCCTCCCAGAAAGGATCGATTTTTCTTGGCATACTAACGAGCAAACCAGATCCGACACTGTGGCAGGTAGCACTCGACTGAATGAACATGTGCTGTTGTTGGCAGCATCTCTGCGTAAATAGTAGTGACGTCACCACCTTTCGAACATGTCCCCAGGAATCGTGAACAATCCTCCGTAGTTAAATGCTGCTTTTGGTAATCTTGTTACGTTCATTCTTTTTACATGTCTAAACCATTTTCTCTATATTCTTTGATTTTATCTTTCAGCGGATATACATTTAACTCTGTTCTTATATCTTCATTCTTTATCCGCATTCTTGTGCAGCCTTTTGTTCTTCTAAGGAAGTTCATTTCTAAGATTTGTATTCTACTTTGTAATTTTTTGGTCATTACCCAAGTTCACTCCCATTAAGTAATGCAGGAACTGCCAATGTTTTATAAAACTTCAATCTAGTATAATTTCTTGTTTTGTTATTTGATGTTCTATGTATCATTTGAAATCTTGACATTTTCACATTTACGTCTATTTCAGTTTTTGTGTTTATAGTAAAATTACAACCCAAATAATTAAAATTTGTTACTTGTTCCAGAGGTTTGTTGTCTATTATGATTTTTGATCTTATATGTTCATTTTCCCAAAATGCCATTATTTTTGTTTTTTCCTTTGATATTTTTAAAATTGTATTCTTGGCATAACTGATTTAATTAATGTAGAGAGTACTGCAAATTATTTTCATTTTCTTGAATAATATCCACATCGTCAGCATACATTAAAACATTTAATACTTTATAACGGTCCACTCTTATGCCTACATTAACATTACTTTTCCACTTTTGGATGATGTCATTAATATACAAATTAAAAAGGGTAGGTGATAAACTACACCCTTGTCTTACGCCTCTACTTTGCAACTTTACTAGGGAATTATAGATGTTGTAGCTTCCGATTGCTTTCCACACCGTGGGGTGATGATGATGATGCCAGATGATATATGGGGACCGTTTGGGCCTCAAAGCTTCCTGACATTTGTCTTACAGGTGAGAAAAAAACCCGAAAAAACCTCATCCAGGAAGCTTGTCCCGACCGGGAATGGAACCCTGGCCCGCCGCTTGACAAGGCAGCACACTACCTCGAGACCACAGCGGTGGACCCTTTAGATATAGATAAATAAAAATATCAAAGAAAATATCGAAACAAAAGCGCTAGTTAAAACATTTCAACTTAAGAAATGAGGGACCTCGTTATTTTCTATGATATTCTAATCTAAAATAATTATTTTCTTTCAATTTATTCTTGAATAAGTTATTAGAGACATCTTTAAAAAGAAAACAACATTAGGTTGAAATATAAATGAATGGTTCATGTAATCGGATATTTTATTACACTAATTGACTTGTTTTATTAAATACGGAGGATATAATTACCAATAAATAATACAACATCATTATTTTATGTGAAAAAAAACCGTCTTAATTGCTTGGCTTTTATGACTGTTATAGATCCTTGCACTTGAATTTTATCTCTCGAGCCTATAACATTGTTTATGACTTTGTCACTCTCTGAAAAAAAGAACGCCGACAGTGGCAATGTGAATCTCACTGGCACATTCCCCTCGCTTCAAAGAGAGAGAGAGAGAGAGAGAGAGAGAGAGAGAGAGAGAGAGAGAGAGAGGAGAAGAAAAATAATATAAAGAGATAGAGAGATAAATAGTATTTAATTTAACGTCTCTCTCATGATCTTAGTAATTAGCGATGGTATTAAAATCTGAGCGTGAAAAGGCCGACAAATGATTAATACTAAGAAACTGAACTGGAAGTAACATCAAATTAAACACTAAAGAATTGTCTCACACACCATAGAAATACATCTATATAATGAAAATGGGAGAAATTAACAACAACGACCCGGAAAATTTTGAAGAAGTGACTGAAACACTTTTCAAAGACCTAGGAAAAATAATTACAAATAGGAATGAAATGCACATAGAAATTAAACATAGGCTCAATTTTGGAAATGCATGAATGCTCTATTATGCATTACAGGGAGTCAAGTCGTCCGAAGTTCTTCTAAAAAAAACTTCAACTGAAAATTTTATTTTATTTAAATAATAACTATTATGAAACTAACTCCTTTAAAAATTAACAAAAAACTAAATAATTCTGTTTTTATTTTCCCCAGTTATAATGGATGTGAAATCATGGACCTCTTTTTTTAAGGGAGGACGACGAGGATTAAGTGTATTTTAGACATAAAGTTATTACAGAAAAATGGCGGACCAAAGAGAAGCCCTGAACAGGGAGACAAATGGAGAAGCAAACTCACAATAAAACAGTGAGCTACAGAAACTTCTGTAGGACACCAGATATCATAAATAACAGTTAAAGTCTTCGTAGATGATTAGGATGGCAGGGACATGGGACACAGACATGGGGAAAGAAAGAAAGCAAGGGGCAGGGAAGCTTATTGTAGGAACCACCAGAGGGAAAAACGCAACGATTGGTAGATCAACAGTGACGTGGGACAATAACACTAACCATAATTTGAGGGAAGTAGATTATGCAGAGGATACTTGGAAAACATTAGCATAGGTTAGGGATGTATGGAGAGCTTACATCCGCGCAGCCATGAACCTCGTTAGTGCCAGTGAGCTAGTTAGATAAACTCTTTTATAAAATGCCATACAATGTCTACGTTTCCGTCAGTGCCCATTACAATTGTACTAATCTAAACCTTACATGAAGCGCACCAGGAAGATTAACACTCAATGAGAACGTCCCCCAAACTTTCAATAAATAATAGTTTTAAAAAACTAAAAGAACGCGCTTTATTAGAAAACTAAAAAATGAAAAATAATTTTAATTTCCAGTACGCTTGGGATAAAATAAAGTGGTCAACAAAAAAAATCATCTCCAACACATATAGAATAAATGTAGAGTTATGAACAAAAAGAAAATAATTTTACCATCAAAAGCGTGGGGTGCTCTATATCAATTAATATATTTGATAATAAACAGATATTGGTACAAGTAAGCTCTCTAAGAAGAAAATGTAAAAATCATAAAAAGCACCCACGCTTTTGATGGTAAAATTATTTTCTTTTTGTTGATAACTCTAATTTTATTCTATATGTGTTGGAGATGATTTTTTTTTGTTGACCACTTTATTTTATCCCAAGCGTACTGGAAATAAAATTATTTTTCATTTTTTAGTTTTCTAATAAAGCGTGTTCTTTTAGTTTTTTAAAACTACTATTTATTTTTTATTTTTTAGTTTTAATATTTTACAGAATAAGATAAAAATGTAAATATCTTTAAATTCGATACTATTGTAGAATGAGCTAAAAGTAATACTCTTCTATAAAAAAAACCCTCCCAGCCGGATTTGAACCAGCGACGTATGAATTACTGAAATTATATAACACTAAGAGATCACTGCTCTACCAACTGAGCTCTTACAATGATTGACTAAAAACTCGACAAGTCCGCAACCTATTATACCAGTTTTCATTTTTTTGATTTTCGGATGATTCTGGCCAGGATTTTAGAAAAAAAATATATAAATTATTGTATTGTCACGTGCTCCTCTACACGTATACAAAGTTTTTCAAGTCGATCCAATGTTTCTAAGTGGGTGAACATCGCGTTGAAAGATTCCGTTACATTGATACAAAAACACTTTTTTTTTTATTTTCTGATGATTATGGCCAGGATTTTAGAAACTAAATATGAAATTATTGTATTGTCACGGGCTCTTTACTGGTATACAAAGTTTCAAGTCTATCCAATGTTTCTAAGTGGGTGAAAATCGCGTTGAAAGATTCCGTTACATTAATACAAAAACACGTTTTTTGATTTTCTGATGATTATGGCCAGGATTTTAGAAAATAAATATGAAATTATTGTATTGTCACGGGTCCTCTACAAGTATACAAAGTTTCAAGTCGATCCAATGATTTTAAGTGGGTGAAAATCGCGTTGAAAGATTCCGTTACATAGATAGATAGATAGATACAGGTCAAGCTAATATAAAGCGTGTAAAAAGGTTGAGAACCACTGCTGTTTAGCATTCGTGAGTAATGAGGGAAACAAGTTTCTTAACAATATTGTTCTTGTTTGAAGTGTATCGTGAACAAACCATAGCACTGTTTGCGTGTTTCACAAAAAGACCTTCTACTTGGTAACTAGTCTTACACTGCATTGCAGCATAAATTTGTTTGAATTATGGAAACGATTTGGAAATCTCTGCGGAACTGTCATTACGTTTAATGGTGCTTGTCTTAGCTGTTATAATTGTTACTACATAATTAATAGACGAGGACTTGCCGAATATGCTAAGTAGAAGCATTTCTTATGTGTCCGGTAATGAATAAATTGTTGCCTTGCCCACGTTATCAGTGGCGTAACATTTCTTTTTGCGCGACAGTGCGTTTTGTCGTATTTACAGCTACGGCGACCATGATTGAAAGTTCAACCTTCTACATTTCGGGGCTACCAACCTAAATAACTATACTGTAATATTACATATTACAAACCACGTGAGGGAAGTAAAACCACTGCCCTCTATGTATACTACGTTCAATGTATATACAAAAAAATTTAAAAGTTAGTGTTAATATACATTATACGAAATAAATCACTGCATTTTAAATTAACTGAACTTTATTTGAAACAATAACTTATAAAACAATAAATACGTACTTGCCGCCATTTTATCAGTGATTGGTGTCACGGTTGTGGTTTCAACTAATAAACATTGCCCACACTGTTAATGTTAGTCAGTTGTTTATAATGAACGCAAATATTTCTAACAAAGATGCTATTTTTTACTATTATTTATTATTTTGAAAACACCATCGCGCAAAAAATAATGTACAACGCACGTTTGTGAAGTGTTTTACAGAATCTCGATTTTTAAACATTTTCCTTACTTCTGTAAACATCATTTCCCAACCTCGCATCGTAATATATTATTAACTTCCGCTGAAGTACGTACTGTTTATTATTACATTGATTTTAGACAACTCATGGGATTTTGGGAATCATGCTTGTTTCTCGTACCTGGGTTCGCGGGTTCAACCTCAGCCAGAGAGGAGCTTAGCAACTGCGTACCATTTGGCAGGAGAAATACCAACAAAAAGATGGACAGACCAGTAAATCAATAACTTTAGAGTCGGAACAGATCCAGCAGGAAGAAGACTTGAAGTTGATGATAGTGATGATATAATGCAACATAAATGTTGATATCATATTATGTAATGTTCAGAATCCATCCATCCATCCATAGTAATTCTGCCCGAAGGCAGGTCCTTCACTGCAATCATAGCATTTTCATGCTACGCTTGCAGCTTTACTAGGGAATTGTAGGTGTGGTAGCTTCCCGTTGCTTTCCACGCCGGTGAAGGATGATGATGGCCATATGATTTCGGGGACCGTTTGGGCCTTAAAGTTTTCTTGACATTTGTCTTACAGGCGAGGAAAAAACCCGACAAAAACCTCACCCAGAAAAACTGCCCTGACCGGGGATCGAACCCGGCTCGCTGCGTGACAAGGCAGCACGCTACCTCGAGACCACAACAGTGGACATGTTCAGAATATACTCTTAATTTAAAAAAAAATATATAATTTGGTATCGAGCAAACCAACATTAATATTTTTTTAATTAGGAATATTCCACAATACAGTTGTTTCTCCTTCAACCCAAAGTGATTTGTCGCCAGAGGTTCCTGTCTAGAGCATCTTCTTCCCTCGGATCTCTAGCTTCCATACTTCTCCTCACTCCATCCATCCAACGTTCTCTTAGTCTGCCTCTTCCACTTCTTCCATTAGCTTTCCAATTAAGGATCTTCTTTGGTATTCTCTCTTCTTCCATTCTTATGAGGTGTCCATACCATTCAATCAAACGTTTTTCTTCTATTTTTTTCAACATGTTTTTTTCAATAATAATAATAATAATAATAATAATAATAATAATAATAATAATAATAATAATATAATAATAATAATAATAATAATAATCTTCTCCATCATAGTTCAACCTCTCACCTTATAAGGCACATTTACATACCACATTACACCCAGGCCCTACAGAGGAACGATCTATCGGATAGAGATTTTAAACTTTAGATCACACATTTTTTGACCATGGGAGAACATGGAGAGGCTTTTCGAACGAGTGGTCAGCTTAATTCAGCGCCCTATCCGAGACAGCACAATATTAAAAAAAATTAAGATCGAATTCATTAACCAGCAAAATCGGACCATCACATACAATAAAAATTTAAAAATCGCTCTACAAGTCGTAATTTTCGATATTTCACAAGAAACTCCGCATACACTATTAAAATAAACCATGGAAGGTATTCTCCAAAAATCGACGAAATCCGTCCATTAGAAGTGAGGTTTACCTGAAACCCGAAATTAAAAATTGACTATAGCAGCCGCCATGTTTGTTTCGTCGCAAAATGTACCATACAATTTAATTAACCCTTAAATTGGTGATATATCTTTTAATACAACTAAGGGGTCTAGTGAGATAGGGAGCTATGTCACTTTGAGAAGAAATAGAAATAAATTGGGTTTTATAAAGCAATATATTACGAAATTATTTTTACAATAAAGGGATAACTTTTTTCTTCTATAACTTACTTTTATGTAAACAATGCAAAAAGAAAAAAATATACATTTTAATGTAAATAGCGCTGATTATTTCCATTTCTTCTCAAAGTGGCATAGCTCTCTCTCTCACTAGACCCCTCAATTGATTGATTCTCGTTCGTCAAGCTGGGGACATGGGTGCTCCCATAGTGGAAGTTTCTTAACCAGACTTATTTAGTTACGCTTATTTCACAATAGAGTCAGGGTGACATGTGGGTAGTACATCGCCTCGAGGAGACAGAACGTACATTAGTTTAATTAATTTATTATTTTAATAAAGTATTTGAAAAATTAATTAGATATTATTTAAATTATAGGTCTATTATAACAATATGCAATAGTTACTCTTACGTCTAAGCATGATTAGTTTCCACTGCAGTCCAAGATGTTTAAATAAGCTGGCGTTAGAAATTGAGTTTCCCCAATTTGACAAAAGGAAGATATATTTCGCAAACCAGCAAAATTGGACCATAAATTTAACTTGCTGAGAAACTGCCTTCGTTTACGCAGTTCCTGCGTGACGGACTTTTATTTATAATGGAAAGTGTTAAGTCAAAATAATGGGAATTGTTTGGTCAGGGAGAAAACGCTCAGTTGGTAGACCAAGAATGAGGTGGGAGAATAACAACCATGATTTGAGGGAAGTAGATTATACAGTGGATGTTAGGAAAACAGTTCAGGATAGGGATGTATGGAGAGTTTATGTCCGCGCGCCATGAACCTACGGTTTTGAAAATACTAGTGAGTTAGTGTTAAGTCAGTTAATAAAGAAATTCGACAAATTACAATTAGAATGACTATTTAACTCATGCTCCAAATGGGAGTCAATGAACAATCACGTTTCAATTAATTTTGATTTACAACCAATGTTAGTCTTGTTTCACCTGGATAATTATTGAATTTTTATTACCAAAATAAATAAAGCTCCTCCTTTTTAATCAGATCATTATTTTGCAGTGACTTACTCTCTAACAGATACGTTGAATGTAGCAAATAATGAACAGATTCGACCTACACATTTGATAATTGTGTATTCAATAATTGTGTTTTAAATACTGATTTTACTGAGTTGTTTCCGAAAAAATGAATTAATAATCTATAATGTTGGTTATAATATACAGTTTTATGTGTTTAATTCTATTCTATTCTATTCTAATTTTTTTCTCCACTAGGATGCATTCTTACAATATTACGATCCTATTTGGCAATAAATAATATGATCAAGTTGCAGTGATGAACAAATGAAACACAAACATTTCTCATTTGTTTTCAAACATCGCCGTTTACATTAAATACGTACATATTTTAAAATAACTATTTAAATAATGATTTGTGTGAGTAAACAGCTTAATTTTATTCGTTAAATAGTCATAACAAATGCCACTTCTTGATTTTAAAATCCTCTAGATACATTGGAAATCACTCGTGGCATTACTTATGACTATTTAACTCGTGTCACAAATGGTTGTCAATGCCCAATCACGTTTGAATGAATTCTGTTTTACACCAATGACAGTTGTGTTTCACCTCGCCCTTTATCGATTTCTCTTTATCAGCTCCTGCTTTTGTGATAAAGAAAGCTCCTCCTCTTTTAATATTCTGAATAGGTTAGACCATTATTTTTCTCCAACAAATACATTGAATATACTTAGCAAATAATGAATAAATTCAGTTATTTTACTGAGTTGTTTATTCAAAATATAAATGATTAACCTATAATGTTGATTATAATAGTTTGATGTGTTTCATTATTTCTCCACTAGAGTGCATTCTTACAATATTGCGATCCTATTTGGCAATAAATAATATGATCGAGTTGCAGTGAATATACATAACCTCACATTTCTAATTTGTTTTCAAACATCGCCGTTTACGTTAACTAATATAAATATTTTAAAACACCGGTAACTATATTCAAATTATTTTTTTTAGCAAAGAGCTTAATTTTATTCGTTAAATAGTCCTAACAAATGCCACTCTTGATTTCCAAATTCTCTAGATAAATTCACTCCTCACTTCGTGAATCGTGAATTTATCGATAGTTTAGAAATCACTCGTGGCATTACTTATGATAAATCCATAGGTATCTGTAATTGAAAAGTATGGATGGAATGGAATGTTATCAATATTTCTTCTTGCAGGAGCAATTGTAGTCCTATGCTACAATGTATTTACAGACGGAAACTTAAATACATCATTTTTAGGTCCAGCAAGTGAGAAAACACTTCTTTATGATTTTTTGTGGAGCACACGGGAATAACTTCTAAAAGCTGTGGCACTATTTCGTGTTATTACATAGATGAGCTGTTCAAATAATATTACCCATGGGGAGGATTTAGACGCCGCGCCGTGTGGTATCAATGGAACTTTGTCTGTGCAAGAGAATGTTTCTCCAACTTTCCCTGACTTGTAGATGAAAGCGAGCTGACACTCTAATTAAATTAACTTGCGACGGTTAAAACTGTAGAGTCTCTGGTCACGTACATGTCGAGTGCATCTTGATCGTATTCAGATTTAACGCTTCAATTCCCATGCAGCAAATAACATTAACCGATTAAAATTGTTATTAATTCTTGATTCAAATTAATATTTGCAACATATCTAAATATATTTTAATTTATTTGAGGTTTTTGCTGATGAAGTTTCTTCTTACTTCATCCATCCACTGTTCCCTGGGTTTCCTCCTCCTGCCTTCAGCATTCCAATCCAGCATCATTCTTGAGATTCTATTCTTCTCCATTCTCTTCAGATGTCCATACCATTTCAATTATCGTTCTTCTATAACTTCTATAATATTGCAATTAACATTATTATTTCTTTAATTTTCTTTTTCCGATTTTTTCCTTTCTTAAATTTTTTGCTGCCCCACGCCTAAAATCAATCTCTGTTGCCAATAATTTTTTATTACTATCTAGCTGAAGTTCAGGTCTCTCTGCAGCAATTTACGTAACACTTTGTACTATTGATTTAAATATCAATGTCTTGGATTTATTTACAGTATTTTTTACTCCACTGAAATTAAATTTTAATAAATTTTCTTTTTAATAATAATAATAATATAATAATAATAATAATAATAATAATAATAATAATAATGATAATGATAATGATAATGATAATGATAATAATAATAATAATAATAATAATAATGAAAATAGTAATAATGATGAAAACAATAATACTAACTCACTGGCACTTTCGAATCCGTAGGTTTATGGCCGCACGGACATAAGCTTTTCATACATCTCTATCCTGAGCTAACTTTTTCAATCATTCCTGTATAATCTACTTCCCACAAATCATAGTTAATGTTATTCTCTCACCTCATTCTTGGTCTACCAACTGGTCGTTTTCCTTCTGGTTTTCCTACAAGAAGCTTCCACGCACGTCTTTCATTCCTCATTCGTGCCACATGTCCTGCCCATCGCAGTTTAATAAACTTAACCGTTCTTATTATATCTGGCTTCCTATAAAGACCGTGTAGTTCACTGTTATGTAGTCTAATAATAATAATAATAATAATAATAATAATAATAATAATAATAATAATAATAATAATATGCATTTGTGATTAGATCTGTATGAAATCGTTATTCCACTTTCATTGATATGAAAATACTACTGTAAAATTATTTAGCATTCTGCATTGCTGACATCTTTACAAATTTGGATGCAATTTTAAATGTACTATGTTATAATTCTAGCATGGTTGACTACTTTTTGTTCAATTGATGTAATATATAGCTGTATTTGTGATTCACAATGGATCCTCTAGCATGACTAATTTTTCTACGTATTTGAATTATTCATAAGATTGCGGTTCTAGCATTTTATGGCGAGACGCCCCGAGACACTTTATCATAGTGTATATCGATTCTCTGTATGTTGTTAAAAAATTGAAGCTCTCATTTATTCAATTCACCCTTCTTTAGCTCTTATTTATAGTATTACATATTTTAGAATTATTGCTTGTATTATATTTATTTATGAATATGTGGATTGAGTAAAAGTTATGACTTATGAGATTGCTTTTATTTTTATTTTTTGTTTTTAATTTTATTTTCTTGGTGCATTGGCTACCTCGTATATATATCGAATGACGTCTCCAGCGTACCAGATGTCCTAGGGTTAAATTCTCGGCTATGATATCGATTTTTTAGTATAGAGTCTGGAAGTGTGTCTACTCAACCTTGTGACAACTGAATTGCTACTTGAGAAATAACGAATCCCATACTGTTTTATCTGCTAGCCGATAAAATGTACTATTTCAGTAGACCTTGGATCTTCTTAGCTGCATGCCGTGAATTATTTTCTTATTTCTTATTATTCTATATATTTACTTCATAGAGAAACCTTCAAATACTTCTCTCTAGGACAGGATATATTTCACATTTATCAATTCGATATAATTTAAGTTTTTAGTGTATTGTTGTTATTATTGATTCTATTTATATTTGTTTCTTTCTAGCAGGCCCCTTTTACAAAGCTTCACATTATTTCTTGCGCCCAATTGACCTACTGTCATTTTCCTCCACATCTCTCTCATTCCAATCTCCATCGTCCACTCCTTTTTCCCCATGCTTCTTAAAACACCATTTTGGCTGTCGAGTTCTTCTTATACTAAGTGACATCCATACTAGTAGTCTTCTTGGGAATTTGTATTTCTGCCATTCTTTTTACATGACCGTACCTATTTACACGCGTTTGGTGTTTGCTATTGAAATTCCATTTAAAATTGAAGTTTGAACATTCATCTTTTGTTTATTTACACTGCTTCTCTTCTGGAAATTCCAACTGAATGCCTCAAAAAAATCCATTTCTGCAGAATTTAATTTACTTATTGTTGTAGATTTTAATTCCCATGTTTCTGGACCGTATGCCATTAATAATAATAATAATAATAATAATAATAATAATAATAATAATAATAATAATAATAATAACAATAATAATAATATTTTATGAATAATAATATTAATATTTTTTTAATTATATACAACTTTCCTCATTAGAGGATTGCCTCAAGGACAAAGTGATACAATTAATTTTTTGAATTTATGAAATACATTTTGTAAATACATTAAAAAAATCAAATTGTAGGCCTAATTGAAGTATACATACTACAAAGTAGAAATTTTGTAAAAATGGTTTCTTAAAATTGAAATTGATCCTCTAATAGCAGCGATGGCAATTTTAGAAAGATACACCCTGTCCAAATCTAAGGAATTCCAAAATTTGGCTAGGAATCCTAGTATAGTACCTCTTGCCCCGATCATCAATCCTGTGACAGTTATGCTATCTAGTTGGTATTTATCTTTGTAATAGTAAATTAATAATAATATAATAATAATAATAATATAATAATAATAATAATAATAATAATAATAATAATAATCATAATAATAATAATAATAATAATAATACTAATAATAATAATTATAATAATATATAATAATAATAATAATAATAATAATAATAATAATAATAATAATAATATTATTATTATTATTATTATTATTATTATTATTATTATTATTTATTATTATTATTATTATTATATTATTATTATTCAGCTTCAAGGATTAAGGCTTCTTTCGGACTCATTCTTTAAAACTGTTGAGCCTAATCTTGTCTTCGGTCTTTCAAAATTTCTTCTATCTTTTGGGTTGTAGTTCATCAGTTTTGGTAAGCACCTGTTTTTCATCCTTTGTATATGTTGTTTACATTAATTTCTGCTTTGTTTTGTTCTGTTAATTTAAATATGTTAGTCCCTTCCTTATATCTTCATTTCTTTTATTATCCAATAAGGTATATCCAGCAACAGATCTTAAATCTCATTTTCACTACTACTTCAATTTTTCTTTCCTCTTTTCATGTCAATGCCTAAAATTCCGAACCATGAAGCAACATTGGTACTGCCATTATTACTTATTGGCTTTACAGACTTTGAGACTAGCCATAACATTGTCACTGTTAAAAGTTTCGAGACCAAGCTAATTTAGTTAAATTTATTTTCCTACAGATGGCATGTGGTGAACCTACCGACCCAATGACACATCTAAGTAGACAACGATGATCGTAAATTTTGCTAGAGATATATTTTTTCAGGCTAGAGGTTTTTCTATCTATCTATAATGACGTAGCCCGCTGTTGAACTATAGCCTCTTATTTGTAAGGAGTTACTAGACCAAATTAATTTTAAGTTACCTTATTTGCTCATAGATGTCATATGATGAACACACCGACCCAATGAGACATCTAACAGGCAACCAAGGTATTAATAGGACATTGCGATCGTTAACTTTTGTTTAGAGGACACTTTATTCAGGCCGAAGGATCATTTACGAGGCTAAAAATAAATTTATTTTCTACGAGCCTGAAAATATTCAGAATTGGGACCCACGGCTTAAAGTCCCTCTCGAGGGACTTGTTCCTTGGATAATTCCATCTTAAAAATGAATTCATCAACTCCGGCCGGGTTTGAACCCACAACTCTCGGGATTAGAGGCAGTACTGTATACAATTTTGTTTTAGTTTTATTTCTAGTGTTTCTTAGAGATAACGGCGTAAACATAATTGAATTTATTGATTTTTAAAAATATTATCATTCTTCATATATACTGCAGTCGAGATAATTGATACAATCTGTCCAATTATTATTATTATTATTGCTATTGTTGTTATTGTTATTACTGTTACTATTATTGTTATTATTATTGTTGTTGTTATTATTGTTACTATTGTTATTGTTATTATTGTTGTTATTATTATTGTTGTTATTATTATTGTTGTTATTATTGTTGTTATTATTATTGTTTTTATTGTTATTGTTATTATTATTGTTCATATTATTATTGTTATTATTGTTGATATTATTGTTATTGTTATTATTATTCTTATTATTGTTATTATTATTATTTTATTTTATTATTATTAATTATTATTATTGTCATTATTATCATCATTATTAAAGTAGGGAAAGAAATAATTTTTATTCACTACAAATTAAGACAGTAACACAGTAACACAGGTAAGTAGGCCTATATTGGACTCAGTATTTTAGTTTGCAGGCGGCATCAAAGGTAACTGCTTCCCTCTGGTTTAAAATATACATTGTTACTGCCAGGCAGACCCGCGGAGTTGTTGTTGTTTGAGGCTTCTAAGACACCGCTCCGATCACCAAAAACTGAAAACATTTCTCTGCCAATAATGTGTTCGCCGTTTCCATGTCAATTCCATGTGGATATAATTATCTTAGCGTTGCAACTTTTGTCTTTTGCAGTATTATTATAATATAGTATGTTAGTGCTAGTGAATAAAACGTGACAACGCCGCTTGATATACTAAATACTTATCCGTGCAAAATAGACTTACCTATTCACATAGCAAATCGCCTGGAAACTAAAATACCGAGTCCACTATATAATGTTTATGTAAGAGCAACGTTCTTTCTTTCCTAATGTAAAAGCAACAATGTAATAACGATATGATATTAGTAGATTTAAAAAAGTAACAAGAAACGTTTTTGAAGTTATATTTATAAAACTGTCTAAAAGTTATATTAAATGAATTGAACTTTATTTGAAACAACATTAAACAATAAATACATACTTGCCACCATTTTATCGCTGATTGGTGTCACGGCCTCCTGCAGTTTCAACTAATAAACATTGCCCACATTATTAACGTTAGTCAGTTGTTTATAATGAACGCAAATATTTCCAACAAAGATGTTATTATTTTACTATTATTAATTATTTTGAAAACACCATCGCGCAAAAATAATGTACTATGTACTTTTTGAACTGTTTGACAGAATATCGGAAATTAAAAACCGAGCGATTTTTTCTCACTTCTAAAAAAATAAACCACTTCCCAACCTCGCATCGTAATAGGCTATACTATTTCAGTGTATCAAGGGGGAAAAAAAATGCTCATTATACAGTGTTGCAAGTTGGCACATAAAAATCTGCTCCCTAATTGAGGCGTTGAATGAAATAAGGGCACAATTAAAAAATATACGTTTTGATATATTAGCAATTGATATATAACTAAATGCATAACATTGTTGTTTATTTTAATTGATACAATCAGCTGCTGAACCTGTTATAATCGAGATATCGAAACGAAACTTTTCAGGCTAACTACAAAATGACAAGTCAAAAAATGCATTGAACGGAAAAAGGGCAAAACATGAGTTATGATATGATTGTTATTACAGCCAAGTCGTCTCGGTGGACATGTGGCTAGATCGTGCGATTGTCCCGACTGGGATCTCAGGTTGGAATCCTAGCGGTTCTGGTGGGGTACTTGTGGTGGACCACACCGGGATTTTTCAATTGTTCTCGGAGTTCTCCCGTTTCCAGAATTTCATCCCAGTAAACTCTCCAATCTTCTTTTATCCTCCTTCATGCCATTTCTAATTCGTTAATTTCATATTACCCTTGAACTTGTCTCATGTTAGATTAAAAATAGCTTAGTTTGGCGAACCACAGGCGTTGAAATTATGTGATTGTGGGGATCTAATGGGGCAGACCAATATGTTTCCTCATGACTCTGAGCCTGAGTGACAGCGGAGGGCACAGAATAGGGTTCTACGGAAGGATTGTAATCCCTCCTAGTGGCCATAGGCTAACAAAAAAAGTCGCTATGAGTCATGAGTGCAGTAGGCCTACTTGATGTGTCGGACCAGGAGGAACACCCATAACAAACTAGGCCTATACTAACACTGTAAGGAGACATACATTCCATTCATTCCATGCTGAGCAAGATCAATAGTTCTTTCAGGTCGCAATGCTAGGATAGTGTGCACTCCCAGTTCATTAAGTGACTAAAGAACTGGCATAATCGAACTCGTAGGTCCATGGCCGGCGGACATAAGCTCTCCATACATCCCTATCCTGAGCTAATGTTTTGCAATCATGTCCTGTATAATATATTTCATAATGGTTAATGTTATTCTTCCACGTCATTCTTGGTCTACCAACTGGGCGTTTTTTCTCAGGTTTTCCTACAAGAAGCTTTCACGGACCTGTTTCATTCCCGATTCGTGTCACAAGCCCTGCCCATCGCAGTCTACGAGACTTATCTGTTCTTATTATATCTGGCTTCCTATAAAGATCATGTAGCTTACTATATGTAGTCTTCTTCCATTAGCGTGTCTGTTCATCTCTCTTTGATCCAAAAATTTTCCTAAGAACTTCATTCTCAAATATTCATACGAGTAATATTTTCTCCTCCCTTAAAGTAAGAGTCTATGTATCGCATCCATATAGTATAACTGGGAGAATACAAGTTTTATACATTTTCAGTTTAACGGTTTTTTTAGAGAGAGAGAGAGAGAGCCGTTGGGACTATTTTTTTGTAACGAATAATATTATGCATTTCAGAATTGAGCCTGAGCCTATGTTTCATTTGTTTGTGCATCTCATTACTATTTGTAATTATCATTCCTAGATATTTGAATTCAGTTCTTAGAAAAATGCTTGGACCAATAAAAGATGATCAGACAGGTGAATGGAGGAGACTACATAACAATGAACTACATGGTCTTTATAGAAAGCCAGATATAATAAGAATAGTTAAGTCTCGTAGACTGCGATGGGCAGGACATGTGGCACTAATGGGGAGTGAAAGAGTGCAAGGAAGCTTCTTGTAGGATAACCAGAGGGAAAACACCCAGTTGGTAGACCAAGAATGAGGTGGAATAGTATTATCCACGATTTGATGGAAATATATTATACAGGGAATGATTGGAAAACAGCTCAGCATAGGGATGTATGGAGAGCTTATGTCCGCGCGGCCATAAACCTACGGGTTCGATATTGCCAGTTAGTTAATTAGTTATTTGAATTCAGCCATTTTTCTTCAAAATTTCCCTATTTTTTTCATTAACTGTTCATTTCCATCATATAATGTATTTCTATGTGTGAACATATATTTAGTTTTATTAACGTTTACTTCCAGTCCCAATTTCTTAGTATTACTCAATAGTGTGTGCGTGTTGGCACTATTATCTCTTCGGTATCGCCTACTAATAACCAATAGAACATAATATATATATATATATATATATATAACCCAACGTTTCAGCTATTATCGATCTATAATTAATTTTGAATCCAGATTTAAACAACCAGATAAGACGAGCTTGGAAAAGATGGATATATATATATATATATATACGATACTATTTTATCTTATTACAGGATCTATACCACCTGGATACCGTCTCCGTTTAAGGTTTACTTATAGCCGCTAGAGGTACAATATATATATATATATATATATATATATATATTCTTCTTGAAGCAACTGGGAACTAGAAACGATATTCTAGCACAGATTGTAACAACCACGCTGCTGAAGTGGTATGTCTTCATCTTGGGAAACATGTGAAGGGCTTAGGGCAATAACATGATAAGCCACATATTGTTCTTTCTGAGATACAAGGATTTTAATGTTTCAAAAAATTATAGATACTAATTGGGCAGTTTTGTTGTTAATACATCGTGCGTTTATATGTTTTAACTAATCACTGGCGCACTTACATATGATATTATGGATATTTCAATACATTTATTTGCTTTTATATGGAGGTATCTGATTTTTTAACAGATTGTGGCTTATCATGTTACTGCCTTAAGCCCTTCATTTATTAGGCCAGTCATCAAGTCCTGATTCTTGATTTTCCCTTCATTCAGAATTATCCTTCAACTTATTGTAGTTCTGTCTTGTTTTGTACCTATTGTACAAATTCCAAATTAGATTCTTGTCTCTATATTTATCTAATTTTTTATCGTTCTCATTCTTCGTCCTTTCATGTGATATGCCTAGTGGTCTGTTACGGTCTCAATCCAACGTTTGAAGGGTCTGCCCAAAGATCTCTTGCCAGGTGGATGGTAATTTAAGATTTGACGTGGTATTCTTGTTCTGCTCATTCTTCTTACGTGAGATTTACAGTTGTTTCTGTATTTTTGTGCATGTTCCATGACTGATTCTGTTTGTAATTCTTTGAGACTCTCAGAATTCCTTTTATGGTCTGTTCTTGAGTAACCTGCAGTAACGTCTCATAAATTTCATTTCTGCCGCAGTTAGACTTTGTTCATCTACACTGCGAATTGTCCAGCCTCACTGCCGTAACATAATATGGGTCTAGCCAGTGTTTTATAAATTCTAGTTCGTGTGTGTTGTTGTACTGTGTATGGCTTGAAAATATTATTTTAATTCCTGTTACTCTGTTAAATTTTATAATTTTTTGACTAAAATATCTTTCCTCTTCGTATGTAACTTGGTATCCGAGATAGTTAAATGTGTTAGTTTGATCTAATATTTTATTATTAATAACAATTTTATTGCGAACCGGGTCTTTTCCTAGGAAAGCCATGACTTTAGATTTTTCTGTTGAGATTTCCATGTCGTTATTACAATTTGGTGAAAAGAATGGACTGAACGTTGTAGGTCATATTCTGAATTCGCTATAAACACAATGTCATCTGCAAATAATAGGGTGTCTAAATGATATAATCTATTAAATGGTATACTGCCATGTGGTTGTAGTCTCCATTCTTTAATCATTGAGTTCATGTATATTATGCAGAGCATTGGTGGAAGACCACATCCTTGTCTAACTCCATGATTAATTGGTCTGCATTCAGAGATTTTATTTTCAATCTTAACTTAGATGTAATTATCCTTAAAATATCATATATAGCTTTTATCAGTTGGTCTGGGATGCCATCATATTTGAGGATTTCTAATAATTTGTTTCTATTTACTTTTTTCTAATTTTATTTCTATCGTTTTCATTCCCTGTTGTCAATAAACGTCATCACTTTTGGGAGACCCTTGTAAATTTATTTTAAAAAAATTAACTCCCGTGAAGCGGAATAGATTAACTTTATTAATAACCATATTATTATTGCCATATTATTATTATTATTATTATTATTATTATTATTGTCATTATTATTATTATTGCCATTATTATTATTGTCATTATTATTATTATTGTCATTATTATTATTGTCATTATTATTATTGCCATTATTATTATTATTAATATTATTATTATTAATATTATTGTCATTATTATTATTGTCATTATTATTATTATTGTCATTATTATTATTATTATTGTCATCATTGCCATATTATTACAGTATTATTATTATTATTATTATTATTATTATTACTGTTATTACCGTATTATTGTTTCTACATAGTTGTAACTTTTTGGAAGATAAAAATAAAGTACCGGTATCTATAAATTAAAGTGGCTAGCCTATTACCAGGCTTAAAAAATCAGCACTGGGCAGTCATTTATATGGTATATTTTAATTTAACCCGCCACTTTCGCAAACCACTTTACTTAGATGATGCTCACGTCACGGAACCATTTAGAATGTCATATCAAATATGTTAGCAGTGATTTATTTAGGTCATTTTGTATAACCGTTTATCGAATTGTTTCGATATTTGAAAAGGATAGATTAGTATGTATTAACTGAAATATTATATTAAGCAGATTTGATTAAATAAATTCAACAATTCCCGTGATTTCAAGTTACTTTTATTAGCGGCGGGTGTCATTGAATTTACTTTTTCGGGGAAACAGTACTGCCAGTATGAGCTATGTGAGTTGTTTCCTATACAGTGTAAGGTTTCTATTTACAGTAATACCTGTTTAAAGGTGGCGTATTTGAGATTACTTCTTCTGGATCCAAGGCCCTATATAACTAACTCACTGGCACTATCGAACCCGTAGCTCTCCATACATCCCTATCCTGACCTAATGTTTTCCAATAATTCCTGTATAATCTACTTCCCTCAAATCATGGTTAATGTTATTCTCCCATCCCATTCTTGGTCTACCAACTGGATAAGACATACATTAAGAAAAGACCATAATTCGATTGAAAATATTGCATTAGATTGGAACCCCCAAGGACGCAGGGGAAGAGGCAGACCGAAACAGATATGGAAGAGAACTATCCTTGAAGAAATTGCAAAGGAGGGGGGAAACCTGGAAGGAAGTGAAGAAGTTGGCTCAGAATAGTGGACGCTTTGTGGATGCCGTATGCTCCTAATAGGAGATAAAGGAGATGGTGGATATTGCTTACATTAAAATGAGTTACCACTTGCTACATTTCAGTTTTTATGCTGGCAAAAGTTGCATGTCGTAGAAGGTTGAAAATATAGGCCTAATCAACTTTTATAAGATTCATGATGTGTTCCGTTGAGGTTTATTCAAAATTAATATAAAATTATAGAATATTCACCTGAAAGGTCCGTCTCCTCAACTTAATCATCATTTAACTGTAGCGCTTTCGGGACTTGTCCCATCATCGGCAGGATTCAAAACTGGTGTTTCACTGAAGATCTGGTAGAGGGGGTTGCATGTATTTTGTTCGTTTTCGTTTATCAGGCTGTCGTTGTGAGCTGCTTTCATGATTTCCATCTCTTCGAGTACGTTTATCTTCGCTGGATTATTTTCTCTGTGCATTACTGTTAGGGTGTTTTCAATATTTAACATGCGATGTCCTTCATGGATAACGTGTTTTGCATAGCTTGATTTACCTTCTGCGTGAATGAAGTCTCGAAAATGTTCTTTGAATCTGATGTTAAAACTCCTGTTTGTCCTTCCTATATAAAATTTGTTGCAGTCCTTGCATGTCAGTTTATAAACTCCTTTGCTGTTGAAAATGTTATTTTCTTCAATGTTATTGTTTATTATGTTGTTTAATTTGTTATTGGTTCTGTATGCTATTTTTACGTTTTTTTATCGGCTTTCTTTAGTGCATTGGCTAATTTTGTTTGTTTCTTTTCCTGTGTATGTAAGTGTTATCCAATGGCTATAATGAAGAATTCATAGATAAGCTCGTAAAAAAACAAAAAAGGAAGAACAACATAACCAACATAACTAAACTAGAAAAAGAATCTGACAACAACAAGAAAACCCCCTCTACCAGATCTTCTATATTCTATAATTTTATATTAATATAGGCCTAGTTATACCGGTAATATATTTCCCACACTCACTTTATTAACGTATAGGCAAATTCGACATAATAGGAAATAAATAACTTTTTGCGCGATAGTGCGTTTTGTCGTACTTACACCAATAGCGACCATGATTGAAAGTTCAACTTCCTACATTTCGGGGTTGCCAACCTAAATAACTATACTGTAATGTTACAAATTGCAAATCACGTGTGGAAAGTAAAATCACTAATCTTTATGTATACTACGTACAATGTACATACAAAAAATATGCAAAAGGTAGTGTTAATCATCGCTGTGGTCTCGAGGTAGCGTCACGCAGTGGGCCCGGGTTCGATCCTCGGTCGGGACAGTTTTTCTGGGTGAGGTTTTTATCGGGGTTTTTCCTCACCTGTAAGACAATTGTCAGGAAAACTTTAAGGCCCAAACGGTCCCCGAAATCATATGGCCATCGCAATCATCATTCTGCGCACCACCGTCATATCATCGGGGCAACGTAAACCCCGCCTTCCAGGCGCCCCAACCTCAGAAGTGGGTTACAAGTACGCCATGCCAGAAGAGAACACCAGGAATGTCGAAAGACAACCTGGGAATTTGCAAAAAAAAAATGTATACATTATACGAAACAAATCACTACATTTTAAATGAACTGAACTTTATTTGATACAATATAAAACAATAAATACGTACTTGTCGCCATTTTTAGGTGTCACGGCCCCCAGTAATTTCAACTAATAAACATTGCCCACACTGTTAACATTAGTCAGTTGTTTATAATGGACGGAAATATTTCCAACAATGATGTTATTATTTTACTATTATTTAATATTTTGAAAACCCCCATCGCCCAAAAAATAATGTACAACGCACATTTGTGAAGTGTTTTACAGAATCTCGGAAATTAAAAACCTTGCTATTGCTCGGTTTTTAAACATTTTCATCACTACTGTAAAACCTCTTCCCAACCTCGTATCATAAAATACTATACTATTTTGTGTATTGTACAGTAATTAAATAATACAAATAACTTTCAACCATATACTTGATAACTCGTTCTGTAAACAAAGATAAAATGTCTGTTTCCCGAGCTGGGAGCATATGGTATTGCAGAGAGTTAATGTTCCTGCATTGCAGAGATTTGTACGCCACTGATACCCCACATAGCGTGTCCTTTTTGTTAAGATTCTGCTGATATACTTATGGGTAGTAAGCCTACTCCGCAATGCAGCACACGGTCACCCTTCATCAAGATCCCCACACGAACAGTATTTAAACAATTTGTAATTCTTCACGAGTATATGAGAAACTTCATTATGTATTATTACATGTTGTTTTCACAAAACATGCGTGTAACTTTTTCTTACATGTATGTGATTGGATTTCTCTGCTGTGAATGTAGACCAGGGCCGCCCAAGCTTTTTAATGGGCCGGGCCAATAACCGATTGTGCTATTGATCGCGGGCCGGAACATAAATACCGTTACTATTATTGTTGCTACTGCTACTTTTATTACTACTACTTTTACTGTTGCTACTGTTACCGTTACTGTTGCTACTGTTACTATTGTTATTGTTATTATTATTATTATTATTGTTATTATTATTATTATTATTATTATTATTATTATTATTATTATTATTATTATTATTACTACAATAAAATTTCATGAACATACAGAAGACTGTTAAAACGTTTATGATACAATGCTGCAATTAAGATTGTAAAAAAAAAAAGTACAAAACTTAATAAATTTACCTAATATATTTACAAATAACACTAATAATTTGTTCCCCTGCTCCTTCATAAAGTACTTGCTGGTCCAGAATTCGTTAAACTTACTATACTCGGAATCAATTTGGCGTTTTTTTAAACATTTTCTCAATTTAAATTAACACTATTTTTACAACTATTCCGTGTACAGGCTACTGTTTGATTGACAATCCAACAAGCGAAATAAGTAATGTTCGAAGTTTGGAGTGGGGGAGAAATCGGTAAATAAGGGATGAATCAACTCTACTACATTGTCAAAAGAAGCGGTGACACCTCAACCCCACATTCCTGAGAGCTGAATTTCACACAGGGATGTCCAAACTAGATGTTACATTTTAAAATCTAAATTCAAATATAAAATTAATTTGTTCATTTCATTGCTTACGCGGGCCATACGAAAAGCCATGACGGGCCGGATGTGGCCCGCGGGCCGTAGTTTGGACGGCTCTGATGTAGACGAAAGAGGGCTAATCGATCTTTCAAGTATATTTTAAAAGTTATTTCAAGCGTCTCTGGATTTTATTTCAGTAATTTGACGTTAATCTCATAACGATCTAAAACGCAGGGACTATGTTAAAAAATGCCCGTCTCACAGGAGCTACATACTCGTAACCTAAGAGAATTCTTCAGCAAAAAAAAATTAAAAATATAAAATTGGTATCTAAGATCTCAGGCACCAATTTTATATTTTTTAATTTTTACATAGAATTTCAACGGCGTTTCTCATAAGTAATGCCACGAGTGATTTCCAAATTATCGATAAATTCACGACTCACGAAGTTTACTCACAAATCCTTGTTTAACTATTTTAAAATATTTATATATTTAATGTAAACGGCGATGCTTGAAAACAAATAAGAAATGTGAGGTTATGTTCATTCACTGCTGCTTGATCATATTATTTATTGCCAAATAAGATCGCAATATTTTAAGAGTGCACCCAAGTGGTGAAATAATGAAACGCATCAAACTACATCATAATCAACATTACGGGTTATTTATTTTTTTTAGTAAACTACTCAGTAAAATCAAGGAATCTTTTCATTATTTGCTATATTCCGTGTATTTGTTGGAGAAAAATAATGCTTTGACCTGTTCAGAACATTAAAAAGGAGGAACTTTCTTTATCACAAAAGCAGGAGCTGATAAAGAGAAATCGATAAAGAGCGAGGTGAAACACGACTGCCATTGGTTGCAAAACAACATTCATTGAAACGTGATTGGTCATTGACTAGCATTTGTGGCATGAGTTAAATAGTCATAATGAATTTTAAAAGTATTTCTTCAACAAGTCGAATTTTTGGTCAGATTTGTACTTGTTTACAGAATAGGCCTTTCTGTTGTTAATTAAATTGTATTTCTCAAATTTCCTTGCGACGTAAATAAATTAAGGTCGCTAAAGCAATTGAAAATTTTCGGTTCCTCGTGGACTTCTATTCCTAATGTTCTGTTTTGCCTCGCTTATGGAATTTTAATTTCTTTTGATGATTAAATGGTATATAGTCTACCAAGTTTCGTTGCAGGAAAAAAATGATTTTGCAAGATCGTTGAAAATGTTTCCACTAAAAATGTCAGCTTTCGGTTTAGCCTATTCTTAATGGTCCGATTTTGCTGATTAACGAACTTGATCTTACTTTTCTTACCAAAATATTTCATCCCGAGTTTCGTTGCGAAAAATAAAAAATGGCGACCGCTAGAGCGATGTTTAAAATTCTAGGCTTTCAGGTAAATCCACGCTCGTAATGATCCGATTTTCTGATTTTCATGGAATACATATATCATTTTATTTAAATGACAACAGTTTCGTTGAAAAAGAAGTTAAACTTGCAATCTCTAGGACGAGTTTTGAATTTTTGCTTCAGATTAACTCTCATTTCTAACAGTCCGATTTTGCTGGTTGGCGAAATCGGTCTTGATTTTTTAATTGATTGCTATATACCGAGTTTAGTTGCGAAAGAGTATTAATTCTTGCAGCCGCTAGAGTGTTGACACACTCACACGCACTCGCACTCACGCAAGCATGCATATATATACATCCATCCCATCTATAGTAATTCTGCCCGAAGGCAGGTCCTTCACTGCAATCATAGCATTTTCATGCTATGCTTACAGCTTTACTAAGGAATTGTAGGTGTGGTAGCTTCCCGTTGCTTTCCACACCGCTGAAGGATGCTGCTGCTGCTGATGATGATTAATGATAAGGATGATGCTTAATGATAAGGATGATGATTATGATGATGATGGCCTTAAAGTTTTCCTGACATTTGTCTTACAGGTGAGGAAAAACTCCGATAAAAACCTCACCCAGAAAAACTGCCCCGACCGGGGATCGAACCTGGGCCCGCTGCGTGACAAGGCAGCACACTACCTCGAGACCACAATGGTGGTATATATATATATATATATATATATATATATATATATAATATGTGTGTGTCTATTTGTTTGTCTGCCTGCCCTTTATGGACTCAAAATCTACTTCACCGATTTGAATGGGCTTTTTTCGATCATTTAGAGAATTTTTCTAGGACAGTTAATGTATATGACATATTACCCATGTGCTATAGGGCCGGAGCTAAAAAAAGGGCACCTATGCACTAAAAATTAGCATTTTGGACGCTTAAATGGCTTATGCTGCCTAAACCATAGCAAATGCATCAAATTATTGTACACAGAATTGAATATTTCAGCAATTTCTACAAAAGTCCATGACAGCTTTTTCTATATTTTACGGATAACTCACATTAATGATTTTTGTTTTTCAGCTCATTGATGCCAAGAAGATCGGGATAAGTAGATTCTCGGGCAACGCCGGATTCTCTATAGTAAAATGGAGCGGGACATCGCTCGCAATGCCATAGTTCGTTAACGCTCTAGCAGCCCCAGTTTTTGTTCAATCGAAATCAAACTTGGCATATAAAAATTAATCAAACGTCGGGATAAATAAATTCCCGGGCAACGCCGAGTAATCAGCTAGTGTGTGTGTGTATATATATATATATATATATATATATATATATATATATATATATATATGGGGCACGCCGTAGCGTTGCGATTAAGGCACTGCGCTACAAGCCGTAAGGTCGAGGGTTCGAGTCCCGGTAGGGTCAGAATTTTTAAACTGACCCAAACCCTCTGGCGGCACTATGGCCGTGGGATCGACTGAGCCTCTAACGGAAATGAGTATCATACGCTTGTTCTGGGAGTAAAGGCGGCCGTCACGCAGGGCTGACAACCCGACTGACATCAAGTGCCGATTGTCGAGAAAAAGTGGGAGCCTTAACCTACTGCTACTCCGAGGGTCTCCTGAGGCCTGTAGCGGGATCACTTCTATGTATGTGTGTATATATATATATATATATATATATATATGCACGGCCTATTATCGTTGTTATGACCAGCTGGTAAGATAGATTAAGATATATATATATATATATATTATATATATATATATATATATATTGCATTGCTCAATGTTAAAGATTTAATTATAACATCGATAAAGCGTCACTGCTATAAAGTAAAAATAAATATTCTCTTTAATTTGCTTACTTGATATAGTCAGCTACTAGATGGCAGTGAAGACAGTGTTCTCGCGACATCTAGTAATAATGGAGAGTATAATACATATATAAGAAAGATAAGTGTTTGAATTGGATTCGCCTGGTAGTGCAATGGATATCACGCTGAGGAACATACTCAGAGATCCGGGTTCGAATCCCGTCCAGGCATTTATTTTTCTTATCATACCATATATATATATATATATATATATCCATAGTAATTCTGCCCGAGAGCAGGTTTTTCACTGCAATCATAGTATTTTCATGTTATCCTTTGCAGCTTTACTAGGGAATTGTAGGTGTGATAGCTTCCCGTTGCTTTTCACACCGGTGAAGGATGATGATGATAATGATAAGGATGATGATGGTGGCCGGATGATTTTCGGGAACCGTTGGGCCCTAAGCTTCCTGGCATTTGTCTTGCAGGTGAGGAAAAATCCCGAATAAAACTCACCCAGGAGGCTGTCCCGACCGGGAATCGAACCGGGGCCCGCTGCGTTGACAAGGCAGCACGCTACCTCGAGACCTCGGCGGTGGCTATATATTTATATATTTTTTCATGGGAAGAAGATTAGTATTTGAGAATAAAATTATTAAGAACATATTTGTAATAAAGAGAGATGAAGAGATGAATGGAGAGAACTACATAACAGTGAGCTACATTATACATTATTTTTATAGGAATCCAGATATAATAAGAACAGTTAAGTCTCGTAGACTGCGATGGGCAGGACATGTGGCACGGATGGGGAATGAAATAGGTGTATGGAAGCTTATTGTAGGAAAACCAGAGGGAAACGCCAAGTAAGTAGATCAAATATGAGATGAAAGAATAACATGAACCATGATTTGAGGGAAGTAGATTATACATTGGTGATTGGAAAACGTTGGCTCAGGATAGGGGTGTGTGGAGAGCTCATGTCCGCGCGGCCATGAAGCTACGGGTTCGAAGGTGCCAGTGAGTGAGTTAGTTAGTTGTAGGCCTACACCTCAATTGATACTTTCCATCGGAAATCAGTAAATGACGATTATGACATTGAATTTTCAATAACATTTTTGCTTTTACGTTATTTGTATACTGTGTCTCACAGGATTTTTGTTTAATTACTGGTATTCGATAGATCCGGGTTCATCCACTCTGTTAGATTTTTTCGTTACTTTCGTTAGTCATTAAGATAATTATTGGTTGGGGTTTATTAAACATGATCCATTTTATCATACATTTAAAGCAATCCTATTCGTTGAGCATATATACATCACTGGTATAGACCTACTCAATAATGTACACGGGAATATCCTTACGGTATTAGCCTATACTTTTGATATAGAAGACTTTTTACTTTAACATTTTAACTGCATTTGTCTATTAACCAGTTAAATTCCAGGGAATGTATAATTGCTTCACATCGTCTAGTTTACTTGTTTTAGCAAATTAAAACTAAGACTCATGTAGAATATAAATTACTCTTTTGGCACACTTTCTTTTAAAACCGTATGTAGGCGCGTAAATTAATGACTCTCTATTCTTTCCCTCCAAAGCTATCTTCTTGTAAGTTATTATAAATTTATTGAGATCTTCAATAAAGTTTATAGGTTAGTTTTTATCTAATCCAACCTATCAGATACCGAAAATTACCATGAAAAAATGTATATGTGTGTGTATGTAACGGATAATGAAGGAAATGTCGTAAAAGACAGGTCATTAACGACATTGTTCACTTTGGATGAGCAATAACGGTAATACTAACTTGACCATTTAACACAGTTTGCCCATCTAAAACAGTTTGCCCATCTAACACTGAATTGTCCATCTAACACTGAATTGTCCATCTAACACTGAATTGTCCATCTAACACTGAATTGTCCATCTAACACTGAATTGTCCATCTAACACTGAATTGCCCATCTAACACTGAATTGCCCATCTAACACTGAATTGCCCATCTAACACTGAATTGCCCATCTAACACTAAATTGCCCATCTAACACTGAATTGACCATCTAAAACTGAATTGCCCATCTAAAACTGAATTGCCCATCTAACACTGAATTGCCCTTCTAACACTGAATTGCCCATCTAACACTGAATTGCCCTTCTAACACTGAATTGCCCTTCTAACACTGAATTGCCCTTCTAACACTGAATTGCCCTTCTAACGCTGAATTGCCCTTCTAACGCTGAATTGCCATTCTAACGCTGAATTGCCCTTCTAACACTGAATTGCCCTTCTAACACTGAATTGCCCTTCTAACACTGAATTGCCCTTCTAACACTGAATTGCCCTTCTAACACTGAATTGCCCTTCTAACACTGAATTGCCCTTCTAACACTGAATTGCCCTTCTAACACTGAATTGCCCTTCTAACACTGAATTGCCCTTCTAACACTGAATTGCCCTTCTAACACTGAATTGCCCTTCTAACACTGAATTGCCCTTCTAACACTGAATTGCCCTTCTAACACTGAATTGCCCTTCTAACACTGAATTGCCCTTCTAACACTGAATTGCCCTTCTAACACTGAATTGCCCTTCTAACACTGAATTGCCCTTCTAACACTGAATTGCCCTTCTAACACTGAATTGCCCTTCTAACACTGAATTGCCCTTCTAACACTGAATTGCCCTTCTAACACTAACTTGCCCTTCTAACACTAACTTGCCCTTCTAACACTAACTTGCCCTTCTAACACTAACTTGCCCTTCTAACACTAACTTGCCCTTCTAACACTAACTTGCCCTTCTAACACTAACTTGCCCTTCTAACACTAACTTGCCCTTCTAACACTAACTTGCCCTTCTAACACTAACTTGCCCTTCTAACACTAACTTGCCCTTCTAACACTAACTTGCCCTTCTAACACTAACTTGCCCTTCTAACACTAACTTGCCCTTCTAACACTAACTTGCCCTTCTAACACTAACTTGCCCTTCTAACACTAACTTGCCCTTCTAACACTAACTTGTCCATCTAACACTAACTTGTCCATCTAACACTAACTTTTCCATCTAACACTAACTTTTCCATCTAACACTAACTTTTCCATCTAACACTAACTTTTCCATCTAACACTAACTTGTCCATCTAACATAACTTGCTCATTTCATCACCCTAACCTACCCACTAATGCAGGTCAAGTAAGGGCGATAAAATGGAAAAGTTATTGTTAGATGAGGAAGTTAGTGTTAGATGGGCAAGTTAGTATTAACGTTATTGCCATCTTATTTTATTTCATCCAGTCAAAGTGAACAATATCGTTAATGACCGACATTTTACGACATTTCCCGTATTTACTTGATTATCTGTGTCATATATAAACGCAATGCACGTACGGCCAAGCTGGCCCGTGCGCAATGTAAATGCAAATGTATTTCCTTTCTTTTGAAAAAAAGTGGCAATAAATTCCATTCCATATATTATTATTATTATTATTATTATTATTTATTATTATTATTATTATATAAAAGCTTTAGGGGTGCAATATTTGTTTTGTTTAGGAACCAATATTGACACATAGCAATCTATTAATAAGGCCGAGTTCGTTAACCTGCAATCAGACTGTATTAGGAGTGAGAGTTCACCTGAAGCGTAAATGTAAAAATCGTTCTTGCTGCCGCAATTTTCGATTTTTCGCAAAGAAACTTGGTGTATACCAGTGAGGTAAAACGTAGAAGGTAGTTCTAAATCAATAAAATCTGATCATTAGATGTGGGGAGGGGTTAACATGAATACCGAAATTTGAAAATTGTACCAGCCACTATGTATATTTCGTGCTATGTCAGTTATTTCCATACATACAATTTAATTAATAGATCAGTAAAATGTGACTATACATTTGATTTGGCGAGGATTCGAATTAGATCCTGCATGAAAGGCTTTTTCTTGATGCTAACGAAGTACATGTAAATACGCTCTGATCGAAAAAAAAAAAACAGATTATGGCAGTATTAGTAAGGCAGCAATTAAGAAATTACTTCCAGTGTATAATATATTAATGAGAATTTGGTGTAAAATGAATTTTATCAGAATTTCAAATGAAAACATAGATATATAGAATATAATAAGTATTAACAAATCAACAAATAACTTGGAGAAATTAATTACAGACTTAAAGCAATAAATTCGTATTAGTATTCAGTTCACTGGCCCTTCTGGTTTTTGGCTAATAATAATCTAAATAATAATTAACAATTTATAAAGTGATAATCTTCTCCCACATACTCTATCCTACACAATGGAAGAAAACTAGCTAAAGGTATTCAAAAAATGTCCCTGAGATTGATATATTATGTTTTATAAGAGATGATAATGGAGGATAGAGGAACCTTCACGATGAGAAATTGCATCATTTATATAGTTATCTTAATAATGTGAGGATTAGTAAGTCTAGAAGAAGAAAATGAAGGAGAAGAAGAAACAATAAAAAGAAAGATGAAACAGTAAAAATAAGAAGAAACAACAAAAATAAGAAGGAATAATAAAAAGAAGACATAATAAAAAAGGAGACATACAAAAAAGAAGACATACAAAAAAAATAATAAAAAGAGGAAGTAGAATAATAAGAAAAAAATACTAACTCACTGATACTATCGAACCCGGAGGTTCATGACCGGCGAACATAAACTTTCCATACAATCCCTATCCTGAACTTTTTTATAGCAACAGAATTCCATGGGCTACATACATGTTATTATTGGACTACCTTCCTATTATCCTCTGTATAATACACATTCCTTCACATCATGGTTATTATTATTTTCGAATAGAAAGAGAAAAAATGTAAGTAGGAAGAATAAATAAAGTAAGCAATTGAAAAATAAAAAGTAGAAAAAATAGGTAAAAGGAAAAGAATAAGTAAGAAGTAAAAGAATAGGTAAGAAGAACAAGAAAAGGAATAAGAGGAAAAAGAGAGAAGAAAAAAAGGAATACGACATGAATAAAAGAGAGAATAAAAATAGAGAATAAGAAGAAAAGGAAGAAGTAAAAAGTAAAATAGTAGGGGAAGGAGGAGGAAGAAGAGAATATAAAGTTCTTCCATTGATTGTGGAAAGCTGAAAAACCCTGAAGAATGTGGTATGCTGTGGCTACATGAATATCAGATTAAATTTGTAAATAAATCACAATATAGAGTTTTATTACGACATGAGGGTGTGTGGAGGGACTTCTAGGCGCCCATTTGTCTTTATTTAGTCTGCGTGAGATTTGATTTGTATAATAAAACATGCTACGTTAGCAAGCAGATTTCCCGGTAAATCAGGACAGAACAAGTACTTACATGGGATATTTTAACACATACATTTGCATGTTTAAGTCTTGTTTGAAATGTCACGTTAACCATTTTAACTTCTAATTTTTTTTAGTCTTGCACGAATGCAATATTTCCGTGAGTCCATATTATGTATGTTTCAGGACTTTGAGCCCAGGATCTTAATCAGAGTATCCAGTAGTCAGGAAAATCTTGAAAACAGGGAGTAAGTCTGGAATTAGAAAGAAATCGGGAACATCGGGAAATATAAGGGGATTCGTAAAGCGACGTCCATCTATCTTGTATTCAAATCAAAAGAATTGCAATCGTTAAACCACATTCTTAAAAATGCATACAGATATTAGATTAAGGTACAGTATGAATATAGTATATTATGATGCGAAGTTGGGAAGTAGTTTTTACAGAATCGAGGAAAAAAGGTTTTTAATTTCCGAGATCCTGTAAAACACTTCACAAACGTGCGTTGTACATTATTTTTTGCGCGATGGTGTTTTCAAAAAAATAATAGGTTGTAAAACAATATCTTTGTTGGAAATATTAGCGTTCATTATAAACAATCGAACTAACGTTAACAGTGTGGGCAATGTGTATTAGTTGAAACAACAGGAGGCCGTGAGACCAGTTTAGTGATAAAATGGCGGCGAGTACGTATTTATTGTTTTATATTGTTTCAAATAAATTAAGTTCATTTAAAATGCAGTGATTTGTTTCGTATAATGTAGGCCTATATTAACACTACCTTTGTAAATACATTGTATGTAGTATACATCGGGGGCAGTGGCTTTACTTCCCACGCGCGTGTTTGTAATATGTAATACTGCAGTATGGTTATTTGATTACAGTATAGTTATTTAGATTGGCATCCCCGAAATGTAGGAAGTTGAACTTTCAATCATGGTCGCCACTGCTGTAAGTACGAGAAAATGCACTATCGCGCAAAAAGTAATTTTAACGTGAGATTGTTTGAAATGTGTAATCGTAACTTAGTTGAGGTTAAAATAATGAAAATAATTTTGCAGTAAAACTTGCTCAAAGCGGAATCGCATGGGACCAATTTTTGTTCCGCATTAGACAAAATTCCGCATTATAAAAAACTAAAACATTAATAATCTTAGATAATTGAGTACCGTATCTGTCTTTTTATATACATTGGATTAATTTTAATGCCGCTGCCTTTGAAAAGTGAAGTGTAATATGTACGAGCGACTTTGACGGTAGGGTCTAACGCACGGAAAACTGTCCGTTTCGTCAGCGTTAAAAAGTCTCTTAGGTGCGTATCCTGAAATTAAAGTATGCAGTTTCGTTTTCCGCTCACTAACTATACTTTCGCCACATCCTTTGATTCCCCGCAAATTTCATTCCACATTAAATTGTGTCTTCTTTTAAAACTGTCCAGCCAACCTGAAGATGCCTTGAAATCGTTATTCCCTAAGGATTTGTAACAGCTAGAGCTTGACTTTGGAGCATCGGTCCGGAAATTTGGTGATTTATCTTTATCACTTTCACTTTTTCGGACAATGATACATACGTTTTAGCCATCTTTATTCCATAAATTCAGAACGCTACCTGTGAAAGATCGGCCTGAGAACTTAAACAAATTTAAGATTTTACAGTGCAATTGTTATTTGTAAGACAGGTATCTGTATTTCGCATAACAGGTGTGTAGTGAAGTCGAAATAAAAATTCAGGTACAGGTAGAATCTGCAATTAACCGGGCGGCACGAGTCATTCCTTATTGTTTTTTGTTTTTGGCCTAACGGGAATTCAATGAAGTGGAAACTAATTTATTTCTCTGTCTTTCCACTTTATACAAAATTTTCATGAATTGTGTAGAAATGTCCTTCCGTTTCCGCGTTGGACAGTTTCCGTTTTATGCAAAATAAATACACGTAAAATTAGTATTATTTCGCTGGGACCAATAAATTTGTTCACATTGGACAGATTTCCGCATTTTTCACGTTCCGGATTAATCAAGGTTTACTGTATCTTATTATACAAATACCTCAATTATTGTATTGTTTAAACGTATTAAAAATATTTTTACAAAGTTAGTTTTACTAGAATTAATTCAATTTAGCATTAAAAACTCTGAAATTATTCTTTGATGCCATGAAAAACCGGGAAATAGACGGGAATTTCGTTTTTGTAATTTGCTGGACATCCTTTTAATGTAATATGTTGCAATTCAATCTCCATGTGTTGTGATTACTTCTTTACTTAATTTTTAGGACGCTTTAATATCTTTGGTAATAACGGAACTGGGACGTATGAATGTATACTAATATATTTTATAGGCCTTTCCTGCTCTTTGTATCCAGGTTCAAATTCACTGGAGTTTATATTTTAATGGTGGCGAAGAAATGGATGTGGCAATGGAATCCCGTCCCGCGTCGTAGCCGGGTGGTCAAGGTAAGATCTTAGACGCAGAGCTACGAGACTTGCGCTGGTTCGGGTTTCCATAGGGGGAAACAATTTCTCATGGAATTTCGGCCAGTATGGGACCGGTGCCCACCCAACATCGTGAGTCATTTGGGTTACTACAATTAGTAGCGGCTCCATGTTTAGAAAATCAGCTATAAAGGCTGGGGACCCAACTTGATGACCACATGTCACTCCTACACTGGCTGGATGATTGTCTATCTCTGTGATTGATACGTGCGGATGGGAGACCAGCAGCCGGATGGTAGACCAGTGTCTTCTAGGCCTGTCGCACCATGAAGTTAATAGAATCCTAATGTGGCATTTACCTTGAAAACTGAAAGAAAGCACGAAAAAGAACTGAGGTTGATCACGACTATGATTTTAACTTGGACCTGCCAAATAAAACACATATGCTATCAACTGAGCCAACTCGTTCGATGGGATAACATCATTAATAATAAATAAATGAATATATAATATATATATATATATATATATATATATCTTGATGGGTTCGATATTTTTAACTTGGCCTAAACGTTCTGGCAGCACGGCTCTGCGAATTGTTAAGTAAGACATTTTATTAGCATGAAATTATTTGAGAAGAATCAGTGAAATTTTGTGAAGCAAATAAAGTGAATTTTGAAATTTTCTGTGAACATCTATCGTGTTTATTCGAAGAAATGTCTTCAGAATCCTACGCATCAATAACTGACGACAATATGTATATTGCGTTTTATTCGATGAAAGTACGGAAATTTGTAAAAAATTGAATGAGAAGTTGAGATGAAAATAACTTAAAAGTCATTAAAAAACGTAACATTGGAAGATAGCTTTTAATTGTGTGTATAAAATATACCAACTTTCGGGAATTCGTTAAAAATTAAAAGAATAGCACACATCAGTCTTAATAAAAAAGATAACCATATGATTCACAGTAACTTTATATTTTTCCATTGTGAAGTGGGGGGGGGGGAATCACATGTAGTAAACGTTTTGATATCACATTATGTAATAGAGAAGTAGACCTATGGAATTGATCTGTATTCCGTTACAAAATTCGCAGACTGTCATTTGAACTAGAATAGTCAAGTTTTCTGTACCGTAATTCATTTTACCTGAATGAACTTGAAGGTAGATTAAATACGAACGAGTGAAGATAGCCTAATTTTATTATAAACTAGCTAAACCCGGACATGCGCTGCTACTCCTAAATAGTTTAAATGTTGAGGGTTAATTATATGATATACACTGCGACGAACCAAACATGATGGTTGCTACAGTAAATTTTTAATTTCAAATTTCAGGTAACCCCACACTCCTAACGGTCGGATTTCGCTGAATTTTTTGATAATACATGCCTCAGTTTTTTTAGTAGGATACTCCGAGTTTTGTTGTGAAACATCGTAAATTGCGATCGCTACAGCTATTTTTTAAATTTTAGTTTCAGATGAACACATAATGATTATGGTAGAACATAATATATAATGGCTAAACACTCGCCGCATCTGAAAACCTGTATAGCCTATACAAATTTTCACGAAGATAGGTTGAACGGTTTAGAAGTCTATATATAAAGTACATACATACATATATACATACTACATAGATACTTTCGTTTTTATATATAGATAGATTTAGTGTATAATCCTTGATATGTTCCTTCATGTTCCATATCAAATCTTCATTGAGTTATTCTGATAATGTAATTGTTATTCCTATAAATAATGTCCAATCCTCCACTGCTGAGGAATATCTGGCCATTCTGTTTGTAATCAGGTCATTACCTCCTGATCTACGAGTTAGTATTTATTTATGTATTTATTTAATTCGAAGGAGAAATGACTCTTGATGTGTTTCAGTGAATCAGAAATACATGTATGTAAACTAAAAAAGAACAGCTGCCCAAACACCTTATGGAGCACTTCTCATCAGATGTGTGATTTTTGTCTTTTACTGTCACACATGTTTGTCCTGGTAAGCGAACGCAGAAGCCCACATGACCTTAACCCCTCCAGGCTAAATAAATAAATAGCAGTAGCATTTTATTTAATGACGCTCATAAATATCTCAGTTTAAAGACAGGGCTTAAAGGGTCGATACATTTTACACAGAAGCTGGTTATTTTAGGGTAGAGATTCTTTTACGTACCGTAAATCTACGTCACGGGTCCCACCGCATTGCTTCCCTTTCGAAGGAAGTGTAGCTCATGATTTTACGCCTGGGGGAAAAAATCCATTATTTCTGGCCGCCAACTTCGGAACCAGAGGCGAGCAGATAACAACCACAAATCCAGCGTGATCGACTCTTCTAGTCGTAATTATATTTTATTTCACATCCATTTCCTAATTGATAACACTGGGTAACAAATGTTGGGCAACTTCTTGTTCCTCTCAGTTTTTTCATGGTTCTTATATAATTCAGACACCCTGAGTTCGAAAATGTCAGTTTCACATTCTATGGAAAATTAATATATTTGAAAATGAGGGAATTAACACAAAACTGTATTCAACAAAAATAGATGGAATAAATGCCAGCTTATGTTGGTATAGTATCTGATGATATGAAATGGTATTTTGATTCAGCATCAGTGACTTGCCCATCAAATTTATTAAAAATGAAGTTGTGACCGCCCTTTTCTTTTGTGTTGCTGTGGATTCTCCCTCATCAAACTCCAAATGTAGTTCCCCATCATGTTTATATTCCACCTGCCCTAATATCATGATTCCATGTTTTTGAGATCCTGATGGAATCTTTCTCCATGTTCTTCACGCACATTGCCCAAATTTGGTCTAAAGAAATTCAGATGTGAGTGCAGGTAATGTAATTTAGTTGACATTTTGCAACCTAATGTACGATATGTACTCAGCAAGTTCTCTATCAACTCTCGGTAATTGGGAATCTTCTTGTTTCCAAGGAAGCCATGCACATTACGAAATGCTTGCCATGCACTTTTTTTTCAACTGGTGCCATATTTTGTTCTAATTCTGCGGACTCCAGCATCTGTCTTATTTGAGTTCCTGCAAAAACTCCAGCAAATGCTTTTGCATCAGAAAACGTGGGAATATAGAGCGAATATGTTGCAAATCATCTGAAGATTTATTCAAAGCTTTAACAAACTATTTTCTAGTCCCAATTTAATGTGGAGAGGTGGTAGTAAGATCTTCTTCCTGTCAATAAGAGGTTCATGTAGAACATAATTTTCTCCTGGAACAAGTTCGTTTCTTGAAGGCCACACTTGTTGGATGTAGTGTTGGTCAATTGCTCGGCTGTCCCATAAACAAAGGAAACATGGGTACATGGATGCGATCAAACCACTAACATTTGGAGATAGATAATATTTACCAATCACATACTTTAAATTGAGAAAAGTAACGAAAACAAAAATCGTGATTAATATCGAACCCACAACATTTGGAGAAAAATAATCACATATTTTAAATCGGCGCAAAAAAACTGAGTCAGAAACACTTAAAATATGCAGAGGACCATTTTCATTGTTACCCAGTGTAATTTTTCAAGTGTTCGTAAAACTTAGTGCAATTGTTGGGAACTTTCTATTATATTTGTCCCCAATTGGCATATGGTCATCAATGTAAAATATAATTTGGATTGCGTTATGCATCAACCGGCTATGTGCCATTATGTAAGTTTCAAGAAAAATACGTTTAAAGTTTGACAAGATTCACTATTTATTGTAGCGCCAAACTAACAATACTGGACATTGCAAGTCATTTTCCTTGTTTGACAGTTAGAGCGGGAATATTTGGCGCTTAGCTACATGATAGGCTACACAATTTAAATTAGAATTTATGAAGATCCGGTTTCAAAGCCGTTTGTTGCGAAACATAGACTCTCTGATTAGGACTGATGGCGTTTACATTTTTCTTTAATAATATATCTATATTTAACGATGTCCACCGCTGTGGTCTCGAGGTAGCGTGCTGCCTTGTCACGCAGCGGGCCCGGGTTCGATTCCGGATCAGAACAGGCACCTGGGTGAGGTTTTTTCGGTTTTTTTTCCTCACCTGTAAGACAAATGTCAGGAAGCTTAGGGCCCAACGGTCCCCGAAAATCATCCGGCCATCATCATCCTTATCATTATCATCATCCTTCACCGGTGTGGAAAGCAACGGAAAGCTACACCCATACTATAATTCCCTAGTAAAGCTGCAAAGCATAGCATGAAAATGCTATGATTGCAATGAAAGACCTGCCATCGGGCAGAATTATTATTGATGGTTGGATATTTAAAGATTCGGCATACACTTACTTCATGAGCCAGTGAAACAGGTGACATCAATATCTCAATTAAAAAAAAAAAACAGGGCTTAGCTGGTTGATGCATAACATTGTCCATTTTCATAGATTTTCGGCAGCCCGTAAACGTAGGAGCTGGAAGATCAATAATAATATTGAATGGCGACTTTGATACGGAATTGCATAAAGCGATTATTATATCTACTACATATCTGCTAGGGTTGCTACATGATGAGACATTATAATCCGGATGTAGTTATTGAGAGATTATCATGGTCATGTCCATAAATTTCATCAGATGGATAGTCCCATGGTGATATCGCTTAAATTAGCAATTCTTTGAATTGCTTTGGTATTTATCTTCCCCTTCTAGGAATTAAAACAGTATGTCTGAACCACTATACCACAGTTTATATATATACAGTAAAACTTGATCAAAGTGTAATCGCATGGGAACAATTTTTTCCACATGAAGCAACATTCCGCATTATAAAAAAAACATTAAGTAATCTTATATTATAGAGCACCGTATGTGTCTTTTTATGTACCTTGGATTAATAGTAGTTCCGCTGTCGTTGGAAAGTGAAGTATAGGATGTACGAGCGACTTCGACGGTAACGCGCGAAAAAACAATCCCGTTTCGTCAGCGTTAAAAATATCTCTTCGGCGCGTATCCTGAAATTAATGTATGCACTTTCGGTTTCCGCTAACTATACTTTCGTCCACATCCTTTGATTCCCCGCAAATTTCATTCCACACTACATTGTGTCGCCTTTTAAAACCGTCCACAGCCAACCTGAAGAAGCCTTGAAATCGTTATTTCCTAGGGATATAGCAACAGCTAGAGCTTGACTTTGGAGCATCGGTCCGGGAATTTGAAGATTGTTTTGGTCATGGACTTGTAAAACACACCTCGTTGATTTCTTCTTCTTTTTTTATCTCTCTCTCTTCATTTGACCATTTCCGTGCATCCATTCATTCGTTATTTTTTTCTTTGTGTTTTAAAATCTCACAAACTTGGGTTTTTCCACATTTAAATTTTGCCATTATTTTGCGTACTGATAGTTTGTTTTTCTTTATCTTCAACCACTTCCACTTTTTCGTTTATTGACAATGATACATACGATTTAGCCATCTTTATTCCGTAAATTCAGAACGCTACCTGTGAAAGATACGTACACAATCAGTCTCAGATCTTTACCTAATTTAAGATTTTACAGTGCACTGGTTATTTGTAAGACAGTTGTCACGCGCCAAATATTTGTTAAACGAACCTGTATTTCGCAAAATGGGTATGCAGTGAGGCCGAAAGAAAATTAAAGATATAGGTAGAAACTTTACTTCACTCGGCGCGGGCGGCAGGAATCATCACTTATTGTTAATTCGCCTAACGGGAATTCAATGAAGTGAAAACTAATTTATTTCTCTCCCTCTTTCCGCCTTATAAACATTTTTTTCATGAATTGTGTAGAAATATCCTTCCGTTTCCGCGTTGGACATATTCCGTTTTATACAAAATAAATACACGTAAAATTACTATTATGTTGCCGGGACCAATTAATTTGTTCACTTTGGACATATTTCCGCATTATTCACGTTCCGGATTAAACAAGTTTTAATGTGTGTGTGTATATATATATATATTAACGTTAAGTTTCAGCATTCTTTTATGTAATGCAATTACTAATTATATATATATATATATATGTTATAATTAATTTTTTAAACATTGAGCAATGCGAGCTTAATATGACATGATAAGAAAAATAAATGCCTGGACGGGATTCGAAGTTCCGGGTTCGAATCCCGTCCAGGCATTTATTTTTCTTATCATGTCATATATATATATATATATATATATCAGTAATTGCATTACATAAAAGAAGTTGAAACTTAACGTTAATTATTATAACACTATGGTTTCTTGGACTTGGCTCAAGCGGTTAGCGTTTGAAACTGGTATTCAGAGCTCTCGAATTCATGCCCCGTTGCTGATCAACATGACTGACAAAGGAATATCAATGATATATCGATACCTTCCTTAATATTTTTCTGGTAGAACATATCTCTAACAGAATCCACACATCCAAGTCACAGAATCTCCCTGTATTGTAATTCGTATACCATATCCACTGTTAGGCTCCCTAACATAAACCGTTAAAAGCTGCTTCGTTGAAAATAAATTTAAATCTATATATTTTGTAAGATGAGGCCATTGAGCAAGTGGAGAGCTTCAAATACTAGGGTTGTACTATCAGTAGTAACACGAACTGCAATCAAGAAGTAAAGCAGAGGATAGCAGAAGCTTTCAACAAGAAGAGAAGCATTTTTTGCGGACCTATGACAAGAGAAATAAGAAAGAGGCTAGTGAAGTGCTTTGTGTGGAGTGTAGCATTATATGGTGCAGATACGTGGACATTACGACGGAATGAGGAAAAGCTACTGGAAGCTTTTGAGATGTGGATATGGAGAAGATTGGAACGTATAAAATGGACAGACAAAGTAAGAAATGAAGATGTGCTAGACAGAGTGGGTGAAAGAAGAACAATGCTGGAACTCATGAAGAAGAGGAAAAGAAATTGGATTGGGCACTGGCTAAGAAGAAACTGCCTGCTGAAGGATGCTCTAGAAGGAATGGTCAACGGAAAGAAAGTTAGAGGCAGAAAAAGACATCAGATGATAGACAATATTAAAATAAATGGTTTGTATGCAGATACAAAAAGGAAAGCTGAGTCAAGGAAAGAGTGGAGAATGCTGAGTTTGCAGTGAAATACCTGCTCTTGAGCAGAACACTATGAATGAATCTTTTGTAATTGGTCTCTCAATAAAATAAATGAAGGTTTCTGTTGTTTCCATTTTTATAATATTAATTTGATTTATTTTAATTTAATTTAGTATGTAGGCCTAGACTCTAACTTGGTTTACATTTGTTTATAATTATTTTTCTATATTGTGTTACGTAATTTTTCAGTTTGTATGTTTTTTTACTGGTTGAATGGAAGAGAAAATCTTATTGCCTTAATTTCAGTTTAAATAATAACAATAATAATAATAATTATTATTATTTTTATTATTTTATTATAATTCCCCAAGTTTGTCATTTCGACATTTTTTTGTTGTTCTCCCCTGGCATTGGCGTTAAATGTAACCTACTTCTGAGGTTGGGGCGCTTGGAAGACGGGGCAACGCTGACCGTTGAAATGATGTGTGATGATGATAGTGGTACGCCAGGAGAGTCCTTAATCCTAAACTTAATCTAAGGTGAATATGAATGATGATGATAGGCATATGATATTGGGGGGCCGTCTGGGCCTTAAAGTTTTCTGACGTTTGTCTTTACAGGCGATGAAGAACCCCGGAAAAACCTCACACAAGGAAACTTGTTCCGACCGGGGATCGAACCCGTGCCCGCTGCGTCGCAAGGCAGCACTCTACCTCGTTACCACAATGGTGGACTTCATTATGATGATTTTTTTTGTATTGCGGATGAGCCCATGTAGGACTACGCAAAGTACTTAGAGGCGTTTCCTTTGAGCCCAGATTTCTTTCATTCTTTTGCAATGAGCTTGTTTTCTATCATCTGTCCAAGTTGTTCCAGTTTTTTTCTTCGGTTTGTCCTCTTGGTCAACTTGCCACTTATTCACCTTAATTCTAAATATATCTCTTGTTTGGGATATCTTCTTTAGTAATTCCTGTCAATTTTAAGTCCTTTTTGACTTCATTAATCCACTTCATAGTATTATTATTATTATTATTATTATTATTATTATTATTATTATTATTATTATTATTATTATTATTATTATTATTATTAATATATAAAGTTACTAATGTTCGAATTGAGTTACTGAATTTATAAAATGTTATAATTTTAATTGCAAAAAATACGAAAAAAAAAGTTACTAAATTCTTACCATTACCCAATGGTACCCTAATTTATAAATTGTATCTACTTTTATACAAAATTGATAAATATTTAAAATAGTTTCTATATTTCACCTGTTCTCATACATTTTACCAATTGAAAGAATAGACTAGTAATTTGTGGCATTAAATGAAAATCGTTAAAGAAAAAATATATTTACAATTTGCATTTGTTGTGAATGTAATAATAATTGGCAATCGTAAGTCAGAAAGTCAGGAAAAGACCCATTGCCCTACATAACAATGAGAGTAGTATCGAGCCGGCTATGACGTAGGCCTACAAGTCAATATTCGCGTGAGTGAATCAACAGGTATGAACGTGATCTGCAGTTTGATTACATCATCGACTCAGATTTTCTTCCGTGACGTAATGTAGTAGTGTGTTCTGTAGACTGCACGTCTTAAATTCTATCAGTGTGTTTTACAGCAAGGTCAGAGAGTAAACTTAAGGACACCATATACTTATAAAGCAAATGTAAAACAAGTGTTTTTAATCATAAATTCTTTAAATGAATGAGTCATTTCTAATAGGGATCATCTACTATTTTTTCTGAAATTTACTTTTTCATTGTTTCATATTTAGATACCCACTTCCATTGTTTCCGCGTGAGAACGGATCATCTGCATTATTCCTTTACCATTTTCTGACTTTATTTAGTAACGATTTCAGATTCAATGCTTTATCCTGAACAAGTCGAATCATTTTTTTTTCTTTCTTCCTGTAAAATTTGATCAGTTGTAGATGATCCCTTTTCGAAATGACTCATTCAAATAGAATCAAACATTTTCTTTCGACTGATCTCAAAAGAATTCTAGTGAAAACGCTTTCGATGCCGCATTTTCTTTATTGAAGCATCCTGCTGATAGACTTTAATGATGGACTATAATAGCTCATAAATTACAACGTATTCATAATATGTGTATCAGATATACGTATTATCGATATTAGTAAATATGAATATATTTCTTCATACTTCCCCAAACTATGTTGGCTCCATTTACATGTAGTAAAAAAGTACATTCTCTTACTTTTATTATTCAAAATTATACGATGACAGCAGTACCAGTTCTACTATATGAATCTGAAACTTGGACCATGGCACAAAATGACAATAATTTGCAGGATACGGAAATGAGGTTTTTGAGATCAGTTAAAGGTTGTAATAGGTTGGATAAATTTAAAAATGAGGATGTAAGAAAATAATTAAGTGTATCATTAATATCATTGGCGGCTCCGTGGCGCAAGTGATTAGATGCTCGCCTCTCACTGCAGGGGTCCCGAGATCGAATCTCGGTCACTCCGTGTGGGTTTCGTGGCGGACGAAATGGAGTTTGGGCAAGTTTTTCTCCCCTGCCACAATTTCACTCCACAATTTCTCCATACTCATCTCATCCATTTCGTTTATCTGCCCCTGTGATGGTGCATCAGGCGTGGTCGGCCGGCACCCTTGTCATTGACAGACCTCTATATAAGGGGTTCATCACATCTCATCCCTCGACCCGACCCTGAGTTGGACACGAGTTGAGGATATCTATTTATTTTATTAATACCATGAGAGGAATGTATGAATCATAGAGATCAATGGATTGAACACCTAGAAAGAATGAGCTACAGTCGTATTCCTGGAAGAATTCTTGATTATAAACCTGAAGAAAGGAGAGATTTGAGAAAACTATGAAAATGTTGGTAGAGAATATGTGAAGCCTGAATAGGCTTAATAGCTTAATCCCTGATTAAAGAAGGAGAAGAAAAGTATACATAACCTACGTCTGTAACACCAAGTTATTTATCCTCTCGCTTATATTTCCTCTCTTCTAATCACAATTTGAGTACACGATCGCACCCTACTTTCACATCACATGCCATGACATGAACATCTCATTATTCTAATTCATATAGCCTAACAGTACTGCTAGACTCTGAAACTCCGTATCGCAAAGAGTGGGGACTGCTCGACATTAGCTTTCTATAAAATAAATATAAACTCTTTATTTTGTTATTGATCTTTCAGCTGATTAGCCCAATTGATGGTTTCTGATTTTTCGCTTCTCTAATAGTATTGATTCGTTTTAGTTTTCGTTTAATTTGTATACATGTTTACTTATAATTATTTATTTTTTTTTATATCTTGTAAATTTTTTTATTCTCAACATTTTTCACTGACTGAGTGTAAGGAAGGCCTTAATGCATCCTGTTTAAGTAAATCGTTATTGTTAAAAATGTATTATTTAAAGAGGGCCCGGATTTGTGTGCACTAAAAACTTAAAAATATAAATTTTTTATGTGCTAAAAATTCGAAAAATATGATGAACACTGAGAAAGTTTTAATACAACGGCGACAGCTTCTACAGGTTGGTTTGTGTGGTACCGACAACCTGATGAAGGCGTCATGACACACGTCTTTTGTGTTTATATTGAGTCTAAATGGATTTGGTGTCTCTAGTGAGAGCGTGTTCTCTTTTAAAGTATGTATGTGTGTGTTTATAGGAATTAGAAGCTTTAGTTTTTCGGTCTTAAATAGTCTTTGAATGTTTGTCTTTGTGGTGAGTCATGTGTTTAAACATTACAAGAAAAATGAGATAAATTACGTAACTTACTAGGAAATGATTATTGGAGCTGACCACTTGAAGCTAAACATGAGATTTTATCGAACTGCTCCAGTGATCTGATTCTGACATTAGAAATAAACAACAAATCTTTACTTATTGCAGTGGCGGCGCGTCTTATATGTCCAATGGTTCACTGAACCACGAAAAAAAAAATTAAACATATTGAATAATTATGACAATCAGTATATTTGTACTTAATTTAGCAAATTCCTTAAAACGCAGAGAATTTGAATCATCTATTTATTTCTTCCGCGGAAATCTGATTAGGCAAGCTTTAAAACCGAAGAGGTTCATTTTCTTTGTATGAACCCCCTGAAATCAGTTTATTGGTTTCAAAGAACTGTGAGAAGAAAGAAAACAGTTTATTTTCATGTCTCTTGTTACTGGTGGATTAACCAGCGATACACGAATTCTCGGCAGAAACTAACGAGTCAGTCCGAAAATTCAGTGACCTGAGTGGCGAGAGAAATGTGTTTTTCACCCCAATTATATTTATTTCGCGTGTTTTCTAAATTGCTTACGCTTCCTATTTTTTTCTTATTTATAGACGCATTTAACGTATAAGGTCACAGCGTCTATTTTTGTATTAGTATGGAATGTTGAATTTGATGAAAAAAGTCCTGGCAGTGAAATTCCAACCCTGAATTTGCCTTGACGGTTGAAGGAAACCAGGAGAAAATCTTTGTGAGGTTGATCGGCATTGGCGTTTGATACCCGGAATCTACCGACTGCGAGTCTTAAACGAAACATATTGAGTCAACTTGCTCTGTCTCTGCTCTGTATTAAATTAATTTAAAGATAATTTTAAGAATACGCCAGTGAATCCCCAGTTAAGACAGGAACCGCTACTGACTTACAGCCAGTGTATTACGTCGCATAAACAAATAGGTCAATGTATGATGAAATTTCTGTGCTTCCCCGACATTACTAACTGAATCATCAGAAATCAAGTCGTAAACCTATTGAATTATTTGGAGATAAAGTTGTGCCGGGATATATTTTGAGTTATAAATTGCCATTTTTTGTTTTTTTTATCTTAATACCATTTTTTAGGAATCCCCTATTTATAGCATGAAATAGTTTACCTGGACTTAAAATCTGGCATGTACTTTATTTGAAGTATCACAATTTTCAACGAAATTTACATACAAATATTAAAACTTTCTACTTGGTCTAAAAAAATAACTTTTTTTACAAGTACTAAATAACTGCGTTTTCATTGCTCAGGTAAAATGTTTTCAGATTTTTTTTCCCATCAGGCAGGGTTTTTTTCACACAGTTTTAAAATAAATAATATTTATGAATCACTCAGTGCTAAATATACGCCTAATTTTGGCTCTCGTAAAAAGTGGTATATGATTATATTCAGCCATATTTTATCTTCGGGATGTCTCTTTTCATGGCCCAGCAGTAGTCGGCCAGCATACTGGGACTCCATTTGCCTTGGTACTCTTTTCCGTAGTAGAAATCGTCATTCATCTAGCTAGTGTTGATGTCCAAGAGAGCCTCCATTACTGAACAAACATTATTACAAAACACTTTCTTTGGAGAAATAGCCTATGAAATCACTATCGCGACTACGATAAATGAATATATTTGTATCTTGAAATGGATTCCATTCTTTTAGCCTGGAACTAAAAGTTCAGACGACTGTTAGACAATTTAAATCTCGTATTAGATCATTAAGATTTTTTAAAATTAAAAAGCGAGGTCCTGTTGAACTGCTTGATTCAAATTAGAGTCACTTCTCTTGTTTCTTTGGACTTCAGTATCAGCTGGGTTGGAGTTGGAATTACCACTTAAGGCATGAAATCTGGACTCTTTGGCACAGAGTACTCCACTATATGGCACAGGTCTCATTGCAGATGCCAAATTCAAATACTTGCATTATTCTATATATATATTATAAAATGTTAAAGCTATAAGCATGGCAGTCTGCAAGCTTATATTAAATAACTTATCTGTAATGTATGTGATTAATCCGTTACAAAGGCTTTTAATCGAAGTGGATTTTATAATGGAAAACGTTATAGAGGATGGATACTGTATATTTTTAACGCTAGAATGCAATAGAATTAGATATTAGGAAGATCAAATGAATGTAAATAACACAAAAGCCACTTCATCACATATTCTCTCCCTCTCTCTCTCTCTCTCTCTCTCTCTCTCTCTCTCTCTCTCTCTCTCTCTCTCTCTCTCTCTCTCTCTCCTCTCATTCCACAACTGTTTTGAAAAAGTCCAGTAAAGATCTGGCTTTGAATATGAGTAAAATTCTATATGTGGATAATAACCCTATATCGAATTCACAGAGTCAAACGAAAACTAAGCTTCTGGTGTGAATTCAAACGGAAATGTGTTAACTGTTTAAATTTTAAAAAAATGTATGTGATATGTAGATCACCAGCGTGTGGAAAAAGGTATGGATTCCTCGGGTATATGCGAGGGAAACATTATACCAATATGGAAAAGGTACGAACATTCTTGCTTCATTGAGTTTACAAATACCCACACGGATCTTATTTTTTTCTCAGAGATGAGTATTTGGTGTGACGTCACAGATTATATTCTTACCGTGCGATACTAAAAATATAATTTAATATTTTTCTATTTAGGAATTTATCGATAATTTGGAAATCAAGAGTGGCATTTGTTAGAACTATTTAACGAATAAAATTAAGCTGTTTACTCACAAATCATTATTTAAATATAGTTATTTTAAAATATTTATATATTTAATGTAAACGGTGATGTTTGGAAACAAATGAGAAACGATTGTTACGCTTCATTTGCTTCTTTTGTTTATCACTGCAACCAGATCATGTTATTTATTGCCAAAGGAACACATTATTGTAAGAATGCACTCTAGTGGAGAAAAAACCAAACACATCAAACTGTATAATAATAATTCATTTCTGATGTATGATGTAAATATGACAATTATATTTTTCTGGAATGTTATTACCTGAAAAAAAAATACATTTAAGAAAGTGCAAACAATGGTTTCTTTTTTTGGTGGTATAATCAATTGCTACAAATATTTTTATATTAACTCCCGCATGCGCTATGTGTTGACATTCATGCACTATATATACAATGTGGTAGCCGTATTTCTTAGAGAGTCAGTCACTGCAAAATAATGCTATGACCTATTCAGAATGTTAAAAAGGAGGTGCTTTCTTTATTATGATAAACTTTAGTTGGTAAATTCTAGGCGAAACACGACTGTGATTGGTTGTAAATCAAAAATAATTGAAATGTGTTTGGTCATTGACTCCCATTTGGGGCATGAGTTAAATAGTCCACAATAATTTTCCGTCATCCCAAAAAATTCGCCTTCTCCATTGTAGCAGCCCTGAATTTCGTCATCTGTAAGTCTCAGTTCACCATACTTCTTCTCACTCTATCCATCCAGGCCTCTCTAGATCTTCCCCTACTTATTTTTTAATATATTCTCTCTTACAAAATATTCTTAAGGATTTTATAAAATGGCAACCTCTTGAGATGTCCGTACCATCTTTTTCTTCTTCCTTCGATTATTTATCTGTAATACATTTCTTTCAACTTTCATAGTTTTCCTAATTTTAGAGTTTATATTTTTTTCTAATCTCGACTTCCGCAATTACCTTTTCCAGTAATCAATTTTTTTTGCTATCATTGTTCCTATCTTGAGGTCTTTTTTTACACGCTTTATATTAGCTTGCCCTGTATATATCTATCTATCTATCTATCTATCTATCTATCTATCTATCTATCTATCTATCTATCAATGTAACGGAATCTTTCAACGCGATTTTCACCCACTTAGAAACATTGGATCGACTTGAAACTTTGTATACTTGTAGAGGACCCGTGACAATACAATAATTTCATATTTATTTTCTAAAATCCTGGCCATAATCATCAGAAAATAAAAAAAAAGTTTTTTGTATCAATGTAACGGAATCTTTCAACGCGATTTTCGCCCACTTAGAAACATTGGATCGACTTGAAACTTTGTATACTTGTAGAGGACCCGTGACAATACAATAATTTCATATTTATTTTCTAAAATCCTGGCCATAATCATCAGAAAATAAAAAAAAGTTTTTTGTATCAATGTAACGGAATCTTTCAACGCGATTTTCGCCCACTTGGAAACATTGGATCGACTTGAAACTTTGTATACTTGTAGAGGACCCGTGACAATACAATAATTTCATATTTATTTTCTAAAATCCTGGCCATAATCATCAGAAAATTAAAAAAAAAGTGTTTTTTGTATCAGTGTAACGGAATCTTTCAAACGCGATTTTCGCCCACTTAAAATCATTGGATCGACTTGAATCTTTGTATACTTGTAGAGGACCCGTGACAATACAATAATTTCATATTTATTTTCTAAAATCCTGGCCATAATCATCAGAAAATAAAAAAAAAGTTTTTTGTATCAATGTAACGGAATCTTTCAACGCGATTTTCGCCCACTTAGAAACATTGGATCGACTTGAAACTTTGTATACTTGTAGAGGACCCGTGACAATACAATAATTTCATATTTATTTTCTAAAATCCTGGCCATAATCATCAGAAAATTAAAAAAAAGTGTTTTTGTATCAATGTAACGGAATCTTTTCAACACGCGATTTTTCGCCCACTTAGAAACATTGAATCGACTTGAAACTTTGTATACTTGTAGAGGACCCGTGACAATACAATAATTTCATATTTATTTTCTAAAATCCTGGCCATAATCATCAGAAAATAAAAAAAAAGTTTTTTGTATCAATGTAACGGAATCTTTCAACGCGATTTTCGCCCACTTAGAAACATTGGATCGACTTGAAACTTTGTATACTTGTAGAGGACCCGTGACAATACAATAATTTCATATTTATTTTCTAAAATCCTGGCCATAATCATCAGAAAATAAAAAAAAAGTTTTTTGTATCAATGTAACGGAATCTTTCAACGCGATTTTCGCCCACTTAAAATCATTGGATCGACTTGAAACGTTGTATACTTGTAGAGGACCCGTGATAATACAATAATTTCATATTTATTTTCTAAAATCCTGGCCATAATCATCAGAAAACAAAATGAAAACTGGTATAATAGGTTGCGGACTTGTCGAGTTTTTAGTCAATCGTTGTAAGAGCTCAGTTGGTAGAGCAGTGAACTCTTAGTGGTATATAATTTCAGTAATCCATATTTCGCTGGTTCAAATCCGGCTGGGAGGGTTTTTTTTTTATAGAAGGGTATTACTTTTAGCTCATACTACAATAGTATCGAATTTGAAGATATTTACATTTTTATCTTATTCTGTAAAATATTAAAACTAAAAAATAAGAAATAAATAATAGTTTAAAAAACTAAAAGAACACGCTTTATTAGAAAACTAAAAGATGAAAAATAATTTTAATTTCCAATACGCTTGGGATAAAATAAAGTGGTCAACAAAAAAATCATCTCCAACACATACAGAATAAAATTAGAGTTATCAACAAAAAGAAAATAATTTTACCATCAAAAGCGTGGGGTGATTTTTATGATTTTTACACGCTTTTGTATTAGCTTGACCTGTATCTATCTATCTATCTATCTATCTATCTATCTATCTATCTATCTATCTATCTATCTATCTATCTATCTATCTATGTAACTGAATCTTTCAACGCGATTTTCACCCACTTAAAATCATGGGGACGACTTGAAACTTTGTATACTTGTAGAGGACCCGTGACAATACAATAATTTCATATTTATTACATTTTCTTCCTGAGAGCTTACTTTTACCAATATCTGTTTATTATCAAATATATTAATTGATATAGAGCACCCCACGCTTTTGATGGTAAAATTATTTTCTTCTTGTTGATGACTCTAATTTTATTCTGTATGTGTTGGAGATGATTTTTTTTGTTGACCACTTTATTTTATCCCAAGCGTATTGGAAATTTAAATTATTTTTCATCTTTTAGTTTTCTAATAAAGCGTGTTCTTTTAGTTTTTTTAAACTATTATTTATTCTCGTATGATCCCATATTAATAATTATCCGTAACATAAAAGTTTGATATTATGTCTTTCATCTCCTTTGTTAAACTTTTACTTTCCTGTTTGATGTTCCATAAGGAACATCTAACACTAATTTTCATACTACTACAACTTTCTTGCTTGGACTTTTTGAAAAAAAATCTTCTTTACTTTATTATTGCTTTACTCAAAGATCGATTTGAGTTTTAGGAGCCAGTGTCATGACTCATGAGATAAATAAGATGAACTGCCTAACTAACTAACTAACTAACTCACTGGTACTACGGAACCCGTAGGTTCATGGCAGCGTGAACATAAGCTCTCCATACATCCCTATCCTGAGCTAATGTCTTCCAATAATTCCCTGTATAATCTACTTCCTTTAAATCATAGTTAATGTTATTCTCCCACCTCATTCTTGGTCTACCCACTGGGCGTTTTCCTTCAAGAAGCTTCCATGCACGTCTTTCATTCCTCATTCGTGCCACACGTCCTGTCCCATAGTAGTCTACGAGACTTAACTGTTCTTATTATATCTAGCTTCCTACAAGACTATGTAGTTCACTGTTATGTAGTCTTCTCCATTCACCTGTCTGTTCATCTCTCTTTGGTCAGAAATGTTTCCTAACAACTTTATTCTCAAATACTCGTTATCTTCTTTCCTCCCGTAAAGTGAGAGTCCATGTTTCGCATCCATATAATATTACTGGTAGAATAATAGTTTAATATATTTTCAGTTTAACGTTTTTTGAAAGGAGTTGGGACATCAGTCCCGCGCCGTAGCCGAGCGGTTAAGGTAGGAAGCCTTGGCGCAGAGCTACGGGTCTTGCGCTGGTACGAGTCTCCATGGGGGAAAAAATTTTCTCATGGTATTTCAGCCAGTATGGGACCGGTGCCCACCCAGCATCGTGAGGCAGTTGGGTAGCTACAATAAGTAGCGGCTCCAGGTTGAGGAACCAGCTATAACGGCTGGGGGACTCGACATGCTAAGCACATGTCACCCCTACACTGGCTGTTGTTCATCTACCTCTGTGATTGACACATGTGGATGTGAAGGGCCAGCAGCCGGCTGGTAAAAGGGCAACCGCTGAAAAGTGGAAAAACCCTCAATCGGATCGGGACATCAAAAGTCTCTGTAATGCTTAATAGCATGCATTTCCAGAATTGAGCTATGTATAATTTCTTTGTGCATCTCATTCCTATTTGTGATTATTGTTCCTAGGTATTTGAATTCAGCCACCTCCTCAAAACTTCATCTGTCATTAGCCGTCCATTTGCGTTATACAGGGTGCTCCAAAAATGCCCTTAAAAACTTCTGGGACTTGTAGAGGGGACTGAGTTCATAATATTCAGAAATGGAAAACACGTCCGGAAACTTACCATTTCCGTGCTACAGCCGTTGTAAACTGTTTTTAACGCGACCACTTTTACAAGTAATTTATTATGAGGCGTGACAGAGAACACCACTTTTCTACAATTCAACTCATTAATAACCAAAGAAACAAAATGGAAACTGAATCTTTTTTTCACAAACACTTTTGTTTACAGTTAAACTGTTTCTGCCCTTTTGAAATGATGGTTAACATTCAGATCCACTAGAAGTGCGGTTCGATGTGGCAACTAATAACTTCGTTGCACACATTGTACCTACAAATGATATTTTGGTAAACGCACTCTATCACACCTGGTGTATCTGCAATCTCTCCTGCAGAGACCACAACTCATGCCACCAGATCTTCTTCTGTCTCTATAGGAGTGTCATAAACCAAACTCTTCATACGACCCCAGAGGAAAAAGTCCAGTGGAGTCAAATCCGGTGATCGTGGAGGCCATGCAATTGGTCCACCTCAGCCTATCCATCTTAGTTCGATTCTTCAGTTCAGATGTTCCTGAACATGAAGTGAAAAGTGAGGGGGTGCACCATCATGCTGAAACCACATGTCTTGACAGAGCGTTCAATGGCACAGTATTCAACAACACATCCAATACTTGTTGTAGAAAGTTCAAGTAGATGGGATTTGTTAGCCTGGATGGAAGCATGTACGGTCCAATCACATGACCGTCCAGAATACCTGTCCACACATTAATTGAAAATATGTGTTGGAGTCCCTGGACATGAGCGGCATGAGGGGTTTCATCTGCCCAGACATGGCCGTTTTCGTGAATTGAGTACACAATCCCTAGTAAATGCACATCCATCTGTGAAGAGAATTCTCCGTGGAAATAGGGGCTCGTTGATGCAGCGGTGCAGAAACCACATACAGAACTCAACGCGTGGAGCAAAATCGGCTGGTAGTAGTGAATGTACACTTTGGAGGTGTTATGTATATAGTTATTGTTCATGCATAACATTCCAGATGGTACTAGGAGCAACATCCATTACACGTGCTGTTGCTCATGTACTCGGTCACGGGTTTCCCTTCAACTTGACGCAGTGCGGCCTCTTCCAATTCGGGAGTGCGGCATCTCCTTGGAGCACCACAGTCATTCCTGCTGGCGGTGAAGGTACCCCTTTCTCAAAGCCGTTGTGTAATTATGGCAAAAAGGGTATGCGATGCAGTCGGACATTGTGGAAAACGATCTTGATAAAGGCAATGAGCAGCTCTTCCATTACCTCAAGCTTCGCATATACAGAATGATCATGTTGGTGTATTCAGCAAAAGTGTACTCAATCATGTTGCTCTAATCCTGAAAAACACGTGAATGAGGCTTGAACCAGCGCCGAGAGGTAGGATAAACATCAATTGATATCACATGATCCGACGTAATTACCCCTCATCATGTAACTATGCAAGTGGATGGATCATGAAGCTATTACTTGTTGAGACACGTGATATACGTTCAGTCAATGTTTGTTTTCAAATGGCTGTAGCGCGAAAATGGTAAGTTTCTGGACATGGCTTCCATTTCTAGATATTATCAACTTAGTCCCCTCTACAAGTCCTAGAAGTTTGTAAGGGAAATTTTAGAGCACCCTGTATAATGTATTTGTATGTGTGACCATATATTTAGTTTTATTGATATTTACTTCCTTAGTGTTACTCAATAGTGTGTGCGTGTTGGCCTTTAGTATCTCCTCACTATCGCCCAATATAGTACTACATCATCAGCGTAGACTAACATCTTATTAATGCCATAGAGTTGTAGGCCTTCTTCATTCTCTAAAGATTAGATGGCATGCTCTTAGTACAAAATTAAATAGTAGAGGAGATAGTGCATCTCCATGCTTCAACCCATTGTGGATTTCAAAAGTATCCGAAAACTGTTTGCCTTCATGCACCCTAGTCTTTGTGCCATTTAGATCCATTCTTATAAATCTAACTAACTTTTTAGGAATTCCGCACTCCAGCAGGATACTATATAACTTCTCCCTCTTAATTGAATCGTATCCCTTTTTGAAGTCTACGTATAGTTGATGTACAGTACCATTATATTCCCATTTCTTTTCTAAAATGTTCCTATACTAAAAATCTGATCTGTTGTAGACACGTTTCTTCTAAATGCACATTGATGATCTCCTAGAATATCATCAATGTAAGGAGTAAGTCTGCTTTCCAATATATTTGTTAGAATTTTGTACGTAGATGAAAGTAATGAGATGCCCTGTAATTGTTGCAATCAGTTTTATCTCCTTTATTTTAGATTGGTACGTGATGAACTGTCTTTTTTTTTAATTTCCTCTTTAGGCGCCTCTAACGCACTGCTTCTCTTAAACGTTTCACATTCTTTGCTTTCTTAACAATATCTAATATTGCTGTTATTTTCCTGTATCCGTCTGCCCCCCCCCCTCTCTCTCTCTCTCTTTCTCTCTCTCTCTTTCTTTCTCTCTTTCTCTCTATCTATCTATCTCTCTATCTCTCTCACTCTATCGCTCTATCTCCCTCTCTATCTCTCCTCTCTATCTCTTTCTTTCTCTCTCCTCTCTTTCTCTATCTATCTCTATCTCTATATCTATCTCTCTCTATCTCTATCTCTCCTCCATCTTTCCTATCTATCTCTCTCTATCTCTATCTCTCTCGTCTATCTCTCTCTATCCTCTATCCTATCTCACTCTCTCATCTACTTCTCTCCTCTCTATCTCTATCTCGCTCTCTCCTATATCTCTATCTATCTCTCTATCTCTATATCTATCTTCTCTCTTTCTATCTATCTTGTATCTCTCTCTACCTCTCTCTCCTATCATCTCTCTATCTCTCTCATCATATCTCTCTCTCTATCTCCTATCTCGCTCACTCTCTCTCTATCCTTCTATCTCTCTTTCTCTACTCTCTATCTCTCTCTCACTTCTCTCTCTCTCTATCTCTCTCTCTCTTTCTCTC